>OU383776.1:47064124-47485962 GCA_910950805.1 Acrocephalus scirpaceus scirpaceus
ACAACGACTATGTTGTCAGAAATGAGTCCAGCCTACAATGTCTTTGTAAAGCTTGCAACCACTGTGTTACAGGCAGGAAAACAAAAACTCTTTAGAGGTTCATTTAAGACCCATCTGTATCCTGTATGTTCTCACAAGTGTGGCAAAAAGGCTCCTCAACACATGTTTCCAAGCTTAATTTATTTGCAGCTTTCAAGGTTAAGACCCCCACAATGTGTAATGGTAAAATACCAACTGCAAAAGCAATTCCAGTTGAGCTTATGGGGGGCAGATTTTGCCAAAATTCAGATGTCTGTTAAACAATGCAGCCCTTACAAAGCAAAATATCTATGCTTGCATCATAATACATACTGAATTATTAACAATGATTCATATCTCTTATTACTTTGATTTAGTTTGCAACTATTAACAACTAATTCGGCAAAATAAATATCAATTATCTTCCTGAGTTTTGGAACAAATCTAATTCCAAAAGTGGCTTCCAATTAGCTGAAGACCATGTGCCATGCTTTTGAATTAGTACCAAGGGTATATCCTGATTTCTCATTTGGTGTAAATGCTCCTGGATTGATTTCGCCACTAAACCATTCCCAAGATCTAATTGCTTCTTGCACTTCTAAGAGTTCTCTCTATCTTGGTTGTGATTTTTCCTTTAATCTTAGTTATCAATTTCCTGTGACCACCCTAATTTTTTTTCCTATTTGCCCAGTCTTTATTGCACATTTCTAAAAGTTTCCTTCACTTTGATTTCTCTGGGTATTAGAGTATTGCTTTTAGGGATTAAAATTTAGAATTAGGGATTCTTTGTACATTTGAAGTCTGCTGTGCTGAAGGGCATTTTCTCTCCCTCTCTCTAGTATTACATGGTATTTTAGGTGATAATATATGTAAGATGAGATGGCAGTATAACAGAATATGAAACAGAAAGGACAGATTTCAAGTTAATGATAGGTTTGGTTTAGAAAAATGTGATCAAAACAGAAAAGGAGAAGGGGGAAAACCCTTACTTTGAATTCAGATGTAATGAGCATTTCAAACAACCAGTAAAGATATTGGGAAGAAATAAAATACTAAGCAATTTTGAAGAAGGGGATAAGAGCCCCACCTCACCATTATAAACAGTTATGGGTATACATCTGACCAAGAAAGTAGGGAGGCAGAGGCAGATAGTAATGTGATTACTGTGGTAATGATATGCATTTAGATATATTATGGGCAAAAAAAAATAATCCATACTTAACGCAGCCAATCCACTTATTGATTTTTCTTAGTGGTGAAAACTCTACTCCAAAACCAAAACTGGATATATAGACTTTTTTATATTCTTCCTCACTTATGAGCCCCATCTCCACAGTCTCCTTGATTAAGAGCAGTAGACAGAGATAATACAGTAATATATATCAAATCTCACACCTACTGGACCAGGTTTAGGTTTCATATAAAAGCTGGCTAGGTCACTGTTGCTATTGAAAACAAAATGTATGAATGGAAAAAGATTACAATACCAAGTATTACTCCTGCTTCACACATTTGTTAATTTTATTTTGCTTCATTTATATTCTTTCATTATACTTCCTAAGTACATATAGCATATACTAGCAATGAATTCATCTGACTGCAAATCTAGATGAACTTCACTGACAGGGTTTCAAAGTCTTTGTACTCCTTATCTTCACAGCTCATGTTTATTACAACTAGACTTTGAAAAACTTGCAAAATACAGATTGCCCAAACTTCATCTTCTATGTTGCCATATCCTGTTTTCAGTAATTAGAAAGGTGTCTGGAACACAGAATCAAATCCAGCTGTACAGCGAATTAAAGTTTTGATTTTGACTACTTCTTCTTTAATGACAAGAACAAAGCCACTGAATAGATAAATAAAAAGAGCAGTGCTAAGTCAAAAGTCACTTGTATGATTGATCCGATCCATTGGTAAAATCAAAACATTTGTAACAAACATTTTTATTATCTTCATTCCTACTCATTTCAAGTCCCATTTTCTGAGTGCAGAGAGAATAAATGAGCCATATATTGTGTTTTTATTCCATGAACAGACTAATTTAATATTTTCACAGACTTTTGGTTTTATCCAAGACAACATAGATCTGATCAACTAGAGAGAGTAGGTGATTCAGCATCTTCATTTACAAAGAAAAAAGTGAATGCATACAGAAGCAGCAGAAAACATGGAAACACCAAACCAACTGTCTGAACAGGTCAACAGGTTTATGTCAAAGAGAGCAGCAAGCAGAACTGCCCTTGAAGTGAAGGAAAAAACATTAATGGTGAGGACTGTCAAAACCAATCAAACTGCAAGTGGAGGAGGAAAGTTCTGGAAATACAGGAAACAGGGAACAAGAAAAAAAGGTTGAAAACCTGAATACCAATTGAACAGGTGAAGAGAAAAAAATAGGGTAGAAAAAGGATGACTAAATGCAAAAAAAACAACAAAATTTGGCAACAAAATTTCTGTCTTGTGAACAGCAAATAGAAGTAGTTTTGTGCGGGAAAAAACCCCACCAGCAGAATGGCAGGGAAGGTGGTCCTGAAGCATTATTCTTTACCTGTTTTCCCCTAGGAGAGCAGCTTGTATATTCTTTTAAGAAATATTTTACTTTTCTTCTTAAAACCTAAGTAAATTTAATATTTAGAAATTATACTGCTTCTATAACCAGACAAACATGATGCATTGTAGAAATGTGGAGATCTCTCAGTTGATTTTAACTCCAAGAATTTTTAGACTAATTTAGAAAACCAGATTATTTTAAAATTGCAATTGGTTTTTTCTCCAATTTTTGCTTACATGAGAGGTGTGCAACAAAATCAAACCAAATTCCCACCACTAAATAACAGGAAAAAAGGCTTGTCTTGATCTCCCATATCTCAGTTGGGTAATCCAGCCTGTATCTCAGCTTTAGCCTTTGAAAAAGTCATAGGGGAACAAGTGCTTCGATAAGGCCAACAAGTTTACTTGTTTCTTTCATCTTCATTCTGGATTCAATGGAAATATCGATATAGATTTCAAGCCTTTTCAGCTATGCTCTTCATTCAGTTAAACATCAACTTCAGCTACTAAATTTGGTATTCAAATATTAGTATTGGTATTCACCCCTGCAAATCTCCTCCAGTGTGCAGGTGTAAAACCTGAAGAATTAAGCACTTGAGACTGGAAAATATTGAGGGTGAGGATTTCTTACCTGATCTCGAGTTCTGATCAAATTTCTCTGAATGGAATCAATTTAGGAAAATCCTAGGATAGTCACACATTCTAAAATAAACTGAATTTTGTGTATTCTTGTACTATTGTTGTATAAAGAAAACTAGAAGACTTTTAAGAAGACTCAACTTTTAAGGATTAAATAGTGAGAATAATAAGGAAACCTACAATTAAATCATTACTTAGAAATCTAAAGATTTTTTGCATTTTAAATATTAAAAGGAGCTAGCACAACTATGTTTTCATTAATCTTTATTTGGAATTTTCTCATATTTAAAAAGTACTTCTAGTTTAGATAAAGATCATTCTTCAAAGATGGAATGCTGTCCTTAACCAATTGCATTTCAAACGTGGATAGAGAACTTCAGCAAAAGAATTTTATTCTCGCATCTTACTCACCTAGAACACCCAGAAATCTTTGGTTCTACATTTTTTCTTCAATCCATCTTTAAACTGTAGGCATTTATACTGGAGCTGATAATTTGATTTTGAGATATACTCTGGAAATACAGGTGTTGATGTTTGTTCTCCTACAAAAGCATTTTTGTTGAATGAAAGAAATTCCTTAGGTGGATTTTTACAATTTCTTTAAAGCAGCCTATAAGAATGCCATTTCCCTTCTGCCCCCCTCATTCCCCTACTCTCTCATACCCTTCCTTAAAATGACATTGTGGATATTTGGAGTTATTCAATTTCTACAAGCAATGGAACTATAAAGAATAAATAGATTCCATGTGATTAAAAAAGTAGGCAAAATCAAAAAATTATTAAGCACTCATGTCCACATGTTTAGCTCATATTAATAATATCAAAATATCAAAAAAAACCCCATTGAAAACACACAAAGTCACATATCCTTAAATATAAGAAAACATTTGTTGCCACTGGGCCTCCCAGGTTGGCATATACCTTAAATATACCATTTTGATCTCACAAAACTAAAAAAAATCACTTTTCTTCTATTTTAATACAAGCATGATTTTGTCAGAATGACTTTCCTGCAAAAATAACTAAGGTGCGAATCAAATAGGGAAGAAAGATAAAAATTCTGTACATCAAAACCAATAATACAACCATCTCGGTCAGGCCTGATTCCTATAAAAATGAAAAAAATACCAAATTAACTTAACTACATATGGCATGTTTAATTTGTTAAGTAACGATGCCTTGATGAAAGCAAAAAATTTGAAAAAGTATTTAAGGGGTTTGTGATTGTTGCTATATACATTGAGTTTCAGCATTTTATTTTCTTTTTTATCTTAACATCATACGCTATTCAAAACAAAACCTGTTAATTTGAAAGTAAAAATTTTAATACCTTTCTTAGCACTCCTTTTTCTTTCCGCTGTTTTATATTATTATTATCTGCACTTTGCAGGGCAGTTTGCATTTGCAGAAACTCTACAGGCTTGCACTGTGACTTGTTTTATATATGGAGAAATATAAAATTAGTATTGTTTTTCCACAAAAATAACCAGCTTTACTACTGTCCAGTATCCCTTGCGTGAAACCTGCTAGCACTGGTAAAAACAAAGACCCTCTGTTGTCCTTCATATGGAGTTTAGCTTTGATATTTTGGATGGTAGTGCTGAATTAGTACTCCTGCAGGATAACCAGCTGAGGGAAAGGAAAAATGAAATTTAGCTAAAGAGATTGGTATTTCAACTCCTGGACCTCTATGCAGCTGGAAACCCAGGGATGGCTTAACATCTGCTCTGACAGCAACTGTTATTGTGTTTTATCAATTACATCTTTTAGTGTGGCTGTAAAACCGTACAGCAGTGACCTTTTAGTGTTTCAGAAGATGTTGAGCACTAATTTTTCACACAGTCTGCCTGTGTCTGGAGAAGCAGAGAGGAGAGGAGACACCAGCCCCAGCGCTGGCTGCAGAAACTCCCTGCAGTCATTCCGTGCTTGCCATAGAGAACCACATTCTTGTATCTCAGGAAACAGCTCCATCTCCTTCTCTCTTTGTTGTGAACTTGGTAGACCAGCTTTCATTTACAACTACACTTTTCACACAACATGCAAAGGTCTGCCGTGCATTTACAGCCTGGTGCAGCGCCGTACAGTGGCAGAAGTGAAGTACTGCAGCCTAATGAAATGTTTTAGAATCTATTTCTCTGGAGGGAAAAATAAAACTTGCTTGCAAAGTAAACAGAGAACATGAGAACACTAGAGAATCCCAAAGCTGAATTTTTTTGTTACTAAAAGATATAAAGTCTCCTATTGGATGAAAAATAGAGTTGTATTTGTGATTTCAGTAGTGGAAGGTGGGTATAGGGATATGCTCTAAAAATCTTGAAAATAAAAAAGTTTTCTACCAAGTTAAGTGTTTTCATGTGAATACATTCAGATTTGTGTAAAGATCTATATATCCACGATGTATGCTTTAATTCAATTTTGGGGGAGATGCTCATTAATTTTGTATTTCACATAATACAGCTATGCTTAGGTTGCTATTGCTGCAGTAAAAATCTTAATTTAAAAGATAAAAATGAAAATTTTGAAAGTTCATCTGAAGCACTAAGAGAGTAAAATGAAATATTATGTACTTTCCTCTAATTGGCAATCAGCAGAATTTAGTAAAGGAAAAATTTGGAAGTTTGGAAGTGAACTAACAGTTGGGTTATCATGGCTGCTTATCAAAATCCTAGACAACTACCTGAAAATGGATTCACACAGATCCCACTTTTTTTCTTTAGACACAAAATGCTGATTCACTGAAGATCTTAAGAGGAGTTCATTGAATAAATCTGAGAGAGAAATTCAGATCAGGCAATGAAATATGTTTCTCATTCTCTTGCATGCCTGTATGTATTTGTGCACATAAAATGCAAAACTCTGAAATATTCATTTTGCATTCTGTACATTGCTGCAATGCCAAAGAAAAGCTAATGTGTAGAAATAGCACAGTGCCTCTGGAAAATACTTTAAAAAATTTGCACACTTTTCTACTAAGACATATGATAAGGAGGAATCAGTGAAATGCTAATAGAAAAGAAATCATTCCCCCATAAGAGGGCAAAGTAAGTATTAAAGTGAACCCAGTTATGTCTTCAGGGTAAAAGATCTCCTGGCAGCAGCTAAACAAATTTGATTGAAAGCAGTTAAAATTCCCAAGTGTATGAATATTAAACTGCTTGTACTGACATGTAGCGGTGTGTTTTCTACATTTTTATTTATTGTTAATATTAATAAGTTCTGTAATGGTTTCTCCCGAGTTCCCCCCTGTATTTCTCCCCATTTGGTTTCCCCTTGCCTTTGTTCTCTACAGCTTGTCACTCTCTGGGAAGCCTCTCCTCTTCTTCCAGAGTGTTCAGAGAGACTAGGTCTCAGATTGGAGCAGGCTGGGAAACCCCCACCCCTCGTTTCCCATTCGCTGTCTGTGTGACATCCATATTTCCCTTATTGGCTTTCCCTCTTGTGTCCACCCCCTTCTCCCGACCCTGTATAAGCTGTGGCCACGCCTCGGACAGAGACACTCTCAAGAGAGGCTCAGAGAGAAGCACGGCTCCCCTGAGCAAGGCAGGTGACAATAAAAACCATCTAGGCACAAAGTAGCCTCCTCGCTTCCTACCTTCGTCAAGCCTCACCGACATCTCTCGTGCAGCTCTGACGCACCGTGGAGTGGTAGCCGGTCTGCCTGCTGCTACCAACCGAGTTTGGAAGTATCCCAAGCCAGGGCTAGCTGGGAACAGCTGGAAGCCACTTTCCAGCCGGGCTCGAGGAATATTTTCAGTTGGTGCTCCAAAATGTGGGGCAGAAGACTCCACGAGAAAGAGGTTGCGTGAAGTTGTCTCCGCAGAAGGACGTCCGAGACCATCGCCGGAGCTGCGGGACCACAGTCCTCGCCTGCAAAGGATTCATCCCCACAGCGGAGAGGGACTGCAAGGCAACCACACCTGCCAGCACCACTGGCAGGAGGAGAGAGTAGCCTTTCATACCCAAAAAGGTTCTCTCCTGACGAAGGCCACCACCACTTGTCTCCCTTCAAGCTTGCACCAGACGGAGGCAGAGAAAAGAAGCTCAGCCGCGGGTAGAGGTAACCGAGTTCCGTCAGTCCAGCGAGAAAAAACCCAAAGTTTGGTAAGTTCCGGCACTAGCCAATCCCCCGAGCGGCTGTCGCGCAGCGGCAGGTCCCCCGGGTGGGCAGCGAAGTTGCCACGCAGGGCTCCCTTTCTACCCTCTTTGCGGCGGCGCGGGCTCTCTGCGATTTCACGGTGGGATCGGCAGCGGTTCGGCAGAGCGGGCTTTCCCCTCCCCCACTCCACGCGGCGAGCACGTGGCCTGTGGCGCGGGCAAAGCACCTTTGCTCGTGGTCAGTGGCGGACGAGTGGGGCTGACTGCGCACGCGACGAGCGCGTGTTTGTTTCGCGCCCGGCGCAGTTCTGCCACGTCATCACAAGCGCGCGGTGTGGTCGCCCTGCTCCTCCCCACCTGCCCCCCGCGACAGGGGTGCGCGGCTCTCGGCACAGCCCAACAACGTCATTAAGCGGCGTCGGCTCAGCGCGGCGCCCGGCGCAACCCTCCCCTCTTGCCCCTTCCCCCCTGCAGCGCCGTGCAGCGCGCGAGCCTTTGTTTTGCGCGCGGCTTGCTGTGGCGCCCGGCGCGGCTACGTCACTCAGCGGCGCGGGAAGCTCCCGTGCACGTGATCTCTGCGGCAGCAGCAGAGCGGCTCCCACGCGGCGCCTGGCGTGACCCCCCGCCTCCCCTTTCCCCTGTGTGGCCCCGGCGCGACCCCATCCCTTTCACCCATTCCTTCCCCCCCACACGTGCCGCAGCTGCAGCGCACGTCCCGATCGTACCACCCCCCTACTGCCTCCAGGGCAGAAGTCGAGCACAGCGCCGGAAAAGCCCCCGATCCTCTGGAAAAATTCTCAAAGTCCCTGACCCTCCTAACCTCAAGGCTTTCAGCATATTGGGAGGCTTCATTGAAGCCTAGAAACACGTTTCACCCTTGGAGTCTGCCTTATGCTCTCCAGGGGTCTTAGTCTGTGTGCAGCAGCCTTAGTTCTTTCAGTTTAATTTAAAAATTTTATTTTTAGATGCGAGACCCCCAAAGCGTGGGCTCGGGACGTTCTCTCGCTGTCGGCTTTTGTTGGGGAGTGTCTGCACTCCGAGGGCGCAGGGAGCATTCGTCCCTGGTCTCAGATTTTAAGTTGCAGCTTTTGTTTTAAGTTGTAGATTTTTGTTTTCAAGTAGTGTGTGAGTGTGTAGATTGAGCATGGGTACAAAACTCTTTACACAACAAAAGGAAGTGTTTAATGTTATTCTTCAGAATTTGATGAGCTCCCAGTTAAAGTTTTCGAAGGGGAAGCTCAAAAAATTTAGCTGATCCCTCTTCTTCCACTTTCCACATATGTCCCCTGCTCAGGCAGCCAGTGTTGAATTTTGGAACACTGTCTATTTAAATGCTTCCAGTTGAGCAGGACAGGGGACAAATCTGGAGAAAAATATATAATTTGGCCGTTGCAGCTGTGTTCTGCCTTGAATCAGGCCGGGAAAGTGGAGAAAAAGCAGAGCGGACGATCTGCCCCAGTAACCCCAGACCCCAGTCCCGTTCCCTCTCTCCCCAGAAAGGGCATCCTCTGAGGAACATCAGGGAGAACTCCCCCTGCTAGCCCTGGATCCTTGCAGGTGCTCTGCCCCTGCCTGACCAGTCATAGACAGACTATCAGGTGTGCTTGTGCTTGCCCTGGCCAGGCAGCTCGAGCCTCTATCCCATCCCCTTCTTCCCCAGTTACAAAACCCCGAGTTAAGTTTTTGTTAAAAAACAAAAAGAGTGCACGAGATGACAGTCGTAGCTGTGCATCTCGTTCCCCTTCTCCCTCTCCTTCCCCCAAGGCACGACATTGTGGTGACTGCATGGCAGAGCCATCCACGTGTTCAGTGTTCCCCTCCCCCACTTCTTCTTCCCATAATTTCTTTTTTCCCTGTCCACACTCCAACCCTTCCCTTCCCTTAACTCCTCCCACATCTCAGAGTTCCCGAGCTCCACCTCCTGTTTGTGCTCCTCCCCGAACTCCTCCCCTCGCACGCTCCACCCACAGTTTGGGTCGACCCCCTGAACCAACTCCTCCCCCAAGCATGTCATCATCGCGGGAGGACACATCCCCTCTAGAGCTGGAACCCCAAGGCCCAGGCCCAGGTGACCTTCCTTCCCTCACTCCTGTGACTTATCGCAGGTTGAGGGGTGGGAATGTCACTCAGCCCAACTAGCAGCCCCTTTCCCAAAATACCATCAAAGATTTCTGTAAGGCTCACCAGGAGTACGGGAGAGAAAGCCTGTACTTCTGAGGGTTGTTGAGAGTCAACTTAGCCGGAACAGTGACAGTCCCATCAGACCTTCAGCAGCTGTTTTCATGTCTGCTGAACTCAACAGAGTTCAAACTCTGGGAGGCAGCATGGAAAGACCTGCTCAAGACTGCACTACCGAGCTTGTTAGAGGATCCATCAACCACGACAGATGCGGCAGGGGAACCCATTACCCTCGACCTTCTGTCCGGGGAAGGCAAGTGGGCACAGGCTCTAGAGCAGGCCAACAATATCCCAGAAGGGATATTGAGCAAGATCAGGGACAGTGCAGAAAAGGCATTTTTAAGGTTGCGGTCAGGAGGCCCTTTGCCTCATTATGCAGATATCAAACAGGGACCAGCTGAGCCATTTGTGGATTTTGTGGAACGTTTAACAAGAGCAATTGAGTTGCAGGTGCGGCAAGAGGCAGCTAGGGAAACGGTGCTGGAAGAAATGGCACAGAAAAATGCCAATGAGAAGTGCAAAGCAGCCATCCTCAGCTTGCCCCTCAAGCCTCCGCCCACCACTGAAGATTTCCTACAGGTGTGCGAAGCCAAGGTCCTGATGATGACTTCTGGACGAGACCATGCACCAAGGCAGCAGCCCCGCAACACACCG
Source organism: Acrocephalus scirpaceus scirpaceus (assembly GCA_910950805.1). NCBI lineage: Eukaryota > Metazoa > Chordata > Aves > Passeriformes > Sylviidae > Acrocephalus > Acrocephalus scirpaceus. The sequence continues at coordinate 47,074,259 of OU383776.1, forward strand.
AGAGCTGCTGCTGCCGAACCACGACCAAACGTGCCAGCCAGGAAACTGTCCTTCCACAAAAACAACTGCTGTACCCTGTGTGGCCAGTTTGGCCATTGGCAGTCCTCCTGCCCGGCCAAAGCTGAATTTCAGCTATTTTTACAAAACCGGGGAGGTGGGAGGGGGAACCAGGCAAGGGGCACACAGCCCCAACAACAAAAAAACTAAGATATGAGCGCAAGGCCACCCTGCATGAGGACCACAAAAGGGTGGCCAGGTTGAGGAGGGAGAAAGGAAGAGTTTCAAAAAATGTGCCAAAAAATACTAACTCACTGGACATGACAATTTCTGTTCCAGAAAGAGACACTCCAGGAGTTCCCTCCAGGAGTTCCCAGCCACCGGACAGAGACATTTTTCAAGGACCTAGCGGACACAACTTTAACTACTACCTCCAGGTATCAGACCTTCAGGCTTTAGCTGACTGAGCCACTCCACCTCTGGGACACCGATTGGCATTTTGTCAGTGTCAACCCAGGTGAGCAGGGTACCTGGAAAGAGATCGGGGCAAAGTATGTCATGATGGGAAACTGTAAGTATACTCCCAGGGACATTGAAGTTGCTCTGGGGACATTCGACTCAGACCCCGAGCACTTCATTGTATGGCTGCACTGCACTCATCCTCCAGTCTTTTTGCCCAAGGGTCAAGTAATAGCTCAAGTGATACCCGTTCCCAGCCTGGAGAAAGACATCACACCGTCAGTGGGGAGGGTAAGTGCTATTACAGCATCATCCAAGCCTTTGCAGGACTGTGTGTTGAGGGTGGGTGATGAGACCCATAGCATCATAGGCCTTTTGGACACTGGCGCGGACGTGACCATAGTCCCAATACGGGATTGGCCGTCACACTGGGCATTGCAAAACGTGGCTGGACATGTACAAGGTGTAGGAGGGTTGCAATTGGCTCATCAATCCAAGAACGTTGTGGAAATTAAGGGGCCAAGTGGGCAATCGGCAACTCTACGCCCATTTGTGATGGATTATAAGGAACCCTTGCTAGGGAGAGACCTGATGGCCCAGTGGGGAGTCACAATTGACATACCTGACTCCTCATGAAATTTTTGGGCAGCGGTCGCTGAAGAGCGTCCTACCCAAAAGCTCAATTGGAAAACAGATATTCCAGTTTGGGTAGAGCAGTGGCCGCTATCTAAACAAAAATTAAAAGCACTCAACAAGCTTGTAGAGGAGCAGCTGAGAAAAGGCAACATTGTGGAGACCACATCACTGTGGAATTCCCCAGTGTTTGTCATTCAGAAATCAGATAAGACCAGGTGGCGGCTCCTCCACGACCTTCGCCAAATTAATAAAGACATCAAAGACATAGGGTCTCTCCGGCCTGGGATGCCTTCCCCAGCAATGCTCCCCTGAAATTAGAATTTGGCAGTGATTGACATCAAGGATTGTTTTTTTCAAATTCCCTTACACCCTGACGATGCTTCCCGTTTTGCTTTCTCGGTGCCTACCATCAACCGAGAAGCCTCGAGGAAGAGGTACCATTGGAAAGTTTTGCCACAGGGCCTTAAAAATAGCCCAGCCATCTGCCAATCGTATGTCTCTTCCTTGCTGTCTCCCGTGCGTGCAGCTGCAGGTGAAGCGATTATCCATCACTACATGGATGACGTTTTAATCTGTGTTCCCAACGATGATCTTCTGTCACACGTGCTTGACCAGACGATTTCTGTGTTAGTTGCTGCAGGGTTCGAGTTACAGGAATCCAAGATTCAACGGATGCCGCCTTGGAAGTACCTTGGCCTTGAGATTGGCAAGCGGACCATTGTGCCGCAAAAATTGGTGATTAAGACCAAAATTAAGACGCTTGCAGATGCCCATCAACTGTGTGGGGCATTGACATGGGTAAGACCCTGGCTAGGCCTGACAACTCAAGACCTAGACCCGTTTTTAAACTTGTTGAAAGGCGGAGAGGAGCTGAGTTCTCCGAGGGAACTCACCCCAGAGGCCCAGAAAGTGCACAAAAAGGTCCAGGTAAGACTGTCTACCAGGCAGGCCAACAGGTGCGCACCTGACCTGCCATTCCAATTTATCATCCTAGGAAACCTGCCACATCTTCATGGTGTCATTTTTCAATGGGACAAGGAGGTCACCAAAATACATCGGAAGGACAGAGGCGGGAAAGATCCTCTTCTTATTATAGAGTGGATCTTCCTCAGCCACCAGCGGTCCAAAAGGATGACCATGCCACAAGAACTGGCGGCTGATTTGATTCAGAAAGCCAGAACCTGCCTTAGGGAATTGGCTGGCTGTGACTTTGACTGCATACACATCCCAATTCGGACCAAAACAGGCCCATTTATAAAGGCAATGTTGGAACAGCTATTGTGGGAAAATGAAGCTCTGCAAATAGCTCTGGATTCATACACTGGGCAAATTCCAATTCATCAGCCTGCCCACAAAATTTTTAATGAGGATGCTCAATTTACATTGGCTTTAGAGAGTGTTCAGAGCAAAAGGCCTTTAGAAGCCCTGACAGTTTTTATGGATGCGTCCGGAAGGTCCCACAAGTCAGTTCTGACTTGGAAGGACCCTCAGACTCAGCAGTGGGAGAAAGAGGTCATCAGACTTGAGGGGTCCCCTCAAGTTGCTGAGTTGGCCGCAGTCGTCCGGGCTTTTGAAAGGTTCTTTGAACCATTCAATTTAATTACTGATTCGGCCTATGTAGCAGGTGTAGTATCCAGAGCAGAGCATGCAGTCCTGCAAGAAGTGTCCAACCCTGCCCTCTTTGAATTGCTCTCGAAGCTTGTTAAGCTGATCTCCCACCAAGAGCAACCCTTCTATGTGATGCACACACGGTCACACAGATTTGCCAGGGTTCATCGCCGAGGGGAACAGGAGGGCTGACGCTCTCGCTGCCCCTGTGGAGATGGCCCCATTGCTGAATCTTTTCGAGCAGGCGAAAATCAGCCATCAGTTGTTCCGTCAGAACGCCCCAGGCCTTGTTCGCCGGTTCCGTCTCACCCGGGAACAGGCAAGAGCGATCGTGGCGACCTGTCCCACGTGCCAGCAGCATGCTCTCCCAACCATCAGCGCTGGGGCTAACCCCAGAGGGTTGAGCAGCTGCGAGGTGTGGCAGACAGACGTGACACACGTGCCTCAATTTGGCAGGCTGAAGTGCGTCCACATCTCAGTGGACACCTTTTCTGGTGCAGTCTTCGCCTCTGCCCACACAGGGGAGAAATCTGGGGATGCTATCAAGCATCTCCTGCTGGCTTTCTCCTTCTTAGGCATCCCAAAGTTTTTCAAAACAGATAATAGGCCAGTGTACTGTTCCAAGGAATTCCGTGACTTCCTGCAGCAATGGGGTGTAGAACATAAAACTAGCATCCCCCACTCCCCAACTGGTCAAGCCATGGTGGAGAGGACCCATCGAGACATCAAACCGGTCCTGGACCAGCAACAACCGGTCCTGAAGGTCAAGCCTCCATCAATCCGTCTTTCCAAGGCCTTGTATACCATTAATTTTTTAAACTGCTCTTTTGAGGTTTTGAACCCACCAATCGTTCGCCACTTTGGTGGGTGTGAGCAGCTGGCCCCGAAGGTGCGTCTGCAGGTCCTCATGCGAGACTCAGAGACTGGCAGAGTCGAGGGCCCACATGACTTAGTCACTTGAGGTCGTGGATACGCTTGCGTGTCCACTCCTAGGAGACTGAGGTGGATTCCCTTGAAATGGGTAAAACCATACCGTCCTGTAGTCTCTGGGGAAAAAAGACCCAAATACTCGCAGGTCTTGGTGGCTGCATAGAGAAGAAAAAGGCACCGGTGGAACTCCTAGGATGAGTTTGTCGTCCTTTTACCCCCTTGCCCTGTTTCTAATTATGTTTTGGTTTCATATTCTATTTAGTTCCGATCCAGACCCACTCAGAGCGATGACCCCATCAACAGCAGCCAGACTTCTATCCTTGCTGCTGCTTGCCAGTCTTCAGTCTCCAATGGTGGCGTGGGCAGTGCCAACACCCATGCCACCATCCACAAATTTGTCGGAGACATCAGGAACCATCGGTCCTCAAAAGCCAACATCCGACTGGCTGGATGGACTTTTTGAGAACTGGGAGATATCCACATGGACAAGATCAATTTTACGTTCTGTTTTAATTGTTTTATTTGTACTTTTATGTGTTTCAGTTGCTGCTTGTTTTACCTATGGTTTTGTTAAAAAATTGATTTCACATGCCAGTACACTCCCCCAAGTGAACCAGGTTGTGTGTGCCACAGCTCCCCCGCTTGAAGAGATTGACAGTGAGGATGAACCCCTCCCCGAGGAGGGCTTTGAAGAAGACTTTGAACACCAGGACTTTGAGCTGTGACCACCAACACATGGTCCCCGGGTCCAAGACGAATGTCACCATTGCGTCTGACCCTGCCATCTTTTATAAAAAGAAAGGGGGAGATGTAGCAGTGTGTTTTCTACATTTTTATTTATTGTTAATATTAATTTGTTCTCTAATGGTTTTTCCTGAGTTCCCCCCTGTATTTCTCCCCATTTGGTTTCCCCTTGCCTTTGCTCTCCACAGCCTGTCACTCTCTGGGAAGCCTCTCCTCTTCTTCCAGAGTGTTCAGAGAGACTAGGTCTCAGATTGGAGCAGGCTGGGAAACCCCCACCCCTCGTTTCCCATTCGCTGTCTGTGTGACATCCATATTTCCCTTATTGGCTTTCCCTCTTGTGTCCACCCCCTTCTCCCGACCCTGTATAAGCTGTGGCCACGCCTCGGACAGAGACACTCTCAAGAGAGGCTCAGAGAGAAGCACGGCTCCCCTGAGCAAGGCAGGTGACAATAAAAACCATCTAGGCACAAAGTAGCCTCCTCGCTTCCTACCTTCGTCAAGCCTCACCGACATCTCTCGTGCAGCTTCGACCCACCGGGGGGGTGGTGGCCGGTCCGCCTGCTGCTGCCAACTGAGTTTGGAAGTATCCCGAGCCAGGGCTAGCTGGGAACAGCTGGAAGCCACTTTCCAGCCGGGCTCAAGGGATATTTTCACTGACAGAAATTATATTTCATTTGATTATCTAATTCTTGAAATGTATAGCAGAAATACAGAACAAACAAAAAGGGCTGAAGCCAACTTCAGGCAGGCACTGAGCTAGCAAATCACTGACTTCCAATCATTCTTGGCACATTCTTCACATTTCAAAAGACAGGCAAATAGTGACAATTCTGAAAACTGTACACCATAAACCTGAATATGAGTTGAACTACAGTGTATGAAAATATAGCATCCTGCAGATATGTCATGGTGAATAAAAGAATATTCTGTATGCTCTAAAACACCAAACGAACATGGCAACTTTATTCATACAGTGATATTCAAGGTGCTAGAATTAGCAGGACTTTTCAGACCTGTTACTGTTTGTCTCCCCTGCTTCACTGGATCTCTTGTGCTCCTGCATTTTCACTCAAGCAGTTGTAGCGGCACGTTTTCTATCTTTTTATTTATTGTTAATATTAATTTGTTCTGTAATGGTTTAGTCCATGTCCCCCTATCCCTTCCTCCCAGTTGGTCTCCCCCTGCACTTGTTTGTGCAGCAGCTGTGCTTGTCAATCTCTGGGAAGGACTCTCTCCTCTCTCTGGAAAGCTTGGGAGAATTTGGTCCCTGATTGGAGCAGGCTGGGAAATCCCCCACCCCTTGTTTCCTATTCGTTGTCTGTGTGCCATCCCCACTCCCGTGATTGGTTTTCCCTCTTGTGTCTGCCCCCTTCTCCTGGTCCCTTATAAGCAATAAACCCGCCCCTCTGGTTCAGACTCATGTGGCTCGCCTGCATGCAGAGCAGGTGACAGTAAACTCCATCTTGCCACGAAGTCTCCTTTTCCTCCCTTCGTTGTAGCCTCACCAACAGCTCTCGTGTAGCTCCTGATCCACCGGGGGGTGGTGGCTGGTCCGCCTGCTGCTGCCTAACCGGATCTGAAACGATTTCCAGCCAGGGCAGCCGGGAGTAGCTGGAAGCCACTTTCCAGCAGGCACAGGAATCATTTCAAGCAGTGATGCTTAAAAGTTTTCATGATCAATTAAGCGAGGTTGCACTTTGGTCTTCAACATGAGTAAAGGAGAGACATCAGAGTAACTACCTCTATGTATGCCCTATACTCCTTAAAAAAGAAAGAAATTTGATGGTGTGTCAATGTCACAGTGATGTTCTGGTTGTGACCTTTGCATCTCAGCTTTTTTTACCACTACAGAATGATGGTGAATTCTATTGATTGAGGTTGTACAGCCACCGTTAGCTGTACCAGCATCTTGAGGCCATGAGAACACTTTTCAGCTTCTCTAGCAGAATTTCCATTTAGATTTCTGGATGTGCCAAAAAAATAAGATAAAATATGATTGTTCAAAACAAGGTATAAAATCTTGCAATATTAAATCACTTACAGTAATAATTTATAAATTAAAAAGAAAAATAAAAAAGGCAAAAAAGAAAAAGGGAAAAATGAAAATGAAAAAGAAGAAAAAAGGAAAAAGGAAAAGGAAAAAAGAAAAAGAAAAAGAAAAAAAGAAAAAGAAAAAGAAAAAGAAAAAGAAAAAGAAAAAAAATTTATTGATTTATTTTTGTACTCAGTGGATATGCCTTGGCTCTCTCATGGTGAAGGATAAAAGTTTGGAGCCTGGGGTCTGGTCTGCCATCAAAGCTTTGGGGCTTAGGATGCTTCACAGTCATTGGCACTAGAGGTGCTCTATAATGACATGTGTCAGTGGGAGGAACGTCCTACAGAACTGGGTTGTTGAAAAGATAAGAAGATTATAGCTAGGCAGTTGTTAATTGGTACAAATTATCTTCTTCTTGGTTTATTTTTTTCTTGGCCTCAGCTGACCACTGAAAGCCAGAACAGAATGTTTTTACATTCACAAAATGGCCTGATATACAGCTCACTGACAGTTCTTTATAGTTTTGTAAGAACAGAAATGTTGTGCACTCTTTTGGGAAACATCATGCTTTCTTGTCTGCATGATCTGGTGAGCTGGTGGAGATGTCCAGGTTAGAGACACCTTCCAGATCCTACTTTTGAATTGCCAAACAAAAAACATTCTAAATGCATGACCACATAGATTTTCATCATTAATTATGAACCATAAATGTAAAAAAGGACTCCTGCACATAAGATTCTAAGCTTGGAACTACGGAGACCACTCCCTCCCTGAGCAGTGATGTATTTGGCCCATTTTTGCAAGGCACTCTATGAAAACAACCTATGAACAGCCAACAGTAGAAAAAGAGAAATTTATTAAATCCACATATATGACTCATAGTTTTGCATTATACATTTTTTTCTACATACACCTTTAAAGTACTGAATTTATAGTGTGTGTCTACTTGTACATATAGAACTTGGATGATCGTAACTTTAAAAACAGTAGCAAAATATGTGCAGCGCAAGAGAAAGAAATGACATTTTCTTAAAAGACAAGCCATCTGTGACATTTTTATTGTATTATTTTTATTGTCATTTTTCTCCCTCTCTTTAATTCAAACCACAAAACACCACAGCAGCTGCCATAAAGGCAAGCTGCTGGGAAAGGCAGAGTCTGAACCAACATACTATTTAATTACTATCCTTAGTTATGAATCAGTGAACAAGCACTACAGAGTGTTTTTGACTTCCTGATTGAATTTTCCCCCTTTGTTATAATTGCTTTTAGCACCAAGAGCATTATGTTCCAACAAACAGTCTCACCAAGAGACAAAGTCCCCAGCTGGGATGTGAATTTGTGATGCTGAAGTGCAAGGGAAGGAGTGCATCGAAGCAGTGACAGAGCTTTGTCTCACTAAAATAGGAGCTGGAGCTCTTCGGTAATTAACTCAGTGCTGTCTGATTCCCCATGTTTGCTCTCAGCAGAAGGGGATGATGTACACTAGCTTGAGAAATGAAAGGCCTCGTATTTACACACTAAAAGCTATTCTCTTGCAGGAGCTCACCAAGGCAGACTGCAGTGCTGGGTACGATGGTGCAGCCAGGGCTCGGACGACTGTTCTCTTTAGCATGACATCCCAGCAGTTTGCCCATTGTCCCTCAGCAATGGGCCGTGCAGCCACACCAAATTCCTGTTTGACCCTACTTTGGGATGCTTTGTTTCATAATGATTGTTTGAAATACAGTTTTTCACTGGGTGTCCTGTACAAGAGCTGTTCGAAGAGCTGAGAGAAAGAATATGCAGGCTGCTTTAGGTACTGCAGAGCTCATCTCAAAAAAATGTAAATTGTATTTTTTCTGAGTTCTCTTCTAGGGAACAAGGTCTTCTGTGCATTGTTCCTGTGTAAAAATATTCATATCAATATAAGCTGTGATTTTTCCCAAGCTGACCAGAGCTAAATTAAGTCAATAATGTGAAACATGGAGAGCCTTTGTTTTGAAATATTTTCCTCCTTTACTTTTACTATAGGCATCTGTGTTATCTCAGGAAAAAAAAAAAAAAAAGCCCTGAATATAGCCACAATTCCAGTTGGAAAAGCTATATTTTTTCCAAATATATAAATTAGAATTACACCAGTGTTGCTGAATTGCACCCATCTAAGAGATTTTTCTCCTTTACCTCTGGGAAAGAAAGTAGATTCAAAGAGTATATCTATACTACCTCCAGCTGGTGTAATAGCATGTTACAGAGGAGATCAAACAGAGCAGCCAAAAGAATATTTACTTTTCTTTCTATGATTCAATTACTAGAACCATGAGACCAATTCCATATAAAGATACCTTATTTCCTCCCCAGAAAACATACATAAAACTGTCTTCAAAATCATTCCAAAAAATAAAAAAAGGAAAACAATATTTTTTCTGAAATTATTTGTAGAAGCTTATTTTCTAATATTTTTTATTTTTTGCATATTCTTTTCCGCTTTTATAAAAGTTGTTGTGGTTTTTTCCAAGAAAATATATTTTCCTTTTTTTTTCTGTCTTGATGTTTTTTAAACAATGTATTAAACATTTCTACTCTGTGATGGTGAAAGAGTCTTCTATTTATTTATTTTCAGGACTTGTATCCCAAAATAGGGGAAAGGCATGACCTTAATATAATAAATAATACAAAATAGAACTAAACAAACTGAAATATTGGTGAGAAGGTAACATTTGCCCACAAACTTATCACTGTGTGAAAACTGAGATATAGCAATTACTTTGTATTCTAATTTAAAAATTTCCATTAAAAAACAACTATGGCGCAGAAGTAGGCAATACCCTTGGTCTCTTCTTCCTTTTCAGAGGAAACATTTTCCCTTACAAGTATTTTTATGACCTTTTAGAAATATGCTGCAGAATTACTTTGATTTCCAGTATGACTTTGACATTTGTCCAGACAGCAGTCCTCAAGTTCGCTGAGTTTCAGTTTAGGAATGAATCTTTTCAAAGCAGATTTGCGCTTCAGTTCACATTTTTCCACTGTCACTATGGTCAGTTAAGGCCGGATACATAAATTTAAAATTCTAAAGATACTAAGGGTGACACAGGAACCTAACACTTAGTACTTGGTACCTTTTGTTGCTTTTTGTTTGTTTGTTTGTTTTCATGTACAATGAAGTTTCCATTCTATTTGTCATGTTTATTTGCATCAATATGGGAAGTCTTGAAACGTCACATGTTCATAATCAGCTTGGATATTAGACAACAGCAATCAGCAACCTTATCTACTTATGTGATTTGATGAAGGAAGTCATGAACAAGCACAGAGTGTCCCTCACATGAGCCTCCAGTGCCTGTCAGATGGAACTTATGCTTATTGTTCAAAACAGACATTTTGAATTTGGAAGAAGCTAGAGTCTGAAGGTGCATTTCCAATCTTGTATTTATGTGAATCAAACAGCTCATCTTATTCACAGAAACAAGACAGTAAAAAAAAAATCCTTAAAGCTGTGCAGAGGTACTGTGATTTAAGACCAAAAGTTGTATTTAGCATAATCTTAGACAACATCTCAAATGTTAGCATGTCTACAAAAATTAAAAAAAAAAAACGAAAAAAACCCTTTAAAAAATCTCTAATTTCTTGATGAAGAACAGATCACCCTGCAGTTAAGTGTTCCTGGCTTTGAGCCAATGATCTCCCTCCATATCAAAGGGAAGATCTGCATTCTTTCAGTTGGTCTGGTCTCCACATGGGAAGTCCTTGTCTTGTTCTCAAGTCTATGCTGAGTGTTTGTACCATGAATCTGGAAAACTTCAAACTTTTTGGAACTTTATGAACCAGAAGGCATGATATAGCCTACTTATTCCTACATGCCATCAAGTAATAACTGTTTGACTCTTAAAGATCTGTACTCTAAACACAAGCTAACACTTTCTCAGTACTTCAGACAATTTCAAACAGCTGAATTACTAGACAAGATTATTAATTCTACAGAATTTTGTATGGTAGTATCTTTTTAATATCTGTTGGCAGGTGTTGGCTGGAGAATTTAGTTGTTTTCAACAATATATTTTGAAGTGGTTTTTTTCAGTAAAGTGTATCCATTTTGCTATAATTAGGGAGCCAAAAGAACTGAAAACTCTGGATGGTTACTGTCACTTACTTAATATTGTCACTTGCCACAAAAACATAAAGATATCCTGACTGGATCCACTATTAATAAATTGTCCTCATAGCTGAAGTTATGGCTTCCCCCACCATGTATAGGATAAGGTGCTATGGTTTGTCCTCTGTATTTGTATGCCATCAATGGGATTTCCATAGTTCGTGTCAAGCTACACAGAACTCAGATTAAACAAGCTAAACAGAGTTCAGAACTCAGAACTCACCTGTAATCCACCACATCTAGGAAAAAACTTTCACAGATTGGTAACTCAATGCGTAAGAAATCACTGTTTTCCTGAACCTGGTTTCATTTGTTTCAGAACATCCAAGTTCTCCAAGGCCCCTTAGACTTCTGTTTTATTCCCTTCAGCTGTTTCTTTTCCAGATCAGAGCCCTACCTTACCCACTAGTCCCTCTTTTGGAAAGTATTTATTGTCTTTGATCATTATTATTGCATTTCTCTGAACTTCACTGGGTTCAAAAGGTATTAAACTTTGGAAAGGCTAAATAATGCTTTATGAGGTAAAATGTAGTGGTACATCAGGGAGCTTGAGAAATCATAGTAAGGAAGAGGAAGATAATTGGCTAGAATTTAAGTGTAATCAAAACAGACAGTAAGTGTGCAAAGTAAAATATACACACCAACTAATGTACAGATCAAGGAATCTATTCCATAAATTTCTAGTAGGATAATCTAATGAAGAATAAACTGCTTGAAAAAAAAATCCTCTTGGCTTCAAGGTCTACAGTGTTAATAATATTCCATTTTACTGGTGCTGTCAAATCTGAGAAGCAATCAAAAATTCTTCCTTGGCTATTGTTGAAATTTCATGTAGCATATAGAAAGTAGGAAGGTTCGGCCTTCTGAGATGAAAGGGGTTGGGGACTTGTTTGGAGTCTGAGAAAGAGAGATGTAGGAGTCTGACTCCTGAGGAGTAGAGACTCCTCCTCTTTTCAGTCCCTTCATACATTAGCAATCACATTTTTTTCCTTGGTGTGCTGAAAGAATGAGGGAAGAGAAGGAGCCAAAGGCAGTCCAGCAGCAAGAGGACGGGGTTGAGGAAGAGGAATGGAAATGAGGCAGAGACTGATGCTGGCAGCTTTTTTGCTGGAGGTAAAATAGACAACTCTGTATGCAGAAAGAATTGGTGGCTGGGAAGGAGGGACTGCTCCAGTAGTCAGCCAGTATCTCTGCTGGCATAAGCTTGGCAGATTGTTTGCATCCTGACTGCTTTGTCAGCACTTAAAACCAGCCCTCCTTGGATTATGGCCTTACACAAAGCTTAAACTGCATGGGGAAAAGTCTGAGTAGTGCACACTCCTATTCCACAGAGGAAACATGATGCTTTTACTGCATAAACTGAAGCATAAATTTTCTCTGCATTTACTCTGTTCATCATGATTATATTGCTATTTATACCTAGATTTTGACATAAACATATTCATGTGGCAGCAAAATCTCCACAACATTCCAATTAGCTGCTAAATATTTTTAGGTGTGTAGTAATCAGCAATCTGATGAATGTTGCACAGTGACTTGGCCCATTACCCGTGGGGATCTCTTAGAAAGATGTGAGGTTTTTGGGTGAGGCTCTCAAAAACAACACTGCTACCGTATATCTAAAGGATGATATTGATGACAAATTATACCAAAAGGCACAATTTTGTAAAAGCTTTAAGAATGACATAGCTTTTATGACATAAAAAGGCAAAACAAAATCCTAGGAGTGAAATAGTGTGCTTCCTAATGTAAGAACAGCACTGATAGCACCGGTGTCAATAATGGACTAAATTATTATAAAAATTATTAAAGATTCTCACTAGCACATGAATTTCCTATCTCAGCTTTTGCCAGGATTATTAATTTTTCATCTTAATTTATATATAAAGAATTGTTCTAAATCAGAATAATATTTTTCCAGTGAAAATTCCAAAGTACTATAGAAAGAGCACCACAATAAGGGATCTTCAGAAGTTTTTAAACTCAGTGAAAAATAAGAATGGGCTAAATAAATAATTTAGAATTATTAATTGAAAAGAAGCATTAAGATTTTTCAAAAATCATTATTGTTGATTGAAGACAATCTGTGGTTATATTTTGTTTTTAATTCAGACAAGTATTGAAGAAAAGGAAAAACATTTACTTACATGTGTAAATTTTAAAATCGACATAAAAGTTTAAAAAAATTAAGTTTTTAATTTGTTGTGTGAAAGAAGATTTCAACAGATTATTCTTGAAAGTATTCCTTGAACCTGGATTAAATCAGTGATTGCTTTTCATTAATTCTGCACAGCTAGATCAAGCAAATCAGGAACATACATGCTTCTAAGCAGCCATAATAGCAAAAATTTATTTAGTCCTTGGAGGTATAGACACAGTTTTCTTATGGAATGTCCTTTAAGTACAACTTATAAGGAAAGGGAGAGGGCTAGAAAACATGAGAAATGATTGCCTGAATCTCCTACTTGCTCTCAATTTTAGCAAAGTGAGTTGTTCTAAATATATTTGATGACAATAGTACACATATGCATCTCAAGTATAGTCCTTCTGTGCACTAGGTAACCTTTATGACTTCTGAGTCTATTGCTGATGCAGCAACTGTGCAGCCTGTGCTTATTCTCACCACATCAGTCTTGCTTGATTCCTACGCAGGTAATTTTCTAAGTCCCCAGTCAGATTGGTCAGATTCTTCTGTTCAGATTTCTCATGCCTTTACATCACAGATGTAGATGTCTAATTTTAAGAAAGAAAAATGGATTATCAGCTGCTTGTACTCCTTATACATCACTTATTCCATGGGCTTCCCCCTATCTTCTTTTTATCATATCCTGACTCATTTTTTTTGTATATATATAGAACCAAAATAAAAAAGTTCCTGACAAAAAGCTTCTGTGATGCAAAATGACATGTACTTCCTTCACAATAGTGCAATACAAACAGGATTTCTGTTTCACAGTCGGTGGATTGCAGAACTAAGCAAGATCAAGCAGAGAAACATAGAAAAGAAATAGGTAAGAGCTGAAATATACTAAGGTAAAAAAGTGCAGTGAGAAACAGGTCAAAGAGAAAGGTGTTAATTTCATTAATCCTGTAGACAAGGTAAGTTATTAAGAAGTCTGCATGATCCACCTGTAATGATAAGGAAAAAATTGCAAATCTGCTTCATTACTGTTCGCTATTACTCCCCACATTTTTTTTTCCCAAAAAGGGGCAAAGAGACTGACTGACTATATCAGTTTCAGAGAAACATTTTACACAAGAATTACATTAAGCCTGAGGCATAAGAAGAAAGTTATACAGATTGTGCAAAACATAAAAATTGAACTTCATGGCCAATCACTTTAACCAATTATCACTGACATTAACCAGTTTGGGATTTTACTTTCTAAAATATAGGCAAAAGTAAAAGCACTAGGCTAAACATTTTGGTTCCTCTTCCCTTGCTTTGGCTATAGAAAAAAGCAGTATTGTCCTACACAGAAAAACGCAGATCATAAGACAGTAATTTCTGATCAGATTTTTACATGCAAGATGTGCTTGGTGTAATTAAACTAATATGTAAATAGAACATCTGACTTAATAATTCTGTTTTTATTTCATATTTTCATATTTTCATATTTCTCTTTACGATAGTGCAATATTTATTACATTAGTAAACTTATTTCACATCATGTGCTTTCTCAGTTCTTGAGCTTAAGTGGAGGTGTAACCTATTATACCTAATTGTTCTTTTCTTTTTGTTTCTCTTCACTTTATTGTATATTCATTTTTTTCCCCTAGACAGGAACAAATGGTTCTGCCAAAAGAAGAAGCTCTAAACTTTAATGAAGTTTCTGGATGATATCCATGATTGATTTTAAACTAATCTAATTTCTTCTAGACACTATGTATCTCTTATAACATCACAGTATTTCACATCACAACAAGTCAAAATCATCTCACACATGAGGAATGAACACCCTCAGAAGTACCCCTGACAGCATGCAGAGGCTTAGTGTTTTTCAGAGGGATGTCAGGAAAGGAAGGCTTTGTCTCCTGTACAGGAAATCTGTTTGTGAGTAGTGTGTGTTCTTTTGAAAGTCAAAAGTATATCAATAGTGGGTTTTTCAGACATATTTTTTGCAGTCTCCTACTTCTTACTCAAAACAAATTAAAAAGTTAATGTGAACTAGAAGGACTCTTGATTTTAAGCCCCATTTTTTATGTTCTGCATCTGCTTCTGGGGAAATGTAGATGGAGGGAGCTACAATATGCTTCAGTAGTGACTATTGTGTTCTTATATCCAAAAGTAAAGTCCACTAACTTCTATGACTGTATTTTCTTTATTCACTCTGACAAAAAATCTATAGGGAATATTTCCAGAAAGTTCAACAGAAGCTGACTTCAGCTTGAAAATTACTCACACAAAGGGACATGAAGGCAATAATAATTTAATAATAAGTTTTGAACTAAAATCATACCATTTCATCAATATTTTCATTTTTTCCCTCTTCACTTATGCATCTTTCTCTGAAGCTTTAGAAAACCCCAGATTATTATTGAGATATTTTAACAGTGACTATATCAAAGCTACTCCCCTAAAGTTCCAGGGCTGAGGGATTTTAGTTAAAGATTTAAAATGTTTTCAAATGTGTGGTCCACAGCTCAGTGATTCTTCATTACCCACCCTACACTTACGATATACTTATTCATAAAAATTTCCATTTGATGTTTAAGCCCTAAGTGAAAGAATAAATTAACACAGTGTGAACTACTAGAAATAAGGAAACAATCCATTAAATCAACTGTACCATCTACCCAAGCTACTTTCAAGGGAAAATACTGTTCCTAACATTGATGCCATCACAGCTGGTATCTCCTAAGAATTTACAGCACATGTCTGCAAAATATGAGATTAAAAGTCATACTACTAGACAACAGTGAATTAAGAAGATCCTCCTGCTCTTAGGAGGATTCTTAGAATTAAAATTATAGAAAAATAGGACTGGAAAAGACCCAAGGAATAGCTATTATTTTCACCATTTAAAACATATGATAAATTGTGTAATTTTTAATTACGCAGACTCCCCAGCCTTTTAAGTGGTTTATTGCATTGTTTTGTTACCTTTATGAACTGAAATAAAAATAAACTGAAAATTGCTATGTGATTTTTTTGTGCTGCATTTTAAGACAATATATTCTTTCTGATCTTTGCAAAAACTTTTGTATACCTGATTTCTATTTTATTCCTCTGTGTTCTTTCATTATCTTTGGAATTAAATAGTCCCAGGCTCTTTAACTTCCTCACAGAAGTGATTTATTTCATACCCCTAATCTGTCTCATACATCTCTTTCAGGTCCCTTTTAGTGATCCGTATGTTCTTCAAAATGTAGCACATTATTCTCAAGCTCCACAAAACAAGAAAAAAAAAAAACCCTACCAACACAATGCCTTACTAATAATAAACATTTCCTTAAAAAGAACAATTCTTTAACATTTCTTACAACTGCTGCTCACATTTCATCATACTATACAACCTAGTATCTTCTTTTACAACCTTGATCATTCATTGCTACCTTTCATAGAACTACATAATATTAAGGGATTGGAATGCACCTTAAAGACCATTTATTACCAACCTCCCTACCATTATGGTGACACTCCAACTAGACAAGGTTGGTCAGACCCTGACCCAACCTGGCCTTGAACACAGCCAGGACTGGGGCATCCACAACCTTGCTAGACAATCTGTGTTTAACCATTCTCACAGTAAAAAATTCCTTCATAATATCTAACCTAAATTTCCCCTTTTTCAGTTTGTACCCATTCTTCCTTGTCCTACCACTACAGTGCCCAATGAAAAATTCCTCTCCAGCTTTCTTGTAGGCCCGTTTAGACTCTGGGAGGTTGCTGTGAGGTCTCCACACAACCTTCTCTTCTCCAGGTTGAATAGCTCCAACTTTCCCAGCCTATCTTTGTAAAGGAGGTGCTCCAGTCCTCTTATCAATTTATTGACCCTCCTTTGGACTTGCTCCAACAGCTCTATGTCGTTCTTGTGCTGGGGGCACCAGAGTTGAATGCAGGATTCTGGGTGGGGTCTCACCAGTGTAAAGTAAAGAGGCAGAATCTCCTCCCTCAACCTTCTGGGCAAGCTGCTTTGGATGCCAGCTCGTGTTGAGGCTTTCATCAACCACCACCTCCAAGTGTTTCTCTGAAGGACTTCTATCAATCATTTCTTCAGCCACCCTGTAAATACTTCTTGGATTGTCCAGACCCAGGTGCAGGACCTTGTTTTTTTAAACTTTTTTATGTTTTCACTGGCTTACCTCTCAAGCCTGTCAAGGTCCTTCTGGATGGTATCCCTTCCCTCCAGTGTGTAGACTGCTGTCTATTCTTACCACACAAATAAATTTCTTCATATTTATCTTATTAAATTTTATCCTATGTCCCATACCATATGTCTGATTTTTCAAGGTGATTTTGAATTTTAAACCCTTTCTCCAATGCAATTCTTAGTCCAGCTTTTCTTTTCTGCAGTATATTTATTACATAAACATTTAATTCCCTCATCCAAGCACTTAAAAGTATCAAGAAGTACCTCTGCAGATGATCACATTCTTCTATTTATTAGACCACCAATTCCCATTCCATGTGAGTCATATATTGTATGTACACAACGGGGGGTGGGGGGGTAGGGGGGTTAACTTCATATTTTATTTATTTTAGAATGAGTGTTGTGAAAGACAAATTTTAGCCTGTGATTTAGTTTATTTCTAGTACACTACCATACTAGAATCAATATAGATTCCAAATGTATGATACTGATTGATCTGATTTGCTGCCACTCTTGATCTAATCATTCTCTAAGGTCACTTGTGGGTGGTCCATATACTGTGCAGATCTCAGGTCACAAGGAGGAAGGAGCAGATTGCCATAACTCATGCCCTTGAAAAAACCCAAACTAACAAAAGAACAAAGATTTGGAAAGTGCAAACTTCTTTCCCTTGAAAGAAGAGAATTCACAAAGATTTTTTACAATGTGTATTCTCATTCCTTCATCTTTTATTGTAAGAAACAAACAATGGATTTTGTACTTCTTTTACTTTAAACAGGGATGCAAGAAACGGGCTGCTGCCAGCACTTCCCTATAACATTCTAGACTGATTCACATGAAGTATCTTCTGTCTCTCTCTTGTTCTTTGAGACTGCACTTAGAATAAAGTATTATTCAGTGTAATGGTGGCAGGATCTATTCCTGAGGTAATGCAACCTCATATATGTTCAAAGGAAGGAGGTATACACATACAAGGACAATAAAAGAAAGGTAGAAACACTAAAGTCCTTGAGCAAATTTTAATTTCTCTGTACTCTTTTGAACTAAACCAATTTCTTTACTGTCACAGGCAAAATTCAGCTCAGACAAGTGCAGCAAAAAAAAATTGCCATGAGCATTCAAAAACAAGACTGCTTTCCTCTAAGCTGTCTCCTAATAACTCTGCATTAGATGGCAGAAAAGTTAAGTATACACCAGTCACTGACTTCAAATTAAGCAGTAAATGAAGATTTTCATGAAGACACCACAAGTTAGTAATTACAGTTTTACTGAAATTGGAAATGGTAAAATAAATTCAGTCTCCATTGTCGCATACATTGATAAGTTAATTTATCCCCAGCACTCACACAGTTTTAATATTTCTCCATCAATGTCATGAAAATGAATAGGATACAAAATGTATAAAATCATATTCCCTGCAAAACCACTGTTCCCTACCAGTGAAGCATATTTTTTTATTTGCCCTTGATGTGAGCTCAACATTTTTCCTTTTTTTTCTTTCTGTTTCTTTTCTTTTTCCGTTTTTTCTTTTTTTTTTCCTTTTTATTGTTTTCCTTTTTATTTTTTTCTTTTTTCCCCTTTTTTCTTTTTTTTCTTTGTCTTCCCTCAGTGACATCTTTGAGCCTTGGCATTTTGTGACATTTTCTGTTTCATATTCATAACACCCTGTCTACAGAATTAAAAGTAGTCTCAAAGGAAAATTACATTCAGGCACATCAGCTGGGGCTTCCATGGGCTCTTTTTCTAATAAATATTTACAAACAGACCACTTTCTTATGAAAAGGCTAAGCCGATTTTTCCTTTTGTTTTTGTCTTAGTCATGGTTTCTCATTTTGCAAAACATTTGACTCCATTACATTCCTCTGGGATTCAATAAAGGAATAATAAACCAGGATAAAAGAAAGTAATGCTTTGTAGTAGTCTGTGTTTGCAGCAGCTGAAGGGATACTGTCACTTGATTGGAGAGAAATAATCCTCATGGAGTAATTTCTCTCAATCTCTGTTTTGCATATATCTGGAGGAATGACCAATATTGCTGCATTTTGGCAAGTGTATGTCATCTAAATTTCTGCAAAGGGTTACTAGGTTCCACTCCCTGCTGTGCAGACAATGGGGCTCATCCATAGCCATTTTGGAGATTTTGGGTATGTGACTTGATTTAATTGATATATAGTGCGAAATGCTTCATCACTTAACCTTCAGAAAAGTCAGAAAGTTAGGTTCTCTTTATGGGAAGGGATGAGTCAGGACTATTTGCACCTGCCACAACTAATTTTATTCAAAGAAAATTTTCTCAATAATTTCTCTTATATCAGTGGTAAAAAGACAAGATATTCATCTGTCTGAGCTGCAGGGATACTTGCTCCAAGGTCTGAATGTTGGAATCCATATATATCTGCAGACTAAGTTCAAATTTAAATGCCATAAATAAATAAGTTCTTCACATATTATTTCCCTTTTTTTCCTAACTGCTTATTGACATGAAGTTATTTTTATGTCTATACAAGGTCTAGATGGTATCATTCCTGTGACAAAATGACTTTTCTGCTGTTCAAGAAGATTGGTGGTACCCTGTATTTCTTTTCATTTCCCACAAAAAAGGAATATTGCTGAAGTAATTGGTTTTGTTGTTGGTTTCAGTTGTTAAAAGATAATAGGAAAAATGTTTAAGAAAAACTCAAGAGTTTTAATATAAAGGAAAGGCATTTATTTTCCTATTTTTATAGGAAAATAAGTGATTTTTCAACATACACTATGAGACAGACAATGAATGAATACTGTTAGTTTTTCAGAAAAATATTTAGCCTACGTAGTGATGACGTGGGATAGGAAGGGGAGATGGGTGTGCTGGAGCAACTTGGTATACAACAGATATCTAGCCAAGGTCAACCCGCCACATATTTAAACTATTTTATTGAATCTTAATTCAGAAAGACATCTGACAATAAAAAGCTCAACAAAACACCATGTCTCTTCTTTTCCCTCCAGTGTGTTTCCCCTAAGTGAGCATACTGAGATATAAATAGTAAAGTAGAGAAAGTACCAAAATAGCAGTCTAGAAACAGGCAGGACTCACTGACAAAAGATAAATTTACTTTTACCTTGCTACCAATATGCTGATGCCTCCTTGTTGCCACCTCTTTATGGAAATCACATAATGAAGGCATAATCATTGAAAGTGGCAGGTTGAAGCTTAAGAAACAGTGGGACAGTCCTATGTCTTTGTATCTACACAGATTTATCAAAAACTTCCTATCTAAGGTCCAGGCAATAGTATAAACTATAAATACACAAACCACATGGCTGAGACACAGGGCAACCGCTGGTGGTGTTTAAACCTGCTGTATAGAGAAACACCCTGTTACTGGCTATCATAGTCCCCTCAGCCTATGCCCAACTAGCTAAAATTACAAGACTTGAGGGTAAAAAGCTGGATGCTGTACTGATCTTACCAGTGAAAATTAGAGCAGAATTTTGACCAGTGCATAGACAACAAAAATTCTTCTTCCTCCAGGTTTATCTACAGAGACACTGTGCCTCAGCTTCTCATGGATGAAGACAGGGAACTTGTCAGCATCAGCAAGGCTAAGCACAGCATTACTAATACATCTGTATAAATAATATCATGCATGAATGGCTTATCAGGCATATCAGGCACACTATTATTTACTTTTACAGCACTTTGGTTTTAATAATCGTGAATTTTTTGGAGAAGAAGTCTAACTCATCCCATAATGTCATGATTTTAGTGAACATTCAAGTGTAAATGTTTTCCCCAAAGCATTTGTCTCCTGTCCTTATCTTATTTTTTCTCTAGCAAATGCAGTATTCTGTCAGCATACGTAGCTCCATCTATTTTCATTACCCTTCTATTTTTCTTCTGGATATAATTACTTTATATATAACAGAGATCATACCTGTTACAGACAAGAACTTCTTAAGCATGAAACCAAATTTATACTTGTCTTTTCAGTTTCCCAGTATGCAAGTAGGGCTCAAATTCTGTAAAATTTGACACCAAAATCCATGGGTACTCATCAGAAGCCAGAACAATGTGAGAACTGACCTGTGACCCATAAGATAAACTATGTGTCAAATGAAAAAAGCACATTATTGCTTTATGACATCTTTCCTCAGAGAGGTTTGGACTATGAATAGAAGGGAGATAAAAATTTACTCAATGTCTTTAATTATTAATCATCTTAAACTACTAAAAGTAGAAAAAGAGCAGCACCAATCATCAATAAATATTAAAATGGGTGGAAAAAATTAAAAAGCAGTAAAATGAAGGTAGACAAATCATCCATCAACATACATGTTATACAAAACCTGCAATTTAAGCCAGATAAATTATGAGTAATATTTTTTGAAGTCACACTTTGTTCTCAGTTCTTCAACAAGAAAGGAGTAGGGACAATGTAGAAATACCTCCATCTTTAGAAAAATCTAAAAAAATACCCTGCCTCTATTCATCAAAAATGAGCCAAAAATAGTTAAGTTTGATTTACAATACTAAGCAAACAGTCTCACACAAATCAGAATTATATTGTATTGGAGAGAGATCCCTTTTAAATGGTAGTATTTTGTTCTGCCTACCATCTCCTACTTCTATGTAAACTCTTAGGGAAATGGTACACTGCACCAAAATTGGGAATTCAAATAAAAATGAAAAATAGAACTGTAAATTAACCAGTGAAAAAAACCACTTTGATAAATATTTCTTAGGTAATGAAGAATGCAGAAGTATTTTAAAATAAAGGGGAAAAAACCTAGAAAACAAATTTTACAAATACTTTTGTTAAAACAACCCTTAATTAATGAGATATTTATTATGGATTCTTTTTTTTTTTTCAAAATATGTTACTTCTGTTTGCTTTAGGATATGGAGGATCAGCTCAGAATTCATCATAAGATGAGCTTAGAAATAATACAGGCAGACTTAATGGGCATAATGATATTCATAAATTCAACTAAAGCTCAAAAGAAACAAGCCCCTCAGATACCTATCAGAAATAGGTGTGATCAGATTCACGCTGTGTTTTGAGCTTTATCTCTTGTGTCCATTTTTCATAGTGTCCATTTCTGGTGACATGTTGTTACATAGCTACATGCAGCCTTTGCTCTCACTGTCCTTTCTCTTAGGGTTATTCACATTTTTTCCTTCACTGGTTTTGATGAAAACCTTTTGATCATTTCTGATAACCTGATGAAATAACCTCCTTTCGTGCTTTTGTGCAACCAGCCTGTTCCTTGGTCCTGCAAAACTGTTCCTGCAAAGGGAAGATGACAGTGGTTCAGCTTCTCTGACAGAGACAGCCCTTGTGCAGAAGCAGCCCTGCATGTCCAGTGTTCATTTCAGCTCCTGACTGTCAGCAGCACACTAGCAAAGCATCCTGGTACTAGTCAACAGATTGTAAGGAAAGTAGTCAAACCCCTTCACACTCCTTATTTTGGGCTGTGTCTATCACAAACATCACAACATGTAATTTTCATTAAGGAAGGCATGCGAGTGAAACAATCCTTAATCTTGGTCGCTGGTCCTTCAAGGGATTTTTTTGACATAGCAGTCCCTTAGCTATTAAATGTGATAACAAAATTTTTACCTGGAAGGAGTTTACAGGTTGAGAAATTTATAACTTTCATCACAAATGCTAGTCCAGGTGAGCACAGCAGAATGACAATGCATCTTTGTTAACTAAAAAACTGTGAGGTAAAAGATAGGACTGATGGATCATCTGGAGAAATCTTTAGCACCAATTCATCTTATAGCAACAACTTAGAAAAATTGTTACTCTAAGTTATTTCATTCAGGGGAATGTGAAATATATGCTGCTGGAAAAATATCTCAGTTTTTTTAAGTTATGTCCAAGTATTTTTTTAGTACATTAAATGAATTTAAACACTTGCAAAGCACTTCATGTCTCCCCAAATCTCTCTTAACTAATAACTAACCCTTTACAGTAGGATCTTTACTGCACATTTTTTGATTACATAGATTTCTTTTTCCATATTTCAGATTGTGTGTATTTCAGACCATGGGACATCGATTGCTTGTATAAAAAGAAAGCAGTTCACTGTGTGGATTTGACTGCCTGTGTGATGAGGAATACCCAACGGTGTTGGGTCCACTGGTTTCAACAAAATACAGCTGGAAGACATGCAGATGTAAAATATGTTCTTCTAGAATTATGTTTCACTTTGGCAAAAACAGAAACTTTTTTTTTTTTAATCTAATTAAATCTAATGCCAGAAAAGCAATTAGAGCAAAGAGAATAGTGTGAAAGAGTGCTCTGAGACAAGTATTAGCTTGATCATTATGCATGTGTTGCGCTTAGGTTCATTCATTTTGGTTTTACAGTAGGGGGTTTTTTTGTTGCTTCTTTGCTTTTTATATGAATGTCTGTTTTCATAATTAAATCTGAACAAAACACCAGGCATTTGCTACTTATTTTGGGCCTGCATTTGAATTTTAGTAGATTAAATAGTAGACAGATATTATTAAAGGATGCACCCTTTTTTCCTTTTAAATGTCTGACTAGTAGCATCTAGTGAACTAAGTAGGGTTATTGAAAATGTGTAAATAGAAATCTGAAATAATTCCCTGTGCCTGCTGGAGATGGTGTTCCAGCTAATCCCGGCTGCCCCGGCTGGGAATTGTTTCAAGTCTGGTTGGGCAGTGGCTAGCAGACTGGCCACTACCTCCTTAGTAGTTCAGAAGCTGCACGAGAGCTGTTAGTGAGGCTCGACGAAGGTAAGAAGAAGGAGGCCTCGTGGCAAGATAGAGTTTATTGTCACATGCACCCCATGGTGCAGGCAGCCACACGTCCCAGGAGAGAGAGAGAGAAGGAAGCGGGCTCACTGCTTATCAGGGACCAGGGGAAGGGGGTGGATACAAGAGGGAAACACAGTCAAGGAAATGGGGAGGGCACATAGACAGCAAATAGGAAACGAGGGGTGGGGGACTCCCAGCCTGCTCCAATCCGGGACTGAGTCCCTCTGAAGTCTCTGGAATGAGGGGGAGAGGCTTCCCGGAGGGGGGCAGGCACTGGGAGGAGAGCAACAGATGATTGACAACATATTGCAACAGATGGGAACAAAGGGAATTTCCCAGGCGGGAGATTGTACCAGATGGGGAGAAGTACAGGGGGAACTTGGGAAAAACCATTACAGAACAAATGATTATTAACAATAAATAAAAACCAGAAAACACGCCACTACAGAAATCTACAATTTTATGTAAATATTAATTAAGGACTTCCATTATGCTTTCAGCACACTGAATGGTACTTGAATTGCAGCTCCACAATGGTTGTTTTCCTAATCTCTATAAATAATTATAAGGATTTTCCTGTAATTGAACGCTTGCAGTGGAAAAAGTAATGTCTGCAAAATGTAACAAACATTATGGACCAAATCAGAGCCACACTGTTATCAAAAAGAGGCAAGGATTTTATCATTCCACTTGATTCCATGTTTACCAAAGCTATCAGCAGACCTTTACAACCCTTTCCAGCTGGGGAACTGATGGATGGCAGGGAAAGGATTTTGTGGTTTACACAAACACCACCCACAGAAAACTTGGTAAAAGCAACATTATTTAAAATTTAAGGTTATTGCATACTAGTGATTATTAAATTCACCTGAATTTGCAAGTAAACACGAGGTCTTTGATCTATCCTTCTTTTCTGATTTATGAACCATAAATAATCAGCAAGAACGACATTCTTTCTTCACCAGCATTCTTGGCTAACTGAAAATGCCCCTCCTATCCATGGCAATAAAAGTAATCTGTCCAATAAGTGTTGCCAGCCTCTAAGCTTCTTGAGTTCAATCCAGTTGCTAATATTTTCTAGGAAGAGGAATGTATTCACTGGTTCTTAGCAAAGTACAGAAATCCAGGGACATCTGTTTGGCTATACCATCAGAAAAAATTAGTAATTGGAAAATTCATTTCTTGTGGTGCCAAATAAACCAATAGGATTAAATGAAGCATTTTAAACCAAGACAACAATGTCTGTAATTAATCAGATAAGTTATCTGTCAATACGTACACTACAGCAAGCATAGGAAAAGCCACAATCCTGAGAAGGATGAAAAATAAAGACAAGCTGGTTAGTTGGTTTGTAGATGAAGTTGTATATGCAGCACATTGATATAGAACCCTAAAAAGATAAAAAATTCATAGATTAAGTGGTTAAAATTACCCTGCTGAAAAAGTATACATGAGGATAGTGTAAAACAGAAATAGAGATTATTCTGTTATATATTATATTTTCTCTCAGATTAACCACGAAAATTTGGTGATATGATCATGTTTTTTAAAAGCTTCCATTTAGGTTCCAGTGTATAGGCTATCTTGTTGGGTTTTCTTATGGATAAAACAAAGAACTCTTTTTACAATTATCTTAAACTTTGGGGGATTATTCCCAGAACCTGTGTAGGTAAATATTATATCAAATTATATTCTGATTTTTAGAAGGTAATTGAAAGTAGCTTTTTACTGTGATCAAGACAAGCCAAGAGAACTTTCTCAATGTTTATTTTTCTTTCTTAATGTTAATTTCTTTCTCATAGTCCTTCACACTACAGCACAGAGTGACCTCAACCATTTGCACTTTATAAATATGTTAGTGGTTTCTGGAGACCAGAGATTTTATTCTGTTAAAGACAAAAATAAATGCTTCAACATTTCCCTTCCTTTGTCCCAATACTTCTTTCTATAATAACTTTCTTAAACATTCAAAAATTGTTCTTTTACAAGAAGAAAATTTAAAAAGCTGGGTATTTTTGTTTTTTGCTTCAGAATTAAAGTCTGAACAGAATCCCTCTTTTATAATCCCAGTTCAACCAGATTCCTTTGAAAAAATGTACTACTATTAGAAAAAAAATACTTAAAAAAAAAAAAAAGAAAAGAAAAAAAACCCCACCACCAACAACAACTCAATAAGCTTCACTAAAAATTACTTTATTTGGCCATTAGGAAATTTTCTCCTTTTTTTTTAAGAACAAACTAAGGAATTGCAAATACTATGAAACTAAAATATACCTCCTTTTGCCAGTCAGACTGGTGACCACCCATTGGTACAAACTTTAGTGAATGCACCTGATTCTCTGAATGTTTTATTGCCTTGACCAGCTCACCATGTGCCTTACCCACCTGTTGCATGCTACTTAAATCTTAGGCTGAAGTCTCTAGTGTAAGGACTGTTTTGTGCCATTTATGAAACACTTAGGGCAATCAAATTCTGACTCTTGTTGAGATCCTTATGGACTTCTATCATGCATGCACTGAATAATTGTAAGATCAGAAATATAAATGATTCTGTAGTGATGTCACATAGTCATAAGCTCAC
This sequence comes from Acrocephalus scirpaceus scirpaceus, assembly GCA_910950805.1. Classification (NCBI taxonomy): domain Eukaryota; kingdom Metazoa; phylum Chordata; class Aves; order Passeriformes; family Sylviidae; genus Acrocephalus; species Acrocephalus scirpaceus. The sequence goes on from OU383776.1 coordinate 47,100,470, forward strand.
TGGTTTTGGCCAAGTTTGCTCTCATCAGCTATCAAAAGAGCTTAAAAATCTAGCACCTGCAATTCCAGAAGATAGCACATAATGTACATCACATGGTCTGTGATGATCACCTTAAGAAAGGTAATTATTCCTTTCTCAATCTTGAGAAAGGAATAGCTGCTTGAAATAAATATGTCTCTAGAAAGTAAAGTTTTTCTTTCAGTCTTTCAGTCTTGGGATCAAAAGCAGTTGTGCATAAATATTTTATAAACTAAAACCACTTTCCATATTCTCTAATTTAACAGAAGCATGTAACCAAAAAATCCACCTTGGATTTAAAATTAAAATATTGATTGATAAATCAGTAATACCATATAGTATTCAAACTTGAATTGCAGTGACTCTGTAGTCCTTATTCAGTATATTTTAGGAATTGCCCATTCAACCATAAAATAAAATGCTGGTGGAAAAACAAAGTGGTAATTTTATGTTTGACACCATCCAAAATGCTCCATGAAATTCAGTTAATATCTTTGCACTTTAAAAATCAGAACTGAATTTACTTTTTGGGCAAATTATCTGAATTTACATTTCTTAAATTATGTATTATATAAAGTTTAGGCTGAATGTTCACTGAGAAAGCAACAAAATTACTTTTGTATTCTATATTTTTGCTGGATGAATGGTGCGTGTCAAGACTGCACATGTAGTACAAGGGATTAGCTGCAGCCAATTTGGAAACAAGGAAGAAGCAAAAGAACAATGAAAAAATTATATGAAAACATTCAAAATGTAGAAAAGGTGTTAATAAATCCTGATAGGCAGCACATGTACCTAACATAGATGAAATTTTGTTCTGACTTGACATCCAAAAAGCCTCTGAGTTAAAAAAAGTTTTGATGAGCAGAAAGAGAAAGAGAAAGAGAGAAAGAGAAAGAGAAAGAGAGAGAAAGAGAAAGAGAAAGAGAAAGAGAAAGAGAAAGAGAAAGAGAAAGAGAAAGAGAAAGAGAAAGAGAAAAAGAGAAAGAGAAAGAGAAAGAGAAAGAGAAAGAGAAAGAGAAAGAGAAAGAGAAAGAGAAAGAGGAAAAACCAGCTTGCTTCCCCTCATCTCCCTGCTCTCCTGTCTTTCCACCTGTACTTTCATTTTCTCTCTGGATTTCTGCACAACTCCTGAGAACCAGAAGGAGTGACACTATGTATGCTGCAGGCATTTTCAGCAGGTAGAATAGTTCAGAGAGAGGACTTGGAAATTTATCTGAATGCTTACAGACTAGTCAGCTACTGAAATAAATAGAACAACTGTATGTATAACTTCATGCATACCTGCAAGCACAATGCCATCTTCCTGGTGTGTCTCTCCTTGGAATAATTTCACACTGCCAGGCTTGGTCTATGTGGTACCACATGTATCAGAAGTTGCTCTTCTGGGAAAGGCAGTGATGCTTGCTAGCTGGCAGGGCAGAATGTCAAACACCCTTTATTTGTGAGATTTTTTTTTTAATTGATATGCAAATAACTAATTTCAGCTTATTTTATGCATTACAGACCATGAAAAATAGCTAAGTATTTGAGGCACCATTAGCAACACATTCAATCAATCAGAAAAAATATTGAATCCTTGCACTTGGTCAATATGTGTGAGATGGGATTTGCCTTTCACTGAGACCAGGACTGCCAAGTGCCAGGAGGTGAGGGAACCCCTAGGCACTTGGAGCAGGAACATTGCATAACCATGTCCTAGTCAGGCAGAGCCCCAACAGAGATGCTTATGGGATTGGGGAAGGCTCTGGGGAGAAGGTCCCATGTCCTGTTCAGCACAAAGCTGAGCAGGGACAGAGGGGTTGAAAACAAAGAGATTTTCTTCAGTGATGAGGGTGGATCAGTTGGTCCAATCCATCCTTGGAGGGTTTCCAGTTCCCATGGGATGAAGTACTCAGCAACCAGGTCAACAAGCAAAACGTTGAACTGGAGACCTGCTGTGTGCCTTAATGACCTGAAATGCCCTGGAGTCAGTTCTGTGGTCTTACAATTAATTTCAAATTATGGAATCAGTCTCTGGATTATTATTTCATTACAGGGAAAGATTTTTCCTCTCTTGGTCAGTCAAAATTTTGCTACTTTATGTAGTGAAGAATCTTTTCAAGAAAGGATTTTGTAAATTCTAATACGATTACAAATTATGAACTCCCTGTTGCCTGCAAAATATAAGCAGAGAATCACAAAATCATTTTGGTTGGAGTAGGCATCCAAGATCATTGAGTCCAAAACCTGGCAGATGACCAGCACATACCATATACAGTCTTGTAGACCTCTGGGGAGGTGTACAAGTGGTGACTCCATCACTTCCACAGGCAGTCAGTTCTAAAGTTCAGCAAGACATTTTACAGTGAAGGAAGGAAACTTTAAAGATTCTTCAGCATGTAGGATCATTTAACAAAAATATTCCATATTCATATAGCTATTCATCTTTTTTTTCTCTCTGTGTTCTCTTCTTTATAGCTATATACATTTCTACTTTTTTGGTAAACCTCAGAGATTAATTTATACGGGCTATGTACTATCTGTGATTAATTTACTAACCCCATAAATAGTAATTTTCCATCCTCTGTGCATACACAGAGTTTTTCAGTGCCATTTGCATATTTTGATATTTATGTTTTTTTAATTACAGCAGACAGGTTATTTATCCCTGGTGTAAATTTGCTGAAGAAAACTGAATTCTGGTTCATGTGCTGTGGGAGCCTTCTGTTTCCCCTTCTGTCATCAGTGTTCAGCTGGGGAGATTAGATTTAAAGGACCCCAATATTCACTGTTCGCACACCCTGACCACTGATTAAGTTAGTATGGGTACACAAAGAATGTGGAGCAGATCAAAAATCAGAAGTGAGCTTTGTCCATTGTGATTTGAAACATGCACAGAGCAAATCCTACTTATATTTAGTTGTACTGCCACATAGTTGATATTTTTTTTTATTTTCAACCCTTTTTAAAATAAGGTGCAATAACAGAATTGTTTTTAGCACTACCTTCTACCTGAACGTTACATAAGGAATTTACCCAAGCAAATCCTAGTATTTGTCTGTAGCAAGCAGCTCTAGTTCATGCCATGATGTTACACAGATTGAAGATCATGTCATGATCTAAGGCTTAATTTAATCTATGAAGTGATTAAACTTATACACTGGCATCTAAGAGTAAATGCCAAATTAGTGTTTCCAAAAAGATCTTCTTACCTAACATATTGGATCAATGAAAATATATATTTAAAATTACTTGGTTGTGGTTTTAATATCTGTATTGACTTGAAACCTCTTTGATAAATAAAAAGCTAAAAAATGATTTTGCAAATGAGAATAAGCAAGCTGTCTCTTCTGATCCTCCTTCTGGTTTAGACTTTATTGCACAAGATGAAAAGCCTTGAATATTCTGTTGTTAGGCAGTCGTTGATATGTGTATTCTATAGTGCAGATAATCTGTATTGTAGATTATTAATATAGAATTTTATATTCAGAACAGCAGACGTTATCCTCTTCCACATCTCATTCCCTACAGTACCAAGAAGCTTTAACTGGTCAGTGATTGGAAGATATTGATCTCAAAGTCTACAGTAGAATCATCAATATGTACTCTTTCAGTATAAGAATCATCATGCTCAGGTAATTAGCATTATCCATCCTCCAAAAACATTATCAACATTTCCAATATTTTGCTTTTCCTGTCTTTCTCATATTCATCAGAGACAAGACAATGTGCCATTTTTAGTGTGTCAATTGTATGGCTCTACTCCATCATTTTCAGTGTTCATAAAACAGATTTTCAGTAATTAAGGACATGAAATAACTATTAATTAGGTTCTTCTTAATTTAACTGAAGGATAAAGATTAATATCTATCCACCTATGACAGTTTTCACTAGTGGACATTGAGTGCCTCTCTATGTTCTCAATTTCTAAAATTTTTCTTCACATATATTTATAGCCATTCTCCAAGGATATCAGATTCTTGCCTAGCCAACCATTAGTATTATGACATGTAGAAATTATCTAAAAACGTAATACTGCAATCAGTCTATGACTACATTTTGAAAGTGCTACTTTTACCAATCAGACTCTGTTGAAATCTATTAAGAGTTCTCTCTGTTAAAGACAAAATAAAATGCTTTCACAAGTTTTCTGAGAAACCTTAATGTAGAAATTAGTCATTTGAAAAAAAGGGCTTGAGTCAGATACGAGAATGGTGTTTTTCAGAAAAATACAACTAATATACCTTTAGATAAAGCAAAAGCATTGAAAAAATGTGTACTGTCTTTGTGAGGGATTGTTCACTGATTGTACTGTGGTATGGAAGAACCATGAAGGAAAGTGTCTGGACAGCCCTCATCAGTGTGGGAGGAGCTGAGGACTCAAGAGACTTCTCACAGCCTCCAGTGGTATCTGCCTGAAAAATCTCTTAATCCATGAGTCTGTTGATAAAACCATCACCTAAGCTGTGTCTTTAATCTGCTTGAGCTATCATTAGCTGAGATCATAGGAGAAAAGTTTTCTAAGGTGTATTTGCACTAGGAGTTCTGGTTCCTTGCAGAACCTTGTTTTCAGGCACTATACCTAAACCATATCATAGCCTCTGAGATTGGGGGGAAATGTGATAGTATACAGGATCCTGGAGAACTAGTGCATATTCTAAGGAACCAAAAGTTTATCATTGATAGTACTACGTTAAACAGAAAGAAAAAAAATAATTGAAATATTTCTGCTGGTTTAGCAGGCCTTAGTGAAAATCAAGCTTTAGTACTCAACTGTGCTTAGACCTGTGGATCTTTATACAGCAATTTATGTGTATATCATTCAGTATGGCTATGAAATGCTTTTCTTCAGGAAATTATTTTATGTTTGTACAAACTGATCATGCCAATAACATTGAAATGCCAGTATCAGAATCAGTGTTGTGTTCTGAGTGGTATTGAAGTGCAAAACTGTTCTTGCTTTGCAACCTTAAAGAATGTGCAAAGGAGTTATCCAGAAAGACTATAAGCTGCAGAAGAAAGTGTCAAAGCTGAAAACATGAATCTAAATAACTTGGTGGATATTTATGCATATATAATGTGCACATGCAGTTTGCATACACGAATATTGATATAATCCCCAACGTTGCTGGTGGTTCCAAATGCCATTTGCCTTTCCAGTAGATATTTTAGAACTGCGGAAGATACAAGAGGCAATGGGACAAATAGTCCAAGCAGCAAAGGCAATAAATACTAATATTTTGCTACAGCATCTCTATTTTTTTATACTTTGCAAACATTTTGGAGGATGCTGCTATTAGGGTAACACAGATCAAAGAAGAGAAATATGAAACACTATGGAAAGAAAGCAGAATATATACATGACAAAGCAGAAATATGCACATGAAAAAGCACATAATGAGCAGGATGATGCAGGAATGATCTGTCCATCTGCAAAAATAAATGACTTGACAAATCTTCTCTACTAAGTGAAAATAGGAAAATGAAGTACTGGGATTGCTTTTCATTCCTTTTTTCAGCTCCAGAAACTTCTTTGACTGAGTGTTTTACAAGTAAGAACTATCCTCAGAAATGTCCTTTTGCTTAGGCTCAAACCCTTTAGTCTTCTCTACTTTCTGTACAAATGATCTATCAAAAAAGTTAGGGAAAATTATGAAATTCCACTGGGAATATTTTGTCTTTGGATTTTCATCTCAGCTATGAAAAGGCAAAAAATTTGCAAAATCCTTTAAAAAGTCTAAAAAACCATTAGAACTTTAGATCATTTGTATTCATCTGAATCTACTTGTGTGCCATCAAACTCAGGTCATTATTCACTCCACCTTCTTACTATTAAGGGCACAATTTTGAGGTTCTGATCTAAGAGGAACCAAAGCATTAATCTCTATGTTTTACTATACCTAAGATATTTATATCTAGTTATGGCATTATAATAGTCCGTATGAGGTTCTTCCAAAAAATACATGGACACATATGACAGTGTCTTTTATTCTGAAGACTTGAGAACTACAGTAAAAGGAAAGGCTTTGCACAGTACTTATAAACAGACACTCTCTGGAGAAAAAACTTCATGACCTGCTGTTTTAGAAGCCTAAGTAAATTATGCTCTTCTTCAGTCATATGAGTACTTTAAATGATTGAAAAAAAAAAATCCAGGAAATATAACATCAATTTTCTGCATCCATATGTGAAAATTTATTTAAATTATGTGCTGTGTGCACTCTGCTCAGTTTAGAAAGTTAGCTCTAACTCTGATAGTCTCATTTTCTAGCAGATTGCCTACTTGTAGGTTTTTAAATGATGGGTTTTTAAACAGAACTGCACAATAAATATTGTAGTCGTATTGACAGCTTGGGTAAATCAGTTGGTAGACTGTGCAGTGCACATGAGAAAATGGTCCATTTTGCTAATCTGTATTCTACACACATAGTTCACTCTCATGGCTTAGGCATGGTACTTCCCATTCAGTGTTCCCACTGAAACATCCCAAACAGTGCACTGTTTGCTCATTTCTCATTCCCTCCCCTCTGGTGGCAAATTGAAGATAATTGGAAGGACAAAAGGTATCCCAGGCTGTTATAAGAGTAATTTACTGGAATTTACTGATAACAGCATTGAGATAAGAAAATGAACAGTAACGGTACCAATATTAAGAACAAAAGTGTACAAGAGGTGAACAATTCACATGAAAGTGCTCACATCTGTACCATGTGGAATGCCCAACAACACTTGACCCTGCCAGGCTACCTGACCTGGAAGGGACTCCCTTTCCCTGAACCCAGAAATGGCATGAGATGGTATAGAGCAAACTCTGGGTCTTGGCCATGCCACTCCTGCTACTGCCAGAACCAGGACATTCACAAATACTTTGGTATCACTATTCCATTCCTTACCCTTTTCTGTACCCTCTGCAGACAGCTCCACACAGCAGGGATGAACACTTTTAGCTTCAGAGGAAATAGGAACTGATGAGCATCAGTTTATTGCTATTTATGATTTATGATAGAATTTGAGGGGAAATAGGGCAGAAAACCATAGTTGCACTTTGTCTGTGTAAAGTCTGCCTGAGATCCAGAATTGGGACTTTCTTCTTATACGTTAGATGTCTTCCAGCAATGACAACCGCAGAATTTTAGAGGCCATTTCTGAACCACAGCGCAGGCTGAAATCCTGTTCTGCAAGGCACTTTGCTTTTTCTACTGCTGCTAGTTTTTTCTGCTGCTAGGGTTTTTCAATAGATCCAGGATTTATAGAGAACATGTTTATTTCAGATACTATGAAGAGAAGTGGTGGTTTTTTAATAGTAACTTACGATTGAGCAATACTTTCATTATCCTTGTCATAAACTTGATGCCTTGATAAAATAGGAGAGAATCAGTACAAATGAAAATGTTAATACTTATTGGAGCTGGTATTCACAAGATTATCCATCTATTAAAACAGCTCAAGGCAGTCAAGGAAACCATGCCATACACAAAACAACTGGACAAATACAATTACTTTTTGAAAATATTCCATATGGCAAATAGAGAGATCCTTCATGTTTAGATTATTGCTTTTACCGGGTGGAAAATATTTAAAACCAAAACAAAGGCACAAAAGTAAAGAGGATTTGCCTAGAATTTTTGTCTTTCTGCAGTGTATGTTTCACCATTTATTGCTCTATAATTTTGCTACTTAGGTTTATAGTGAGTCTGCACAAGATGAGCACAGGTACAGGTACAGAGGGATTGCATTAGGTGAAGAGTGCACAACTGTGCAGAACAGAATGTAGTTGGATACGTTTCTGAACTCTACTTGTCTAAGCAGTACTGGCTCTAGCACTTGCATTAATTCTGTTTAAACACTTTATTCAATCATCCCAGCACTCTGAGGGCTGTGGAGCATGAGAAGTTCTGCCTTGTATCATTTGACATTACACAGATTCACTCCATGCTTATATCATGAATGAGTCTAAGAAACAAACTGGAAGGAAGAGGAGGTTGAGGAAAGCCTTAAGAGAAGCCTTTAACTTCTTTCATTCATTGCATGCAACATGGGCAACAAACAAAAGGAAGTGGAAACCACCATGCTGCTGAACAGATATGACCTAGTTGCCATTACCAAGAATTACTGGCAAGATTTCCATAACTGGAATGTGGATATTGATGGCTAAAGGCTGTTCCAAAGAGATGTGAGATGAAGAAAGGGTGGAGGAGTTACTCTCTACATCAAAAGTAGGAGAGATTGTGAAGAGTTGTTTCTGAAGAGCAGCCCCGGAGCAGCTCAAAAGGTTATGGGTAAGAATTAGAGACCAGGGCAACACAGGGATGGTTGTGGCTACCTCATCTAGGGGAGGTTACTGGCGAAGCCTTCTGGCTACAGCTACAAAACACCCCCACATCTCTTGGAAAAGTAGCACAGCAAGCTGTAGTCAATCCAGAAGTCTCCTGGAATCCATAGAACTGGTAGCAGTTTAGAAAATGATGGAATATTTTGTAGTCAAATCAATGTTTTATGTAGTTAAGTATTTGGAAAAAGGCTTCTAAACAACGTGTTACTACTACATGGCTTTTCACCTAAATTCTCTTGCCTCCTTATGAGTGAAACAATTACCTAAATCCCTTGAAAGTGCATGCATCTATTTGAAAGACAGACTGTCTCCATGTATGGCCATGTATGTGACCTCTGTTGCCGTATAGAGCTATTTCTGCAATTACTCCTACTATTCAGAAAGTAAGAGGTGAAGCAAAGTGACAATGCCTTGTGTTAAATTTCAGAAAGCCATTTACTGCTTCATGCATTTCTTTATAATTTTATATTCAAACTTGTAATTTCTCTTGTCAAGCCTGAAAGAATGCCTGCAGCAGTCCTGCTGTGGAAGGGACATTGTTTCTTCACTCTTGGTGAAAAGATGGGAACAGAGTCTTTGGCAGGCCATTTGTCATGTATCTAGAAATGTCAAAAAACATCTTGAGAATCAGGAAAATAATAAAAATGTATTATTTTACTGACGTGTTACTCAAGGCTTATTTCAATCAATATTTGTTAGCAGGAATTGTTTATAGGATATCAAGATGCATAAACTTGCATCATAACTCTTAGTTGTTGTATGCAGTCCATGGCAGCCATCTGCTTAGAATGTCATGTTTGGGGTTTTCTTAGTCTCATTCAGTCTAACTGATATTAAAATATTGATAGCAACAGTTTCTATGTGTGCTGGTTTGAAAGCAAAACCAGTGAAAGACTCCACGTCAGAAACACAATTTAATAAGAGGAAAAGAAAAGAAATAAAAGAAAGTAAAATAATAGTATAAAAAAACCACTGACAGAGTCAGAATACAACCTGACACCCTGTTAGTTAGGGTGGTAGTGGCAGTCCAGATGAGATGGTCTTGTCAAAGCAGTGATCCTGTAGAAAGGTCTGGTAGCTCTTGTCTCCTCTGGGAGTCCAGTGGATAAAAAGCTGCCTGTGCTGTCCCAAACCCTGGATTTATCCAGGTGGGAATGCTTGGCTCCTCCCCCTTGGCAGAGCATCTCCCAATGGGCTGATCTCATTCTATGAGTCATGCAGTGGGTCCTTGATGGCCCATTAAACAGAGATAACTCCCAGAGGAAGTTATCTATGAGTCATGTGGCAAGGCATTGTTAGGCTCATTAACAGAAGATAAGGAAAACACTGCCCCACCTTGGCTCCAACGGCTCATGGGGATAGAATACATACCTTGGGCACAATTTTACATTGTAACCTAGGACACTATGGTGCATACAATTTAACAAAAGGGCTGCTGTTACATAAGGTTTTTTTTGAATAAAATTGCAACTTTATACAATAACACATACAAAATCTTGAACTAAATATATTTTTACAAAAATACAGACATAAAAGAAGAAATAAATGAGAATTTTAATGGCTCAAATATTTTAGATTCCTAGAAATAAATCCTATATTTTAGTTTAATTGATTCATGTGTAACATGTAACATGTAACTTATAAGAAAATAGAATATATTTACTGACTTTTGCTTTCATTCTCACAGTGGGTTTTCTTTTTTGGGTTGGTTTTTTTTCAATAGGTAACAATTTTTTTACTGGAAAGATGTGGATACTCTGGCATATTTCAGCAGAATAACTTTTGCAACTCAGGGGATTGGTGTTGGTTCCATCTACTCCAGCTCGGGGACTTGCTGAGGACATGGAATTCTTTTCATCTCTGAACTGTTGGTTTAATTCTAAAATGAGAAAAAAGATGACTGAAAGTCATTATAGATGATTATTTCTGTTCCACACAGAAAGGTGTGCTTTCAGTTCAGTTCCTAACCGTCAAATGTTCCAGTCATAAAACATCATCCCAATTTATGATAGTTGCTTGGTTTTTGAGTGTTGCTGTTCTTGTTGGTTTTTTGTGTGGTTTGTATGTTTGGTGGGATGCTGAAGCTATATCAATTCATACCACCTGATAAACTGATAAATCCCTTCCATTACTTGCATCCATAACAGCACCAACTCATGGGTGCATTGCTTTTTATCTGTTGTCTCAGTGAAATCTGAGCTGTGGTTGTGCAGCTGTGCTGGGGATACCCAAGTAGGACAAATATCTCAGTCAGTCTGGGGTGTGGCCATCACACACCTTTGAGCTGGCCCACAGAAATCCATACAACGTAGCCTCAGCTTAATCTATGTAGTATAGTCTCAGAAATTTTGCTGATGGTGTGAAACCAGGAGGAGCAGCTGATGCACCTGAAGGCTGTGCTGCCATTCAGCTGGGCCTTGATAGGCTGTAGAGTTGGGTGGAGAGAAACAAAATTAGGTATACCCACAAGGACAAATGTAGGATCCTGCACCTGGGTAGGAACAACCCCAAGTCCCAGCAGGGACAGGCTGGGGCTGACCTGCTGGAGAGCAACTCTGTGGAGGAGAACCTGGGAGTCTTGGTGTATTAGAAGTTGACCATGAGCTGACAATGTCCTTGAGGCCAGAAGGGCCAATGGTATCTTGGAGGGTATTGGGAGGAGTGTGGCCAGCAGCTCAAGGGAGGAAATCCTGCCCCTTTACTTATCCCTGGTAAAGTCATATCTGGAGTTCTGTTTCCAGTCCTCGGCTCCTCATTCCAAGAAAGGAAAGGGTTGAGTAGAGGGCAACAAATGTGACTTGGGGTCTGGAAAGTTTCTGTAGTGAGAAGAGACTTCGAAAGCTGGGCCTGTTTAGTCTAGAGAAGATTGAAAGGGAATCTAATTAACACATTAAAATGTTTTAAATGTTGATCTTAAAAAGATGATGCCAGACTCTTTTCAGTGGTCCCCAGAGACAGGACAAGGAGAAATGGCCATAAACTAAAACACAGGAAGTTCCACCTCAAGATGCAGAAGAATTTCTTTACCTTCAGGTTGGCGGAGCACTGGAGCAAGCTACCTGGAGAGGTTGTTGAGTGTCCCATCTCTGGAGGCATTCTAAACTCCCCTGGATGCATTCCTGTGTAGCCTGTTTTAGGTGACCCTGCCTTTGAGGGGTTGGATGGGATGATCTCCAGCAGTCACTTTCAACACTAACAATTCTGATTCTGTGATATCAGTATGACACAGAGTCTAAAAAGACCAGTTTCTTTCTTAAGTAAGAAATATGAAAAAGTGTTTCCATACCACATGCCAGAGCTTTTCTTCCTGAATGCTGAGCAGAGTGTCTATAAATACTGGCAAGATCTAACTCATTTTTTTGTGCGTATTGAAGCTGTGATAATTCTTGTTTTCAGGAGTCTGAGTGTGTGGGTACAATCCATGAGACTTCAGGTAGGAGTGAAGCCAGGCTCAGAAAAATACCAGGAAGTCCAACTTTCATATCCTCCAAAATCTCAGTCAAGACAGAGGAACCCATCTCCTGTCACCAGCTGCCTTTCCATCTGCCTTGTCTCCTTTCCAGAAACAGATTTTCAGCTAATATTTCCTTCTTTCTCCTAAAGCCAAGCGCCAATTTCATGGCACGGCACTTCCTAATCCACCCTGGGACCCAGGTATATCAAGGGTGGAAGAGTATTCCTAGATAAAAGGGAGGGAATTGAGGTATGAAGTTAAATGCCTCCAGAAAAGAAAAAGAGCAGGTGGATATAGAATCAGGGGATCCATTTTTACAGAGGCCAGTGGATGTTGACCAGAAATGCTGTGTAGTGACATGTTCAAGTATGGAAGTGGAATTGAGTCCTGCAGTCACCAGCTATAGCTCCCCACTTTCCTTCCTGTCCAGTTTTAACTTTCTGCCTTAGTTTATTTATCAAAATGAGACAGGTTTCCTGTAGGTACACTGAACTCAGCACTAGATAATTCTCCTATTTAAGATGGTAAATTAATTCTTGCTGAGCTTTCCATAGCTGCTGTTAGCATGATTTTTTTTTTATTTATCAGTTTTATTTGGAGCAATAGCATTTATAATACTTTTTTTATATAGGAGTATTTATTTATCACATTTTCTTGTTAAAACTCAGATTTAGAATTCCTTCTTTTTTAAATATTAAAACTCATCTGCAATTAATCTTTATAAGGTGAAAGACATTGCAGTAATATTACACAGAAGAGAAAAAAAGAGAGTTGGAATAAGAAAATATGGGTTGGTAGAACGGGCTGGGTGACCTTCCCCTGTAACATTTTTCATCTCATATTCTTGCTGTATCCAACTGTGACTGAAAGTTACTATTTCTACTTCTACTCTTGTATTAAATCCATCTGCTCAGGACCCTCTCTCCTTGTAAATTAGTATGTCAGCTGTGGCACACAAGGTGTTCAATACCTTTTAACAATCGTGCTTGTCATCAAAAGCAAGGTAGGCATGCACTTGAATTTGTTTATGCATTGATCAGCTTGTTTGAAGACTAAATAATTAGGCATATAAATAGCTGCTGGTGAATCTTACTGTTCATTCCTACAATAGTTGTGTGGGCAGGGTCTGAGCTGTGTTTTGACCTTGTGGAGTGACATAACAGCATGGGACAGAGCTGTATATTTGTTAATGGACGTGCACATTACATTTATATGCACACAGTTCAAGATTTTGTGTTCATTTTTATAATTCACGTGTGATAAGACACACCTCTGTGGCAGGCATGGCAGGGGGTAAGTCAGGCCCAGAGTCAGCCAGGACCAGGGCCAGTGGCAGGACTGGAATGAAGGACAGAGCCTGCCTCTGGATCTCACTGCAGAGACCAGGACATGTCATGCGTCCCAGTCCCATGGTAAGGGCTATGAGGCACCCCAGGGGAGATTTGGTAGGGTGTGGTAGGACCCATGGGTTCTCTTACCATGCCAGCTGTGTCTAATTCTTTATAGCATGCCAGAATTAGAAAGCAACCCATTGAATCCATTAAAGCATCAACTGACTCCATCACCTGGGAAAAATACAATCAAATGAAATTTTCACAGAGTTTTTAATTTGCTTTGGAAGAAGAAGACCCAACAGAGCAAAAATAGTATTAAAAAAGGAATAGAAAAATGTATCCATTAAAGAGGCAAGAAAATACTAATGATTAAATTGTTCTCTATACTCAATTAATATTAAAAATTATGTTTATTGGCTAATCTTACCTTCCTCAATATCAAAGAAAATGTCTTTTTTTTTTTTTTTTTAAGGAAACAGTACTACTAGACACAGCAAATAACAAGCTATATCTGTGCATGAAGGCCATTACTGGGTTGTTTGTTTGGGATTCTTTGTTAGGCATGGGATCTCGCTACATCTTTGACAAATTCTACCTTCCAAAATCTTCGTGGTGGCACCTCTCTGTTGTAAGTAACAGATGTAAGTTTTACTGACTTACATTGTGTTTTATTCAAAACAACAGTTAGTTCTAAAGCAAGATCACTTTCTTGTTAACTGGAGGAGAACCACATCTGTCAAAGACTGACATTTTCTTCCCCCAAAAGTGTGTAAAAGCATCCAGCAGCAAGGTATCTTGGAACAAAACACCTTTTCCAAAGAGTCTTTGTATGTAGACTGATTAACCCGTGCTTAGTTTCCCAAATCCATGACTTAAGAAACTGGTGTGACAAGTTGAGGAATTTAGGTTGTTTCCTGATGAGAACAGGTCTTATTGCCCATTTCATATATTTAAGCCAAAATATTCTACAAGATTCTGAAATCCTTTTTCTTTTTCTGAATTTCTTTTCCTTTTCCCTTTTCTTTTCCTTTTCCTTTTCCTTTTCTTTTTCTTTTTCATTTTTTCTTTTTCTATTTTTTCTTTCTTTATCATTACTAATAAATTAAAAGAACAGCAATTTTTACAAATGCAACGGGTAGTTATTTTTCATGAGCATAAGAATTAATATTAGTAACAGTAGGTCTTATCCATAGCCACTCTTTCTGTATAACTCGAAAAGAGAGAGTAAGCCTTGAAATCTGATTGTCTCATCAAACAAGCTCTATTAAGAAACTACAAAAAAAATTTGCATTACTTAATCTTTTGAATCCAGAGGAGATTGTAAACAATGATAGCCATTAACTCTGGGTGCATAATAAAACAAGAAGCCTGATTCATTCAAATAAGAGTCAGGTAGCTGAATATACCTTTTATATTAAAAAAAAGAAAAAGAGTTATAAAAATACGTAAACAAATTATATAGCACATGGGGCAACAGTTTATTGTTCTGGAAAAAATATTGTTTCACTATGTGCTAGCCTGTGACGTGAAAGAACCTTAGGAAACCCCATCTCAGGATCAAGGCATGGAGAATACGGCTATAGCTTGGGCTAGAAGTTTACAAGAAAATTTCAGGGAAATTCAGTGTGAATTCCTCATCCCATGGGCAAATATCCAAATAATATGTGACATGTTTGAACATGAACAACACTTTTCCTCTCACGACTTTTTCAATAAGAGATACATTTTATCAGCTTCATTTCCAGTGAAAATAAGATAATGAGAAATTTGAAAAGAACAAGTACACAACAAAATATAGACACATTAAATGTTCCTGCGTGGGGAGGGGCATTAAACTGGCAGTATTTCAATAACGAGTCCCTAACACATTTTGAAATGTGTGCCCATTGAATACTTTATCAATCTGGAAACACAATAAAAGGAGGCAAATATAAATTTTGAAATCGATATTTCTAAAATTTGCCATTCATCAAGAATAAAATGAAAAAATAAGTTAAATTTAGGGAGGGTGAAGTATAAAAGTATTTTAAGTTCAAAATGTAGAAAACAATGCTTTTCCAAAGAATTCCAGTTTGTGATTTCTGAAAATTACCAGCTGAGACTTATAAATGACAACCAGCACAAGTATAAAAAACTTTTCTCATTTGTTCTTTGCCACTTGATTCTAAAGAAAACAAGGAGAACTAAAATACAATGAAGCATTACATGTAGGAAAATGAGTTTTCCTTATTAGGGGAAAATAGATATTAAGTTTTAAAATATTATTATGACAGTTGAATGATAATTAGAAAGGTAACTGGCTGGTAAACCACTAAATTGTGATTTAATGAATTGTGAATTTGATCCACAGGCAGTTGCAGGAGCCGGGGTGCTAACAGTAAGGAATGTGTACAGAAAGATATAAAAGAACATGATATGCAGGAGCCAGAGTGTTAACAGTGAAGAGAACACGATACCCCTGACATTGAAAAGTAACAAAGTTATGGTACGGAGGTAGCACAAGCTATGAGAAACAGGAGCACAAGCTATGAGAAACAGGATGCTAACAGGATATATGTATCTATAAGAATAAAAGTAACATTGCAAAATGCGCAAATGCTACTAACCAATGAAAAGCTTTGCACGTCCATACCTGCCGTGGGAATAGTAACTTTAGACCAATAGAATAATAGTAAAAATCGCGTGAGTACATGTACGGGACCCTGATAATGATATAAAAGTAGACCAAATCTGCTTAATAAATTGGAAGCTGATCTACTCATCAAATTGGTGCGTCTTGCTTCTCCGTCTCCGGCCGCAACAGGCAGTTTAAATAAATAATCTTTGAAATCAAATTCATGTTTCTTAATTCAAAAGGACATAGAAAAATTATTGGTTTATTTATTCTATTCAACATACAATTGTATCATATTTAGGAAGCAGTTCTTCACAGAAAAGATGGCTAGATATTGTAGTGGGCTCACCAAGAAGGTGGAAGAGTCACTGTCCCTGAAGGTGTTTAAAGAAGTACTGAATGTGGCACAGAGCGCCCCAGCCTGAGTGCCCCATTGGGGTGATGGTGTTCAGTCATAATCTGGACTTGAGGTCTTTTCCAACCTAATTGATTCTGTGATTCTATGATTTTGTGAGATGTTATTCATTTCTCATCTAAGATACATTCCAAGCTAGAACAACAAGCACAGCAACATTTTCAGAATTGGAGACTAAAGAACAGGAAAATACAATTTTGCAGAGAAGGACGTGAAACATGGCTGAAGGAGTACTGGTTCCTACTTTACAGACTTCATTTAGTTTTATAATGCTCATATTAGTAAGGTGCACATTCAAGTTAAAGAAATTGAAATGTTTAAAAATTATGGTGAAAGCTAGAAGACCAAAAACGAAGTTTCAATAAACCTGACAGTTCAGTAGATTTGAGATGGGGCAGAGCAATGTGAAATGATATTGTACCAATTTTGTGTTCCAAACTGTAGAAATTTACTATGCTACTAAATGTAATAAATTTGTCAATATAATTTTAATTAATATTTGACTAGTACAGCTACCTTGAAGAAAAAGCAATGCTTTTGAGACTAACAGCTACTGTGCATGGCAGATCAATATTTGAGGATGGCCAGCAGGCCTAAAGAGAAACATGTCAGATAGTAGTTAACTTTAAATGTGATTTCTGACATTGCCAAGGTACAGGGTTACTGCTGTGGCAATTGGCTTTCTTCACTCTTCCCTTCATATCCATCTCTACACTACAGTGTAGAACAATTTCCTAGCCTCATTTTCTCAGTCCACCTCTCATGTATGTGTATTTACTTGTTTTTTACATGTTCATCTGTGAAGAACACTAGGAAAAAAATGTGATAGAGGTGAAAAATTCATTGCCACTGATCTGTAACAGACCCCTGCTATGAATAGTGTTTGATTTACTTGAGTCTTGAACTGGTCTCCTTTGTGAATACTGTAAGCAATTATTTTTGGTGTAAAAATTGACAAAGTGCAGCTTCAATTCTTGTTCATAAATACAATTGATCACACGCTTCAAAATTTTAAGCAAGTGATGAATAGAAAATTCAGAATTTATAATAAAATATAATAGTTTTCACACACTACACAGTTCTGATTCAAACTTTTCTGTAACAGAATGGCTTTATGAAAAAAATCCAAATAAGGATTTATATGTCCAATGAGATAAGTAACCAGAATGGAAGTAAATGAAGGAAAATGTCTCTCTGCTTTCCATTAATAAATCTGGAACTGACCACTGTCAGAGATGATATCAGATAAGTAAATCCTGAATTACATGGCATTATTTAAATCTCTTATTATTCTCTCAACTGCCATAAAGGGACAAGTACTCTGTCAGCAGGTTGTCATCTCTATTATTGCTGGATTGTGTGTGCTCCTTGTAAAATGCTAGTAGGATCTGGAATGCCACTCTTAGACTCTTAAATTTGAGTGACTCTTAATGACAACATATAGAAACCAGAAATGGTGTTAAAAGTGTTGGAACAATAAAGATCCTCCAGACGCATTGAAGAGGCCAGAAAATATCCTGCTTCAGATTACAAAATCAACTTGTAGCCATCATGCTACAACCTGCCCTGTTTGACTCCTGTTAGAAATGCCAATAGCTTGATCGCTAGCCTGGAAGCAGACTACACTGATAGTTGTCATATCAGCCTCTTTCACCTCTGACAATGCAGAGAATGTCACACACTGAGGCATTTATCTGGAATATGGGAAACTCATTATCCACTTCTCCTATCCAGAGTAGGTATTGGACTCAAATCTACCAATGCTTTGCAGAGTTTCACAACCACACATGCAGAAAGTTATTTCTGTTTTTCTGTTCTTTGGTTCACCAAATGGTTAATTTTATTTTCCAGTACAACAGGTGATATTAAGTAAAGATGATCCAAGACTGTTGCAAAATCAAGTGGACTCTTGAATTTGAACCCTAAACTCCTATACTTCATTTGGCCCCAAGCTATGATGAAGGGAGGAGTATTTTTTCCTCATTTTCAACTTTCTTATAATTCAGAAAATTCTCTTAATGCTAAATATTTCAATTTTATCTCTCAGAATATTGGTCTTTTAAGTTATATGAGACCATGAGACTATTACCGAGGCATTTTGGTTTTTTACCTTGATGTTCTTATACAATATTTTTGGGGGAGGAGAGTGCTGCTTTGTTTCTTTTTCCTTCACTGTTTTTAAATGTTTGGGGTTTTGGTCTCCAGATGCCTAGAAAATGTCAGATTAATTTTAGAGATGTTAAAAATAATTACATTTTTGTACTAATTTATTTAATGTAAAATCTGATTTCACACCATAGAACAGCTGTGTTACTTTCTGGTTTACCTAGCAGTCTAATGAAAAAGTAATTAATACAAATCTTTTTCTGTTTAAAACTTTTGCATAAAATATGCCAACCTTGTCATACTAAGTGACAGATAGAAATGTCACCATTGTTTGCCTTGGATAAATAATCTGTGTACTTTATGTATAATTCATCTGATCTTTAAGAATGTTTAACAGTATTGAATTTAGATACATTTCAATACAATAGTGCATCAAACCCCTTTATCAATTTACATCTGCACCTCATCAGTTTAAGTCTGTGTCTGTATCACTCTAACTCCATGTTAACCCTCATAGGTTTGGAGGTTGGTATTTTTTGTAGCAGAGAAACACTGACTTTTCCCAAGTTGTATCACTCCTTATCCTCCTTGTTCTTGCTACCACTCTGAACTTGAAAACCCATGACAAACCAAGGCTGTACCTGATCACAGTGGCATAAGCTGCAGGGACACCCATCTAGTAGGTTTTTTGGCTCAGAGCCATCAGATTCTAAAAAGGGATTGAAACACCAGTATAGATAAGATTTAAATCCCCTGGCCAAAATAGGATTCCAATCCTCTCCTAAAAGTTCCTGTATATCAAACTTGAAAAAAAACAAATTTGAAGACCAAGTCTCTTGAGTTGCAGGGAGAGGGAAATGTGTTCCATAGTAAAGTTCACATATGCACACAGATTTCTATATACACACATAGATGTTTGCAGAGTCCTGCTGGCACTCTTCAGTCCCAAAAGGAAAACATGTGGACATAGTAATTTTTAAGATATGATTTTTGTGAAAAGTACGAGACCTGTACTCTCCATTTTGTATCAATCCAGAGCCAGCACTTAGGGGGCTCTGATATGGCAGAATCAGAACATAAGGGTTGTACATTGACATTTCTGAAGTAGAGTGATTTTTTTTTTTTCCTAGAGACACCCAGTTGCTGTTAAGTAAAGCAGATGAAGGTTTCATGCAACAAAAGCAGTAAGTCATAACTAAGTTCTCTTTTTTTCCAGTGCTTAACAAGTTTGCATGATGAATATAACAATCCAAAAGGATGCACAGGCATGGAGGCTGGCAAATGGGACAGAGTCTCTGTTGGGGTAAACAATGTTTTTTCTAAAATCATTTTTCCCCGAATAGCTTTTGAACTTGACAAAAACTTGCAACTTCATGATGTTTTTATTTCCCTGATACCAAAACCAAAGAAACAAAAGAATGCAAATCTTCAAAGAAGCACTGCACAGTGTTTTCAGAGATTTTTATTACTGTCTCCTGGATGGAGAAAATATAACCCAAATGAACATATCAAAAGGGTTGTATTTCCAGCTATGAATATTTTAGACAACAGGGACCTGGCACAAAAATCCTACCACCAAACTTTTCAAAGTAGCATGAATTATGTTGCATTTTACTAAAGTGCATTCTTCTTCTATGTAGAAGAAAGAAACAAAATAAAACAAAAAAAAGCTTTATTATTTGGGGGTTTTATTTTCCCCACTCTCACACAGAAAGATTACTGGCTTCTTCCTGTGAAGCTTGACTTGGATTTGACACTAATTTCATCTAGAGGTACCTGTTCACCAGAAAAATTCAGTAGTTCTTCAAGTTTCCCAGAGTCAATAGCCCACTTTCTGAAACACTTTTCCTCAGCATTATTATTATTACATATATGCCAGTACCAGCAGATGAGCAGAAATGGATGTTTACAAGTACAGATGAAGAAGGTTTATCTATATTTACTACCACCACCAAAGGAAAACAAAGAAGCAAATAAAAATATTAAAAAACCTACTTTTTTTTTTTAAATGAAACCTTATCAAACTAGTTAAGCAAGTGTTGCAACCGAGTGACTAACAGAGTGACAAGGAGGGAGAGAGAATAACAAGGATTATTCTCATATGCCTCTTCCCTCACATTTGTTTCCATCTTCCATCCAGGAATAAACTCACCTGAATTTGAAACACAGATACGAGATGTTGAAAGATTTCTTACATTTCTATTTTGACATATCTAAGAATATCAAACAATAAGAAGAGCATTTATAATTGGAAATCAAGGTCCTTGGTGTATCAAGGACCTCAGAATTACATGTATTCCTTAACACAAATTGGACAACAAAATTATCCAACTTGGTTCTGAAATCTTAAATATATAAATAGAAGCAAGATTTCGTTTCTCTCTTCCTCTTTCAAAAATTTGTTTTTGAAAGGATACATGGAGGCTGCCAGCAATCCAAATACCTCTGAATTATTGAGCTGGTGTTTGCTGATCTGGGCAAACTCAGAACCAGAAGGTGAAGGTGAAGGTGAAGGTGAAGGAGAGAGAGTGTTTCTGAATATAAATTTAGATGTGACTGCAAATCTGTATGGGTCATCTGCAGGCATGTGAACAGAGATGGAAAGTGACTCGTACATTTCACACAAAATCTGATCTTGAGTGATCTTGATTTCCATCACCCCCTGGGCTTTTAAAATTTTTAATTAAAGACTCTACATATTAGGTCCAGAAAAAAAAAAAGAATTATTCCCGCTGAGATCAACTTACCTGTCTTAACATATGCATACTAAATAATGTAACTCTGAGCTGAGTGAACAATTATACTTTCTCACTTAGCAGTCATGTCCAAGTTCAAAGATAAAGAGTCAAAAGTGTAGCAAATTCTGTGACAACAAATGGTTGTCTTTATTGTACAATAAAGAACTAAGATTCAGAAAACTAAATCAGACAGCTTTATTAATTTTATTTTTTCTCATTAATTTCTATGTCTTTCCTATCATAATCTACCTCACATGCTGGACTGCTTTATTTTTGTCAGTGGCAACACATTTTTCCACATCAGATCAATAGCAAATGAAAAAGGTCACAACATTATAAAATGCTAAAACTATTGTCAACATTACTGTTCAGAAGAGATGTTTTGGATGGGATAGGTTTCCTTTATAAAGAGATCATACTATGTTTCTCTCCCAGGAGATACCTCAGACATTCAACAGCTCTCCTTTAACAATTTAGTAGGGATAGCAAATAATATGAGTAACAATGTATTAATAAATTTTGAGTGGAACCTCAAGATGTAAACCTCAAAATGTTCCTTGAAATTAGAGTGATGTTTTTACATTAGTTGCAATTATGTTACCATCAAAAATAAAATATCAAAACAGATGGATTTTTTAAAAATTAATTTGAATTGGTTTGGTGTTGAGTTCCTCCTAATAATATACTGTAATCACTGTACCCTTGAAAATTAACTCTTCCTCTATAGAAGCATTATGTAAAACTTTTACTAAGAGAAACTTAGCCTCTGTAATATTAATAACAAAATTACCAATGGGTGTCTGAATCAAATGCAATAATTGGAAAATACTAGCTCAAATACAATTGAGTTTTCCCTATGAGTTGTATGAAGGGCTATAAAGTAGAACTTAATATTTCAGTTCATTTCTTGAAATTTTTGTCAAAGCTTCTGCTGGGGCTGACTGGCAGAAACAAATCTGAAAGTGGAAGACTTATTTTTGAAGTATAGTGTATAGTTAGCAATATATACACATACAGCACAAGGAATAATTAAGGCTTCATGTTTTCAGAAAATAATGTTGCCTTGAATTAAAGAAAATAACCTTCTTCTAGGGATTATTATTCATAACACTTTATCATTTACACCAGTACAGAACATAGATCTATGTATATCCAAGTAGGAATGTACTGTCTGAGTCATGGGAGAATGAAACACTATTACACTGGTCTTTTTTTTTTTTTTTTTAACTTTTTAACTTCTTCATTCATGCTACTCAGTATTTTGCTTGGATAAAAGTGCAAACAAACTAGTAAGAATTCTCTTCAAGAAATTAATGAGAAAGGCAAAGAGAAACCAGGAGAGAATAATTATGTTTCTGCATTCTCCTTTTCAGACAGATCAACTCAGTGGCTCCAAAATTCTCTAGTCTGTGAGGGTGAATATGAGCAATTAATCTGAGGAAAACAACCTTGTTTTCTCTTTCTCTTGCAGCTGGAAGTTTGTATAGAAAATCACTGCCTTAGACATGAGTGACAAGGAGAAAAAGGACCTGAAATAGTTAAGACACGTAGAACAATAAAGAACGATTTTAGAAATGAGTGCTAAGTCCTGAGTCTGATCCCGAGATGGTGGACCTTCAGCTAAGGTCAGGTTGGGTGTCACAAGCATCCTAGAAAATTGAAAAAATGCTACTGTACAAACCACGGCTGACTGTTCACATGTACACTTTCTTTAAAAATATAGAAATTTTTACTGAGAGGCAAATTCATTTTTATTACTCATCTAAATATTCATTTGTTTTTCTCCAAGGGTTGTCCAAGTTTTGAGCCTATTACCCAAATATCTATGTCTGGATATTCTTGGCAAGATTTAACTTTTCATCTCAAGGCATTAGGAAAATATTAAATCTAGTTTCTCAGTATGGGAGGGAAACAGGTCAGGGAGAACTATTGCCCTTTACTAGGTGATATGATAATGCAACATTCCTCACTGTGGTTGTGCCATTCTCAGTCAGATTAATTTTTAATTCTTTAATTTTGTAAAGGGCAAATCTTGAAAGTATTTTTTCCATATTCTACAATGTACAAAATTTTGAAAATGCCACAATCATCAGTCAAATAGCCATAATTACCCAAGGGTATGACTTCTGTTTTTGGTTCAAATTGAAATAGTTCAGTGCTTCTCGGTTCTTGTTTCTTTGGGCTGATGGCTCCCCGAGAATGTTGTCAAAAGTCCGTCTCCCAAGCCCTGTGCCTAAAGAGAGTCAGGATACTTCTGTCTCTTATTTCTTATCTGGTACATTTAGCTCTCCCTGGTTAGGGTGCTAGCTACAACACTGGATAGTCATTGACTGCCCACGTTGAAGGCAGTCATAATCTTTTATGTACTACGTGTCCTATGTTTACAGATAAATACCAATACCTATCACCTATGTTAGACAGTGTATTTCTACTCTAATCCAATCCAAAAGTGCCACCACCACAGCAGAAGATGGAGGGTGAGAAGAAGAGCAGCAGAAGGACAGGGACATGCCCAGATTCCTCCATCTTGCCTTCTCAACCCCTATTAAACCCCAAAATTCTACATCTATACCCAGTGATAAATTAATATTATACTAATCAAACTCTCATGGCTTGTCTCTGGACCCCTTGCCAGGGTTCTGGATCACCCAGGGCAGCCAGAGGGATGTCCTTGGCTTCTGACAGTGCTGAGTAAGTAATGGTTCTATAAAGAATGGCTGATACGTACTTCAGTATCTCATTAAAATAGAAATAGTCATGATATATTTCTTTTAAAAGAAGCCATATAATTCACAAAAGCATATATTTATGCAATATATACTTTACACATCCCCAAATACAAGAAGAAAATAAAATGTACAGACATGTCTTACATCTTCTCAACATATGTAACATATGTTTTTAACATATGTCATTAACAAGAGTCAATGAAGTTATTTCAAATCAATCAGTTTGGGCATGAGATTTTAAAATGGAGAATGGTTTCTGAATAATTTCCTCATATCAACTCTAAAAAAACCACACAGCACAAAGAGAAGAGTGAGGGGCAGTCTATTCTCAGCACAGCTCTAGCTGCATCTATGAAGAACATGTACTTTATCCTGGTTTTGCCAGGGACTTCCTCAGAGAACTATGAAGCTATGAACTATGCTGTCCAAAAACATTGTTCTGCCTTCCATGGAATTTCTTTCCTATTGTTTGCTTCCCAGGTGTTGAAGTCCAGCTCAGATTTTAGTGTTTCATACTCTTGTTACCTGACATGTTACTAGCCATCCTGCCCCAGACATCTATAGATTTTCCCAGCTAAATTTGGTTACAGTATCTAATTTAAAAAATACTTGCAGGGAAAGAACTGTCCTCTAATAGAAGCACTAATAATTACACACACACACACACTCTCTCTAACAGTTGGTCATCCTTCAACTGTTCTATAGTGATTTCACCGTTAGCTAGTACACAAACGTAGTTAAAGGTCTGCACTCTTTCAGTCATAAGGAAAAATTAGAAAGTCTCTTGTCAATCCATTGAGGGCTTACTGCAGAATTTCTACATCTTCTGTGTTCCATTAGTGGTGTGTTTTAAAGTTCAAAGAACTCAAGAAAATTAACAGCCTGACATAAAGGAGCCATCAAGAACAAAATACCAAATCAGAAAATTATTTAATAGAATGCTAAATAGACTTAAAATTATTTCTTACACCTCTCCACAGTGATTACACTGTTGGTCCTTCACAGGTCACTTTTACAAGCTGGCAAACACATTCTACCCAGCAAAGATTATCTACACAATTTATTAAAGATCAACTCAATCAGTATTTTCAAGACTGGTATGTTAAAGATCAATGATTTCATCCTTAAAATAATTTGCTATTTGATTTACTTTATAATTTATGACACTCTTTTCATAACAATTATAAACACTGTGTATAATTATAAATTATAAATTCTGTGCAGAAAACTATATTAGATTAGCCTTTTATAAGCATTTTAGCTGACATGAGGACCCAGACTTTTTAAGCAAAGTTGCACCAGAACTTTTAAGCTGTAGGCAGAAAGGAAAGTTCTAGGGGGAGTTTAACTCTTCAGATGGTTTCAGAAAATAAAATATTGAGATATTTCTTAATAAATAACGCTTTTCTAAACCAATTTACGCAGATTATTTTTCAAAGAATGAAGTTGGGGGCTTTTTTCCTTTATTATAAAAAGACTCTGGTCTACATATAAGCAAATAAATAGGCTCTCTAAAATCACTTTTAATGGATTAGAAAGGGTCTACATTTGGACATTTATGAAATAAAATTTATTATTTGGTTTAGACCAAAAAGAAATGTAACTTGGTTTAGACAAAAAAACCCTTATTCTCACTGGCTTTGTTTATCTGATCAGTGTTTATTTCGGAGATCAAAACTTCAAATAGCTAGTAGAAAAAATAAGTGGCTTGTCTCAAGTTGTTCTGATGATCTGTCTTCAGAGAACTCTGTAAAATGAGCATGTTCCTCATACTAGTTTCAAATGTTTTCACTTATAAGAGAAAAGACCTTCTACAGGTGACATGAGATGCTAAAAGAATTTTGAATTCTTGGCATAAATGATAGAAATTGACTGAGCATGGAGAATGAACTTTCTGTTTGGTTAATGGTTGTACCCCCTACTGAAACAATTTGTATCCCTGCAAGCAATCTTACAATGATTACTTATAAGTCTTTCTGTAAGATGCATCCTAATCATGTTTTTAGTGTGATGCTAAAAAACTATTGATCCTCACATACAGGATACACTGATGTATGAGTTCATTATTAGAAATCAAGGATCTTAGTGGGTTTTTTTAATTGTGTATTTTTATAAAACATATTACTGAGGGAGATTAGACTGAAATTAATAGAAAAACCATAACAATTTAATTTATTTAAGAATATGGTGAAAAGGTGTGAAGGAAATTTAGAGTCAGTAGCTACAGTCCTAATAGAAATTATCCTTTTTGCATTATAAGAGTTCTATCAAGACAGGAGAAAATTACAGACCCAATCTGATGGACTTGGTTTAACTTCAGTCCAGCTAAGCTAGCTATAAAGCTTGAGAAGTTGAGTTTCAGGAAACTTCCTCGGTGCTTCCTGAATTATTCATCTTGACTTATCTAAAATTTGTGGAAACAAGGCACTGGGGGAAGTCTTATAGAGCCCAAAATCCTATACTTAAAAGAAAAATGTCTATCATCCTTTCAAGTATAGAGATTTCTCTAAACAAAAAGTAATGAAGGGATACAAGCAACATTAAACCTAAACAAATTGAATATTAATAAAGCCTGCTTTTTGTCAAACTCCTTGGAAACAGCACAATTAGGTGTGCCACTCTTCCCTACATTCATGGTAAATATATTTTCTAAAGGAAATATTCATATCCAGCTACCTCCCGTTTGTGACCAATAGCTGAATGACAAATCCTCAGGTTCCTTTGTCCTCTGTAGTCTTTGAGATTGAAATCAGACCTGTTGTTCCTCTTAAATACTTTATTCATCCATTCCATTCTATTCCTTACTGTTTCCCTCAATTCAGTGTTAGAAAAAGTAAAGGAATTGTCTTTTATTTTTCTTAAATAACAATATACAACTGTTAATATATTCAGTTCTCAATCCATAATTCTTCACAAGGCTGAGATTTTCTTGGATGACTTTTTAAATATTTCTATTTATAAAACTTACCTCCATGTTCTTTTATGTTAAAAAATCATTAAAGCACATAAAAATCAACACAGTACCAGCATTTTGTTTTCTGCAAAACAATACTTACATGACAAGTTATTTCTTGTCTGCTGAAATATGTTTATTATATAACGCACACAGAGAAAAAAGGCACTCCTACCTCATAAAAGCTGCATAAACAGGAAAAAATAACCTTGAAATTAAGTGGTAAATTAACCTGAGATTCTCCTTCTTGCCTTGAACATATCATTCTTGAAAAATAAAATTTTGTTATTGTCATAGAGGAGAAAAGGCTGCGAGCTTGTTTTGATTTAAAACTATTTAATTTGCCACCCTGAAAATTAATATCATGCATTTTGGTACTGAATCTTAACCCAAAAGCTGCAGCATTCTTCAAATTCTCTTTGGGAATGCATAGCTATTTTCTACTACCAAGTACCCTTCAAAAGTTTTAGCTATTATTGACAGACTACTTGAACTCTGAACAGGAGTATCAATATGCAAAAAATGTGTAAGGAAAAAACTTCACTCTGAGACCCAACTTTGATGTTTGGCTGCTTATACCAATAACCTTACTCCCTGAAAGCAGAAGCTGGTCCTGTAAAAACAAGTAGTTGTTCTCCTCAAACTAAGACATGATGAAGTGCATTCCTTTCAGAAATGCCCTCTCAGGTTCTGCTGTACTTTAAAATGGCCACTGACAAGGATTCAGATACAAATGAAAAACAAAACAAAAAAAACCCAAAAAACAAAAACAACAACAAAAAAATATATACACACACACACACACATTCCTTCAGGTCACAATGGTCAAAGGTCAGGAAATGGTTCAATATGCATTGTTTCTTCTCAAAGGAGACAACCCTTAAGATAGGACAAGTAGCAATAATTTTAAAATACAGTTATGTCTGTAAAGGTTTGGAATCTGCAGTAAATCTGAGCATTCTCAAAGTTGAAGTTTCTATACTTTCCAGGGATAATGAGAAAATCATATGGAAGTGAGCAACACTTGAGTACAAATATTCTAAGGATTTTTTCTCTATGCTATATATATCAAGATGTAAAAACATCTATTTAAAAATAAGTACTTATATTGAATTCTGAAACTTTATTCCTCAAAAATTTTTATCCTAATTAAAAACGTTCATCAATAATTACATATATGAACAAAAGGTTATGTATAACACAGTCAACTCCCATTGTAAGGTTTTCCCATGAAGAAAATCTTCATTTATTTGTGAAAAAAAAAAAATCAGAAGCATGAAAAATAGATAGACTTTGTAGATAGATTAGTTTCTCAGGGGCTTATTATAGTCCTAGGTACTTTCTGAAAATAGATTAATGAGAGAAATAGCAGCTGATTTGGTTTGGACTATGTAATATATATGTGTGATTGTCTGAGGAATACAGTGGGACTCAAGTGACATTTTAAAAGTTCACATATATTATGTATAAGATTTGTGAACATAATGCATTTATTTCTTTGGGTTTTTTTCACCCAAGGCTTTCAAGGTCTTTGTGTTGAACTTTTATCTATATACACTGCCCATCTTCCCAGCTCATTTTTAGTGCCCTACAAAACAAACTTACCAATCCACTTTAAATACACAAATATCACAAACTCTAAGAAAAAGAAAAAATGGTCAACACTCTCTTGAATCTACTGTTTAGTAAAATGCACTATTACAGTAGATAACATGAATAAGCACCAAAGCAAACATGAAAACTGACGCATTTGTTGCTGACTTCTATGAGATTACCACCTTGTACATCCTGACTCTATTTCGTCTCAATGTCCTTACATACAACTTCACCACTACTTTAGAATTTATTTGTTTATCCTCTGACTTGGCTTTGTTGAGTGATTCTGATTTAGCTCAAAGCATTTTATTTTGGCCCAATGAGTGCTCTACAGAGTCAGGTGAAGGGACAAAGAGGCGACCAACAAAAGAATAAAAAAATATTGGTAATTTTGAGCAGTTGAGAACTATGACCTCTGAATGCAGACTCTACTCAGTAAAAGCCTGCTTGGAAACTGAGTAATATATAGAGATGTCACATTTGCTTAATGTCCTCAACACACCTTTCAAAAGTAGGTTCCTTTGTTTCCACAAAAATAAACAAATAAGATAACATTTTAGGACTGCTTGTCACAAAGATTCCATTCTGCAAAAATTAAGTTCAGAATTTAATTGATATTACAGCCTTTCAGGGATTGTAAGATTAGAATTTTAGCCACAGTGAAGTTAACCTTTTCATAAAATTCTGATTTAACACTGCAGTGAAATCTTCATGGTTAACAAGACCATAAACTTCCAATGTCTAAGAATTTTTCTGCAGCCTATGGCTTTGTCAGCATTCTACAGCAGTCTACTTCTTCTACATCAAGATTTATGCGACTGGGAGAAGATTCATAAGATAGCGCAAAATGCTGCATAAACTCCACTCCTTTTTATTTTTGGAAATTTTTTTGCATACAGTTGATTAAAAACAAAAAACAAAGAAACAAAAAAATCACCGAAGACATAAATTTAGAATCTTAAATTTAATCCATAGAATTTTTAAAGTTTTCAGTGAAAAAAATTACTATTACACTCAAATAATAGAATCCATGTTTGTAACAAACTTTAATTTTGTGTTACAGGTTTGGGGGTTATTTGGATAAGCTTACTTCTAAAGGCTATGTAAAAATATTATACATAGCACTCCAGGCATGGATATGTAATTTTCTACATACCAATACGTATTTTGTATCTAGTGTTAGTAATTGGTACCTGTTTAGAAAAATCTTACAGGGCATCGAGTGCAATTTGTGGCATAAGTTCCTTAGCATTGAACATTTAGAAGATAGAAAATTAGATTCATGAACAGTCATGGGTTTACTAGTCCTAACTCCAGCATTTTTGTGTTTTGAATTCTTAAATAAAATATGCTGTAAAGCTAATCTGGTTCATTTTCTAGTTAGAGAAATGAGGTAATGTTCAAAATCAATATAATCACGCTCAACCTTGTTAGATTAGTTTTTAGTTTTTACCTACTATACTTCTCTGCCTCATTAATGCTAATCTGGTACCTGGAAGTGGAAGAGTTTACAAAAATTTAAAATGTCACCATGACGTTATACCTGTCCCACTCCTTGGTGATGGTGTGGCTTTGAGCCTAATTTAATCTGGAAAACATCATTATAAAAAGAGTTTCTCAATAATATCCCAGACCTGATACTTCACATGCAAGGTACTGAAAACCACAGAAGTTATAACAGTATTTTGGAAATTTTACTGATAGACTTTTTGCAAATAATATTTCCATGAAGGCCAGCTCAATCACCAAAGCATAAGCACTGTAATTCTGAGATGTCTGCTTGGCTCAGCAGTTTTATTACACAGATCAATTTTGCATTACTTCCTTCTGGATGTGAGTGCCTGCAAGTGCTCATAGAGGGAGGTCATAAAACATTTGTAGACCTAAGAACATAAATTGCAGGAAAGAGTGAATCCTCAATCTTTAGACAGACATTTGAAAGAGATTTTTCTGAGAAGTCTTTGGTAATCATTTGCCCCATTCCACACTGTATAAAATTCAGTTCTTCTCTAAGTGATAAAGCCAACAGACATTTAAAGAAGAAAAAATAGAAAGATTAGACTGACAAAAGAGTGTATAGTACAAGGGCTGGTGTATTTCAGATTAAATAGGGGAAAAAATGGCTTATTCAGCTTTATTTCATTTTACAAAGTTCATATTGAGTGCTAAAAATGTCCAATTTCTCCCTCAACATTTTGTCATTAAAATAAGAAAATCTTTCTAGTTAAAGATGCTACAGTCATTGATCTCCTAATTGAGAAGTCCATTTGAGACCCTTGCCCTCGCAGCATGAACACTCAATCTTTTCTGAAAGTCTACAGTATAAAAATAGAACAAAGATTTCAAGTCCTGAAACATACAGTAATTCAGTAATAAGAAATCCACAGAATTCTCAGACTCTTTTGTGAATCTTATGTGAATTTTGGAATGATTTACTAATATAATAAAAGGGATAAAATTGGCCAGAGAGGATCATTCCTCCTGGAAATCGTTAATAATGGGTGTGACCTCTGTCACAAATCAGTACTGAAATTATTCTATGAAGAAATGAGAACCAAGGAGAAAATAAACCATGAAATAACTGTACAAATCCTGTGTCTAACCATAATGACCTAGCAGGTTGCAGGTACTGTCCTCAACACACAATTCTGTTGGGAAGAAACTAGGAAATAAGGAAAGTAAAAAAGTCAATAGTGCTGACAAATTAAATCAGGAGAACATCAAATGCAATGCACGTCTTTATTTGTGGCAGAGGACTGATATACACATACATGAGAAAACTGAGTATTCTGTCCTACTGAACCCATGCTTCAACCTCCACTCCCACAAATGTTAAAAAGCTAAGCTATTAATTCAAAAACTAGAAAAGTTCTAGTTTGGAATCTGATTATAATCAAATTACTAAGCAGCAGGCATCTATCCTATGCATATATACTTGTTTTTAGGCACATATACATATTTTATACATATTTTTTTATATATGTATACATGGGCATATTTTCTAGAAGGCTTTGGTGCATGGAAGTTCATGGAATCACACAGAAGTTCAGCTTAGAAGGGACCTTTTGAGATGTTTTTGTACAACTCATACACCTTTTTTCACCCACCGAGATGCAACTGAGTTTCCTTCTTCATCAATACCTAAGCTGTTTCTTTCAATCCACCTCATGCAAAGCAAACAGTGCATTGCTACAATCAAGTGCACAGAAGCCAAGAGAAAAAGAATTAGTAATTTGCTGAGTTCAGTCAGAGTGGCATTTATTGAGCTCTGAAAGTCTCATCTGAGTCTCAGTGAATGTCATATGCAATGATTTTATTATATTTACTTATATACTTCATAGGTTGAAATGATATTTATATGATGCCTCTGACAGAGAAAATTGAAATTTAATATCCAAAACATCTTATTTTTTTCCACAGAATAAAATTCGGGACCTTTAACCACAGCTTGAGTTTGGCCTTAGAAATCACAAATGAAACCTTGAATATCTGTGCAGGGCAAGTACTGGAAGTATATGCAAATGTATAAATGTATAAATGCAGGAGACTGTCCTAGGTTACAATGTAAAATTGTGCCCAAGGTATGTATTCTATCCCCATGAGCCTTTGGAGCCAAGGTGGGGCAGTGTTTTCCTTATCTTCTGTTAATGAGCCTAACAATGCCTTGCCACATGACTCATAGATAACTCCCTCTGGGAGTTATCTCTGTTTAATGGGCCATCAAGGACCCACTGCATGACTCATAGAATGAGATCATCTCATTGTGAGATGCTCTGCCCAGGGGGAGGAGCCAAGCATTCCCACCTGGATAAATCCAGGGTTTGGGACAGCACAGGTGTAGCAGCGCATTTTCTGGTTTTTACTTATTGTTAATAATAATTTGTTCTGTAATGGTTTTTCCCAAGTTCCCCCTGTACTTCTCCCCATTTGGTACAATCTCCTGCCTGGGAAATTCCCTTTGTTGCCCTCTGTTGCAATATGTTGTCAATCATCTGTTGCTCTCCTCCCTGTGCCTGCCCCCCTCCGGGAAGCCTCTCCCCCTCATTCCAGAGACTTCGGAGGGACTCAGTCCCGGATTGGAGCAGGCTGGGAGTCCCCCACCCCTCGTTTCCTATTTGCTGGCTATGTGCCCTCCCCATTCCCCTGATTGGTTTTCCCTCTTGTATCCACCCCCTTCCCCTAGTCCCTGATAAGCAAGGAGCCCGCCTCCTTCTCTCTCTCTCTCCTGGGACGCGTTTGAGTGCCTGCACCGTGGGGTGCATGTGACAATAAACTTTATCTTGCCACGAGGCCTCCTTCTTCTTACCTTCGTCGAGCCTCACCAACAGCTCTCGTGCAGCTTCTGAACTACCAAAGAGGTAGTGGCCGGTCTGCTAGCCACTGCCCAACCAGACTTGAAACAATTCCCAGCCAGGGCAGCCGGGATTAGCTGGAAAACCATCTCCAGCAGGCACAGGGAATTATTTCACACAGGCAGCTTTTATCCACTGGACTCCCAGAGGAGACAAGAGCTACCAGACGTTTCTACAGGAATCACTGCTTTGACAAGACCATCTCATCTGAACTGCCACTACCACCCTAACTAACCACTACCACCCTAACTAACAGGGTGTCAGGTTGTATTCAGGTTGTATTGGCTCTGTCAGTGGTGGTGGGTTTTTTTGTACTATTACTTTCATTTTATTTTACTTTTCTTTATTTTCTTTTCATCTTATTAAATTGTGTTTCTGACTTGGAGTTCTTCGCTGGTTTTGCTTTCAAACCAGCACAAGACAGAACATAGAGTTTCTCTCCTTACCAATACCAAGGATTTTTGTTTTCTTTCAAGTTTGGAAGTCATTAAGTCTTATCTGCATAATGGAGATAAAAGCTATTTGACAGGATACTCAGTAACAGATTCCATCCTTTGATCCCTGGTGATGCAAGCAACAGTGACACACCTTTCTTCCTCTGTCACCTTCAACCTTCTTCATGAGTTACCATCTCCAGCTCAGCTCCTTACCTCTCATCCCAATCTGCTTCTCACTTTTGCTCAATGCTAGAGTGTACTTAGTTTTTCATTGCTGCCAAACTTTTCATTTCAGTACCTGTTCTTGCTAAGCTCTTTCCAAGGACTCATCAATTATTTGCCTTTCTGAATTCTGTTATCTCCTATGGCAGCAAAACAAACATAACACCAAAAGCAAAAGTTTTCCTCAACCTTTTTCAACCCCAAGATGAAATATTTACAGAACAACCCATCTTTCACATTACAAAATAAATGCTACATTCCAAAAATAAAATCTTCATGAACCACATGAAAACTGTGGGTTTGGTTTTTTGGGTGGGTGGGTGGGTGGGTGGGTTGGTTGGTTGGTTGGTTGGCTGGTTGGTCGGTCTGAGAGAAACTCATCATCTAAATTAAATATCCACAAAATCACACAAAACTTAAAAAAGGGTAGTTCAAAAATTAAGTCTGCTATTTGAAGCAATATGGTTATCTGAACCTCCTTAACAATTTTGGATCATATATGACAGATCATAATTTTCAGCAAGAAGAGAGATACACTCAAAAGTCTATGAGTTGACTTTTAGAACTTTTTAAAGTTAAAACACTATGTTTTTCTGATTATTTTTTCTAATGAGGTCAGAAAGGTAAGGGTGGGGAAATAATACAGTAATTTTTTTCTGGGATATTTCTGGAAATATCTGGAGCAAATAAATGAGTGCAGTTTTCACACTTCTACATTCTGATCCTGAACCATATTCTACATCAAAAAATGTATATATTCCTTTAACATTAGTAATGGTACTGTCTGCAAATGCTGGTTTTTGTCCATCACAGCAGGTCATTCAGATTCTGTATTCATGTTTGTCTGTTAAAGCTTATATTAAAGATTATCAGTTAATGTCAAGCATTCAAGATTGTCAGTCATTTCTACAACCAACATCAAGGGATTGTTCCACATCCAAGTGCATCCCCCATTTCTTTTCACTGAGGAGCGTAGGTGGGTTTTTTTGATCCCTCCAGATTATTTCCACACTTAGTCAAAAATTAGACCGTGGAAGCAAGGCAATGTCTGCTTATAACTAACTCAACAAGAACATCATATTTCAGTGCTTTGAGATGAATCATGAAGTGCCTGTAACTGTGAGAATCAGGGCAGAACACTTCAGAAAATCTGTACAAAGTCCAGAGGTGTGACAATTTTAGTTCCAGACAGTTTTGCTCCAAGAAAATCATAAATGATAATTTATAACATTATTTTTAGGATTGATTTGGCCAAGGCAAGACTTAATGCTAGTATTTCTTCCTTCTTGGTGCCAGTTATGATATTCTAGCAATTGAGTTGGAGTATTATATATTTGTAGTATGTGTACCAGGGAGTTACATGGGGCTTACATGGGATTTAGGTAGAAAAAAAATGCACAGGTCTAGGAACAGAAGCTAATTTTTTATAATTTTGATTTCTGAGATGAACTTTCTGAGAATCTTGGCAATTCCACAGGTATTGTCTGTTTATTCGTCTTACTTATACAGGCATATTACCATTAATGCTACTGTAATTCAAGCTAGGAAGATGTGTCATTTTACCATGGAATTTCACATGATTACGTACAAATGACATTTGACTCTGAACTACAAGTGCATGCCCACAATCTTTGGTAATTCAGTAGGGAAAGAATGGTAGAAAGGATGAATGGTAATTCATGAAGCTACTGTTTCAATAATTGGAACAACTTAAAACACAAAAGGCAAGGAGACCAGGAATCTAGTCCTTAGTGATTATAACTAGTGACTTCAATCATGCTTTAGTGAAAAGGTCAAAAGTCTATTTACCATATAAAGAGATAACATCCACTCAAGGTATGGTAATTATTTTCTCACTTAGACTTGTATATATTGTTCAGTATCCCTTTGTAAGCATGCCACTTTTTCATAGGTAATAGATTCCATTCTGCTTTCCTCACATTTCGTAGCAGGTCTTGTCAGTAGTCCAAGCAAAGAAAAACCCAATGCTCCTCTGACACTGCACACCTGCGGTGGTGTTACTCAGGATTCCTTATACTGGACCTTTATACTTACCCTTTAAAAAAGTTATATATATCATGATGACAGCTTCTGTATCTTGTTCTGTTATGCACCATAAAAGAAAATACGCATATTTCTTTCATCTTTCCAACTTTATTTTTAGGAACCTGAGCTACAGTGATAGTATCTCCTATCATTTGTATGACTTAGCATAATTTTACATGAAAAGTTTATGCCTCTTAAGAAAATTCTATACCAATTACCAGATAGCTTTATATTGTGCTATACTAAAATATATTTTAAAGTTATTAATAAACACAAAAAAATCAGAGAAAAGTTATCAATGTAAGTGAATCATCCTATGTTTCTTACCCATGAAAAATCTCACATCATCTATTTAAGTAAATGAAGCATTTTACTAGATAAGCTGAAGAATGATACCTGCATACATGTTAAGTTTGTGTGTCTAGTCTGTACATATTTCTCTATGTGAAATGTAGAGTGCAAATTTAGTCATTTTGTTTTTGTTTAAAGACTTCTTCTTTTACTTTGCAATTGCATTTTTTCTTTTTTTTTTCCCTTCTTTTTTTTTTTGGTTGTGTTTTATGTTTTTGATAATTTTGAAGGTTAACATATTTTAATCTGGTTGGAATTTATGATATGTTAGGTTAGTTGTTATTTTTTACAGTAAGAATATCTTTTTTAAAGTAATGAGAACTTTTTCACTCACATGCTAGTAATGTCAAAGTGTTTTACCTGTGTGTTTGTGCAAGGTGTCGTTACTATTCAGTCTCCCTCCCCAGCTAATACAATTCAGTCTTACTCAAAGTCAATCTGTTTGAGAAGAAGCTGTTTCATCTTAAAAGATCTGACAATTTTTTCAGTAAGAGTGCTAAATTTTGAGCAGGGACTAGAAGTTGCAGCTCTGCTTTGAAAGATTATGTCTTTCTCAGAAAGGGAAAATTGACATTTCATTTTAAATTTGTTAATGCAAACATACAAAACTTTCTTTCTCTTTTGGTACATGTGGTAGCTTCAAAAGACTTAGAATAAGGAAAGCTGTCATTTTTACTCCCAATGTATCTTATGAGACATAGACAGATTGAAAGAAAGAGAATAGCTCAATTTGAATAAAAGCAAAGAAAGAAGGCTGCTCTGGAAAGACTAAAATAATTACTACTAACCTAAGAACTCCAGGGAGAAAGGCTATCTGGAGGAATGGATAACACATGACAACGGTGGAAAAAGAGGCCTGAGTTGATGAGGCTAGAAGGAAAGGAAGCAGGGAGGAAGAGATGTCGCCAAGCTGTCTATACAAATTTTGGGAACAGATCGACTCTGGCTGGTGCCCCTTTCCTAACATAATTCCTTACAGAAGCAATAAAGATCCAGAGGAAGCACACTGAAATAAGATAGATTAGTTCTTGCATCTAATACCACCAAAAAAAAAAAAAAAAAAAAAAAAAAAGAAAAAAGAAAAAAAGAGTTTTAGACAGAAGACATATCTGGGTTTCTGCAATCTTGTGAATTCAAACAAACTACTACATCTATACTGTAGAAGTGGATTTGAGACTAATTGGGAATAATGGAAAAACAACTGCAAAATCCAATTAAAAATATCCCTCTTTCATTCACTCTGTGCTACAAATGCCTGTTAAGGTATGTTTTATTGGTGGCATATCCTAACTTGTGCTACCTAGTATCCAACAGCCCTGTTAAGAGCTGACTCAAAGAAGCAACCAACAATAACATCATATCTACGCATTTGTTGGTAAAGGAATCAGCAAAGGTGAAGGTACATAAAAGATTAAGAGGGAGGTGGATACTCTATGCAGGAATAATAAAAAGTCACATGCTTATGGGCTGTAGAACATGTTCCACTGAGAGACTGGGCTTTCTTCATGCCACTGACTTCAACCTCAATTTGTTGCTGCATTCAAAGGTGAAAATGTTGTCAGCAGATTTAGTATAGATTCACCTGGTCAGCAACAGTGGAAGGGGAGGAAGAAATATTGAAAAACTCAATTTGACACATCTAGGTTTTTTTATTAAATCTCTCATTTACAATACCAACATTTACTTTCTCCAGATTTCTAGAATCGAATCACACACTCATAAAAACACTAAGGCTGGAAAAGATTGAGTCCAACCCTTAACCCAGCACCTCCACGGTCACCACATCACATTCCCAAATACACATCCACATTCCTTTTGAAAACTTCCAGGGATGTGATTTCCCCACTTACCTGAGCAACCTATTGCAATGCCTTACTACTCTTTCAGTGCAGAAATAATTTCCAATATCCAATATTCATCTTTCCTAGTGCAACTTGAGGGAATTTTCCCCTTTTTTGCCTTCTTTCAGGTAGTTGTAGAGAATGATGAGGTCTCCCCTGAGACAGCCTCCATTTCCCTAACTGGTCCCCAACATTCCTGTGCTCCAGACCCTTCACCAGCTCTGTTGCCTCTCGCTGGACACACTCCAGCACCTCAATATTTCTTTGCAGTGAGGGGGGCAGAACGGAACACAGAAATCAAGATGGAATCTCACCCATATTGACTGCCCCCTTTCTGATAGAGGTCAAGATACCATTGGTCTTCTGGGCCACCTGGTAGCCAGCATACCTAAAGACAAGGCACGTGATTTTGTCTTCCTTTTCATCTTCTGAAAATATTTGATACTGTCATGTGATGTGGTATTTCAAAAAAAAAACCAAAAAAACAAACCCTGAAGATGCTTCTTATCTTAAGGTCATGCAAAAGTACATCCACTCGCCAAAAATAAAATATGTTCCTAGAAAGTATATTTAAGTGGAAAATGTAGAATCCTTCTTTCAATCTTAATTGAACCTTCAGATTTGTTTGAAAAAAGTCTTACTTTTGCCTATTTTATGTTTTTTTCTTGAAAACCTTTAATTTCCTTTCTTTCTTCTTTCTAGTATAAGTTTCCCCAGCACATAAGTAGCAATTTGTGGTACTAGTGTATGCCACACAAGTACCAAAAATTTGATTGTTTTAAAATTATTCTGGTACTTCTTTCTGTAGTCTTTCCATGAAATGCATTTCCATTAAATGCAGATTCCATTAATTCTCACTCTTAAACCATTTAATAAATAAATAGGCAGTCTTTAGTTCTAGAGGCTGGACCAGTGTATCCCATACTTTTACCATTAAAGTTTGACAGATGCTGTTTTCTGCTACAAGAGCTTGATGGTGTATCAGTCTATAATTTGTATAGCTTGAAAGAAATGGCAGTGTTTGTAACGTTTATAGTTTCAATGAATGTTGCATGAACTCAGACAGCAGCTGAGCCAGAGTGTTGACTGGCACATTTCTCAAAAACATTGCAAACCACTGTAATTGTCAACTCTAAACAGGAAAGAAGCATCAACAGCCCTGATGGGCTTTTTTTGTCTTCAAATGTGTTT
Organism: Acrocephalus scirpaceus scirpaceus; assembly: GCA_910950805.1. Classification (NCBI taxonomy): domain Eukaryota; kingdom Metazoa; phylum Chordata; class Aves; order Passeriformes; family Sylviidae; genus Acrocephalus; species Acrocephalus scirpaceus. Next base: position 47,139,181 of record OU383776.1, read on the forward strand.
AAGGAAGTACAGAAAATTGATGTAAGTCAGAAACACAGGTAGGAATCATAAATGGTTACAGAAGATTTATGATATATAGGACTGATATTTCTCCAGAAGCTTGACTTCTTTAATTCATTTTTTGCAAGCATAAATGGATGCTTGGACATTTTTCCTGTGGTTTATCAGCATAAAATTTTCTGGTGAAACTTTTAGACTTTTAAGTTTCTAATTTAGAAACTTAAAATAAATATTAAATATATATTGACAGTGTTTGACACTTACTAGACTTCCCTTCTTTTGATGCACTACTCAGGACTAGTTGGCTGCTCACCACAGCTCCACTGCCAGCTCCTTAGTTCACCTCCTGGCTAAGTTGCAACAAAGGCAGAGAGTTAATTAATTTCCACTCTCATCTATACCCCTTTTTACTTCATCCTTTTAATTTTTTTTTAATAAAACACACAATTAATTACTTTTGACATATTTTTCAACTTTTTCTTTTTTAAAAACTGCAATTGCTCTTTGTGGCAAAAATATAATTAATAGCTGTGTGACATAGTTCCTTTTACTGCTCTGCAGAAAAAACAAGATTTATTCAAATTATAAGACACATGCAAGTGATTCAGGTCAGTATGAAACCTCCAAATGCACAGCTAATTTCGGCCTACTGAGCTGTCAGTACATCTTATCCCAAATGGAAGACATTTATCCCACTGTGCTCCTTGCAGGACACATACACTCCTCAGATGCTTCATTCCTTACTTCTTTAGAAGGCAACTGTCATCATAAATAGTGAACAACCCCAGATCCTCTGGGAGATGGGTTTTTTTGACCAGGAAGGTGCAGTAATGATAAAATTAGCATCTGTTTCCTTTCCCATCTATGAAAAAAAAGGAAGATCCCCCTCGCAATTAAACCATGTGGACTGTCACAGTGTTGTCAGTGTGAAATTGTTTTGGACTTGGCACATGGGAGCTGGGTAAAACAACACTTCATTATTTTGGTAACTTCATCATGGTTCTATATTGTTACGATTCGGGATGGCAGGAGTAACGATACAAGACCCCGAGTCTTCTGATCGGAGGGCACATAATGAAAGTTTATTGAAAGACAGATTCTTTTATACAGTGTTCCAGTACAAGTGATGTGATTGGTTGTTAGAGCCAACACCTCTTTCTAAACATCTTTGCCAGTAAACAAGTTGGAAAACACCAGGTGTCAGGGAAAAAATATCTACAAGGATTGTTTGGATTCCTCCTTATGATTTCCCTGGCCAGAGCTGAGAGTTATGTACTTAGCTTTCCCAAAGACCTTAAGCTAGTGCCTGAAGCCTAAAAATCTTTCTTCTGACCACTGTCAGTCCCCACAGTTCTATTTTTTGCATAATACAGTTCTATTTTTTGCATTATAATACAGTTCCTTTAAAGCAGCAAATAAAAAAAAAAAACACCAAAGCCAAAACCAAAACTAAAAATAAAACAACCACCAAAACAACTACCAAAACAACCAACCAACCAACCAAAAAAAAAAAAAAAACACAAAAAACCTGCAAAACAAAACAAAATCCAAAATGAGACAAGCAACCAAACCACAAAACAAAACAAATAAACCAAAGTAAGAAAACCCTACCCTGAAACAGAAAGATCTTACTTTGAATTCTAATATATCACTAAAATCTTGCATTTATCACATATTGATAAGTTATTCCTCAGAAAAGTTTCAGCACTCTAGAAACCAGTGAAAATAGGTGACTTGTGGCCCTATTATCAATAAATCTATAAAATCTGAGACCGATGCACAGAGAAGAATTAGTATACTAATATGAATTAGAAGGATTAAACAACTGAAATCAATATTCTATCTAATATAGATAATCTAACAGGAAAGAAGGTTTTCTTTTTTAAGCAACCCAACTTACAATATTATTGATATGGGAAATTATGATCAGTGATAAAAAGAGGCATCCATCTATGTAAAGTGCAACAAGAGGAAAAGAAGCCTACCAGTTGTCAAATATTTAGCAGATGAGTAAGGCATTTTAAAATAATTTATTTTATAGGATAAATAATGATGAATAATCATTCTCTAATCATGACTAATTATATTCTTCACAAATCTGCTCTCTTCCTCTACCTCATTCTTTTTGATAATTCTGATGTCCTTTATAACTCAAAGATTTTGCAAATTAGATATCGCTTTCTGTTCTTATTCTCCCTTATACAACTTTTAATCCAAATATTTTCTTTTTAAAAACTCTATAAAGCTGTGCATTTAAATCAAGGCTAAGTTTTTTATGGGAAATTATTTTGGCTGCATCTCTACCTTCATGTCAAAGCCTACATACCTGGACACCATTCCCAACACCACAGTGAAAACATTGCCAGAAGGTCAGAGCAGGTAATCCTTCCCTGTGATCAGGGAATCAGCTCCCAGAGTGCTGTGTCATGATCTGGGCTTCCCAGAGCAGGGCAGCTATGTGCTTACCTGAGCTGCTCCAATGAAGGGTTGCAAAGATGATGAAGGGACTGGAACTTCTCTTGTGTGAGGAGAGGCTGAGAGAGCTGGGACTCCTCTGGCTGGAGAAGAAAATATGCAGGAATTTTATCCATCTGTGGAAATACTTGATGGGGAGGAGTAAAGAAGATGGAGTGAATTTAGTGTCCAATGAAAGAACAAGGGGCAATAGACATATATTGAAATACAGGAAAATGCATTTAAACATAAGAAAACTATATTTTACTGTGAGAATGATGAAGTACTGGAAGAGGCTATCCATAGAGGGTGTGAAATCTCCATCTTTGAAGCTACTCAAAACCCCTTGAAGCATCACAGAAACATCACAGAATATTCTGAGCTGGGAGAGATCAAAAATGAGAGGCAACCTTTCATTTTTGGATATAGCTAAGAAGCACACATTATGGCAATGTGTTTTACTTTTGAGTGTTACATGTGACATTTCAGATAAACATAACTTTGAGTTAGGAGAGGTTGTTAATTGTGTATCATCATCCTTGAATTTACACAATTAATATTTTATACATTATAGGGCAAAACCATAAAATTCATATAATTTGTTTTTCTCATCAAAATAATTATGTTCATTTTTCCTTATATTTTCCCTTAGAAATTCTGCATTGTGACTGTAAGAATTTCTCTCACATCACACTTGTTCACACTAAAACATGGGCATCACTCATCTATCTTTCTATCTCCTCTTCCTTTGCCTGTCTTGCAGCTCTAGCCTCCAATATCTCTTATTCTTCTGCACATATCCTCCACTCCCACCAACTGAACTGCTGTTGAAGGCAATGTTCATTTCTATCCCAATTGGATTTTCCTGGAGGGAGAAAGGGAAGTGTGTGGGGAGAGACATTTCTTTCTCCATTCTCTTGACCCCTGAGAAGAATTACTATAAATCTTTTAATTGCTTTCATATTGAAATAAAAGTTAATAATTTCAACATCCCTGAAGCACAGAGAGAGGACTTTTCCAAACTACATAGTGACCCCTTCCACATTTCAGTCAAAAAAAAATTTCAGTCAGCACATAGAATGCCTGTACTGCCCTACTGCAGGTATAATCCCTTGAATAAAATCAAATATGGCTCTGTAGAATGGAGAATCTTCCAAAGACCTCTTGTATCACATAAGTAAGCAGGTCTCAGAGACACTGGAAAATGACTAATGCCTATATTATTATGTTCAAGTAAATGAGCATATACCAATTAGAAGTCAGTCCTGCTGAATAACAAAAATGCTCCATAAATATGGAGCATATCCTTGGGTAGAGGTAAAGAAACACATGAGGAGCTTTTGTTAGAGAATTAAAAATAAGGCAGGTGGTCCTTTGGCTTACAGGGGTCATTTGACACATAATAGCATTGTCTAAACTGGGCTTCACTGCAAATATCAGAGTAACTGACATATTTGTAGAAGAGAAACAAGGAAAATTTTACTTCTTTCCATGGAATTCTACCTTATAAAATTCCGAGGATTCCTTTTTTCTGTATTTTGTAGCACAGCATGTTATTAGAATATGAATTCTGATTTCACTGGTAAATCATATACACCAGGCATCTGTGTAACATCAGCTGCAATTCAAGCTATCTTCTCTTGAACCTTTTACAAATAAATTGTTGAAATAGAAAGACAAGCGAATTTACAAATTAAGATTATGTTTTTCCTTGTGTTAGAGTCTCAGGGAGTTTTCTGTAAGAAGCGCAATCGCCCTCTCCACTGTATTCCACTGTTTCTGTATGACAGCTAGAACATCACTACCTTTCACTTCATTGCTACCATGATAACTTCTTGGGTTCAGTAGAGCTTTAGAGGTTTACATTTGTCTTGGTTTTGAAAGAAGACAGGTATCTGCTAAAGAGAGGCAGGGCCTCTCTTGGGATGGATAATTCAAATCCCCTTCCCTCAAATTATTATAATTTAGAAAATTAAAACGGCTCTCAGGCAGAGATATGGGGATAGGAATAACAGTTCTTTACTAATAGTATAACAAGGCAAACAAACAACAACAACTACAGCAATTAATAGCGAAAACAGAACCAGGGACCTTGACGGAGCTTGGTCCCACAAAACTCGGGGCAGTCTGGTCTCTGGGGACTCCAAAAAAAAAGGTACCAAGCTGGAACGGTGGGGTATCCCAGGCTGGTGGATCAGATGAAGTTCGGAGCTCTGTCGGTGGTCACTGGGGGGCAGGGATGTCTGGCAGGGAAGGCAGTGCGGGCCCGCGGTGCAGAGCAGCTCTAAAACAGCGCCGAGGCAGTGGGACAGGGCTGAGACAGCTCCAGCAGGGCAGCAAAAGGAGAAATCAGGATCCTCTTGGACACACGAGCAGATGATGGCAGCTCTCCCCAGGATCAGGTCCCGGTGGTGCCAGTGAGAAGCTCACACAGCAACGGCAGCCCAGTCCGCTCCCGACACAGACCACACCAAAAGTGAAGCTGCCCACCAGCCCTCGTCTCCCCCCCCACCCCCCCCGCCCCCCCTCGCGGGGGGTTGAAACTCCTGGAGACAAAGGGTGTAGCCAAGTGCCAGTCTCCACCCAGCCTCCATGCTTTGTTCCACCAAGCACCGACAAACACCCAGCAATCAGTTGCCCCGCAACTCCTGGGAAAAAATTCTACAGGTGAAAAAAAAACCAAACCAAACCAAAAAAAACACAACAAACCAAACAAGTCTAACCCCCAACAACATTCTGTATTTAAGACAGTTTGACTGTCGCTTCTGTCATACTCTAATCTTGCTGAAACACATACTTAAAATAAACAGGCTATGCATATTGCACTATCTCTCAAGCATTTGCTGAATATTTTTTTCAGATTTCATAATTTCCTTTTATAATAGTATTTAATTTGACAATTAAAAAATTAAATCTCTCTTATCTGAATTTTTATTCCTCAGCCTCTTTATGATTTTTTTCCCATGTATCTAAGTTGCACTTCCTTCTCTCAGTTACCAAAACAAATAATTCTAATTATAAGTTGAATTTACCAATTGTTTTGACTCTTGAAGTAAGGTCAGATTAGAATTTCCCATAAGCCAAACCTTCTGACACTCCCCACTTCTGACTATTTTACTCTCACTTGTGCTCCTGAGAGCCCAAGTTTCAGAAATTGTACCATGCTTTCACTAGAATAGAGCAGCAGGCTAAAAGGGCAGTTAGCTGAAATTAGAATCAATGCCACAAAAGCTAAAAGAAATTTTAGGTTAAGGTTACTAGTCAAATATATTTTACGTATATTGTTGTAGCAGCCAGTGTAAGGCTTTTAGGAGTAACATTTTAAATTCAATAACTTTTAATTTCTACTAACAACATATTTTAGAGAATTCAGTTTCAGTTTCAGTCTGTCCCTTAGAAAAATTATACCAATATTGAGGGTGAAAAATTTTTCAGAACAGAAAAATTGGACAGTGGAAAAATATATTCAGGAGAAAGATACACTGACATTAACAGAGTGATAAAAAATCATAATCACATCTAACAAAAAAGCTGGTCTTCTATCCTCATAATCTGCTTTCAAAGTTGATCAGTATGTGTCACTTCAGAAGGAAGTAAATGAAAAATAATGGATATATTTTTAATTTGAAAATTTTGCTGTAATGTTCAAAAAAGGAAGACTTCATTATCTTAAAAAAATCAAAGATTCCTCTAAAGTAACTCCTCTTTCCTTAAGTTAAGAATTTTTAACCGAGGATGACACAAAGTCCCTTAATTTGAGTACAAGGCCCATTTTTTTCTTATTGTAGGTAGTATGTCTTGGTTTTGAAAAAGAAGACAGGTATCTGCTAAAGAGAGGCAGGGCCTCTCTTAGAATGGATGATTCAAATCCCCTCCCCTCAAATTACTATAATTTAGAAAAACTAAAACGGCTTTCAGGCAGAGATATGGGGATAGGAATAACAGTTCTTTATTAATAGGTATAACAAGGCAAACAAACAACAAAAACTACAACAATTAATAGCCAATAGAACCAGGGACCTTGACGGGGCTTGGTTTCACAAAACCCGGGGCAGTCTGATCTCTTGGGACTCTGAAAAAAAAAAGTACTAAGCTGGAACGGCGAGGGATCCAGGGCTGATGGATCAGATGAAATCCGGAGCTCCGTCGGTGGTCACTGAAAGGGCAGGGATGTCCCGGCAGGGAGGGCAGTGCGGGGCCAAGGAAGCAGCAACAGTGGGACAGGGCCAGGCCAGCTCCAGCAGGACAGCAAAAGGAGAACTCAGGAGTCCCCTTGGGCACATGAGCAGAATGATGGTAGCTCTCCTCAGGATCAGATCCAGGTGGTGCCAGTGAGGAAACCCACGCAGCAACACCAGGCTCGTCCTCTCCCAATGCCGGAAACACCAAAAGTGAAGCTGCCCCTCCCAGCCCCGTCTTTCTCCCTTCGTCCCCCCTCCCCCCTCTTCATCCCCCCCCCCCCAACCCGAGAGAAACTCCCGGAGACAAAGAGAGTAGCTCAGTGCCAGGCTCCATCCCTTTGTTTCACCTGAGCACTGATAAGTATCCAGTGATTCGTTGTCTTGCAACCCTTGGGAAAAAATTCTATAGGTGAGAAAGAAAACAAAAATAAACAAGCCTAACCCCCAACATAGTAGAACTCAGTTTCTAAAAAGCATCTCTTGAAAGATTATTTTGATTTTCCTTTTTTCCCCATAAATTTTATTTTCTGTAATTGTTGATGTAACACATAATTTTAAGACAACATCCACTCAAACCTGTTTGTACTGTGGGCAGAACCACCACCGGCCGCTTCCCATTAGCTCTCACTTTATTGCCTATTTTCCTCATATTTTGCTGTACTTTTTGCTGGAAAATTTGGAAATAAAAAAAATTCTTATTGCTCCTCTGAGGTCAAAAACTTATAAAGCTAAACATTTATAAAAACTAATCATATTGTTTGGACTTACCACCTCTTGGGTTCTGCTATTAAAAAAAAAAAAAAAAGAGTATAAAAGCAAAGCCTAAATTTTGAACACAGTGGGACAGTGGCTTTTAAATTCTCTCAAAATACTGTTGAGACCAAAAGCTTAGGAGAGTTAAAAGTAAATAATTATACATTTGCACATAGTATGTGTCCTAGGTTACAATGTAAGATGTGCCCAAAGTATGTATTCTATCACCATCTCCATGAGCTGTTGAAACCAGGCAGGGCAGTTTCCCTTATCTTCTGTTAATGGGCCCAACAATGCCTTGCTGCATGACTCATGGGTAACTCCCTCCAAGAGCTATCTCTGTTTAATGGGCCATCAAGGACTCACTGCATAACTCATAGAATGATATCAACCCATTGTGAGATACATCCCATTGTATCATCCCATGCTCCACCCAGGGGGCGGAGCCAAGCATTCCCACCTAGATATAGTCCAGGGTTTGGAACAGCACAGGCAGCCTTACCCACTGGACTCCCAGAGGACAAGAGCTACCAGCTACCTTTCTACAGGAATCACTGCTTTGACAAGACCATTTCGTCTGGGCTGCTCCTACCACCCTAACTAAGAGGGTGTCAGGTTGTATTCTGATTCTGTCAGTGGTTTTTTGTACCATTGCATTTTATTTTACTTTCTTTTATTTCTTTTCTTTTCCTCTTATTAAATTATGTTACTGACTTAGAGTCTCTCACTGGTTTTGTTTTCAAACTGGCACATTATAAAAAAAAAAACCAAACTGAAAAAAACGATAGAATTGTAGAAAGGTTATTTTGTTACAGAAAACACAATCACCATGTTTGGAAGGATGTGGCAGGAAAAGGTGTTTCTCACACAAGCCTCTGGTATTCCTGGCACTATCAAGGAGATAATGCCAGTGCAGGTAAATCAATGATCTAATTCATGACAGTAATTTTCATATCTATAGCAGATTTTTGCATGTTTAAGCCAAAAGGTAACAAAAGGACAGTACATAAAACACAAAAAAAGTGCAGAAAAATTATCAAGCATATCAGGGAAAAAATCACCACAGAACTGAAAAAATGTAATGCTCATAGTGTATATCAAGGACAGCTGAAGTAAAAAGAAGGTGGGTGAACAGAGAGAAGAAAATCAGACAGTTCCTTATTAAGTCAAAAGATTAATAAAAGCAGACTGTATTTTATCAAAGCTCCTCAGTTTATCAATCTATTTAAATGAGACTCTTTCCATTACAATGAGAACAGTTAGCCTAAAAATTATGATTGATGGATTGAAAGTGGATTAATTTTAAGGCCATAAGAAAAGCATAAAATTACTACTCCTCTTTATGTTATTAAGCCCCTGAAGAGCAGACAGATATACTGCAGTAAAATGAAAAAAAAAATCCCAAAGAGATTTGGAACAGGATTGTTTTTGAAAGGTCAAAATATATCTTCTTATGGAAAATACATTTTAATGATTTTTTTTCTTCCCAATTAACTCACTCACTAGCACTTATTACAAATATCTATGAACCACAATGTCACAGGGCTTTACACTTTATTCTGTACATGTCAGTGATGTACACACAAGTCATGCTCTGGCAAACAAGCAGATCTAAGACAAATCTTCATTATTTCTGTTTCCTGATATTGATTTTCCTTAAGAGAAACAAAAAAATTAAAATTAATAAAAGAAAAAACATTGTAATAAACTGTATTCCTAAGCAAGGTTGACTGGTAGTTAATGATAAATCAATGTGATGGAGAAAAGAGATGCACCAAAACTCTGAAAATGGACGTGACCTTACACAGGATTTTACACATACCAATGCATGTATATACATGTGTTTTGAACTGTCTGCATAGTGTCAGAATGTGAAACTGGGCATCAAACTGGGCATTCCAAGTTGAGACTTTGGTCTTCACTAAAAATGCTTATTGCTCACTGACCATGTAATGGTCTTTTGGCAGCATCCACTTATGCTCTTCCACTTATGCCCTTCCATCGGCCTTCCATTATGCCTGCTCACACATCCTTCTCCCTCTTCAGTATTGGTTTCTCCCTGCCTCTCTGGTGGCTCTTAAGCCTGCTCCAGCTACCCTGGCAAGAACCGCAACATGCCTCAGTAGCACATCCACAGGCAGGCCAGCAGGGTCCACCCGGTGGGTTGAGAGCTACCTTGAAGCCTGGCGATGGTAATTGCAGCAAAGGAATGAAGGAGGGACTCTGGTGGGGTGTCACAGGTGTCTTTATTGGGGGGTCTGTACCCTCGAGAGACTGCCCCAGCAGAGCGAAGTTCCTCTGGGGGAAGCAACTTTTATGTGGGGGAAGAGTTGAGGGAAGAGTCAAGTAAGGGACCAATAGCAGAGAACCGAGGTGTGGTCAGGGGGATAAGGGGCAGTTCAGGGAACAAACCACAGGAGGGAGGAGGGAGTTCCCTCGAGCCTGGCCCAATCAGGGGCTGATCTCCCCAGAACCTTCTGGAACTGGGGAGAGGCCTCACTGAGAGTGACAAGACTCGCGGGCAGGGGAACAAATGATTGGCAGATAAGTGAAACTGGGTAAACAACTTAGGGTTAAACCAAACTGATGGTGAACAGGGGGTTAACAAGGAACAATCCATTCAAATAACATTAACAAAATAACAAACAAATTGAAGGAACCACTTCAGCTGGTTCTCAGGTCCCAGAAGATGTGTAGTTTAGGTGCAGAGCCTGCAAAATGCTTACCAGTGACAGATTATGCTCAGAAGTCAGCTGCTCATGTATTTTAGTAGACAGTAGGAAATCTTCCAAAAACCCATGGGTAAAAATCAGTGTGATGACATTTTCAGACATTGTTTTCAGTTTTAACTGTTCACATCAACAGGATGAATATGGCTTTTCACAGGACACCAAAAAAATGACTACATTTATGCACTTTGTCACATGGACAATGATACTACAACCAACTGAATAATTTGATCTGCCAAAGAATATTTCCTTTAGGTAACTGCTGCTATGTATTCATGATATACAAAATCTTTTCCACTCTAGAGTAGTCTTCAAATTCAGCCTTATTAGAGTTTCTTGAATATCTACAAATAGTTAGCTTAAAAATATAACTTGTAATTTGTTTATAGATTTATTAAAGTATGCTTTCTCTGTTTATTACTTTTTCAAATGCAATAACAGAAATCAAAAACAAACACAACAGATGAAGCATAATAGATGAATTCTGAATATTATGGTTAAATATGTTTTTCAAAGAATTTAATTTTAATCATAAGAAATGTGTCAAAAGATATAACTTTAGTTCTTAAAAATATTTTTTTTTCACCAAATAAAAGTTAAAAAAAACCTAGCTGTATTCAGACTATTTTTATTTTCACTTTCAGAAAATGCTCTGGGAATTTGACTTCTGAGATTGAATAATACAACAGTAAAATATCCACATGTATTTTACAGGTCTTGTTTTTCGTCAGCTACATATTTAAAATGGAAGTTTTGATTCAAGCCAATCACAAATAACCTTCAGAATGAACTTTTTTTATCAGAAAAGTCCCTGTGAGTCAGGAAATTGTTCTGAGCAAGGTCAAGAACGTGCTGCTTGTATATCTCTAAGGATCTGACAAAATTACGGCCTGCCTAGGAAAATGAATGCCTTTAGAAACTAAACTAAGATGTGACTCTTAACACTTAACCTCTACTGTCAGCTCTCTCAATTTTATTCTGAGGACTATAAAATTCTTCTCAAGTTGTGACTGCAGAAGTACCTGCATTCCAAATGTACTTTGTTTAATGTGCAATCTTAGATTCCTCAAGAATGAAAGCAAGAAGTAATATTAGTTACATTTTTATTAATTTTCTCGTTGTTTAAATTTTAAGTACATATTTTCAAAGGCTCCTAACCTCTGAGGAACAACATGCTGAATTCATGAGATGATACTTCTGATCCTAAACCACACATAGATAGTGTGACTGCAAATATTATTTCCCATTTAATAGTTAGTATTAAGGCTTCTGTCACATCTTCTTGGCTAACTGCATTTTAAAATTACGCTTTACCTATCACACAAGGAATAAGAAGGAAGTGCAGTAGCACACACTTCTAGAAAGAAATGAGTTCAATTTGATGACAATATTGTTTTCATGTATTGAAGGGTGCAGAAGGAGCCGCCAGTCACACTCACACATCAACAACAGTTGACAACAGGTGGCAACAGTTCAGTTCTACAGAGAATGACAGAGATCTAGAACCACGGGTGCATTTTTTAAAAATAGCAGAGCTTATAAAATTAGCTTTCTTATCAAGCCTCCTGTCTTGATCAAATTAGTCCTGCTAAAGTGGTCTTGGTGAGAGAGAAGAAAGCACTTGTGGATACACAGTGACTTCTTACACAACCACTGATATATTAAAACTATGCTTATTTAGGACTCAGAGGTAAATCTCTGTTGGTAATTAACTGTAATTGCTAGCCTATTCTGGTAGCATTATATTACCTCATTTTAAGTTCTGGTCCATTATGTTTGTAATTTTCCCCCGAGTATTTTTTGTGATAATATTCATTTGGGAACCACAGATATGTTAAGAAAAAATGACAAAACAATGAAACATAGACAAAACACTGGATTGTATAAAATCTCATGGAGACTATGAGGTATTTTAAAACTCAGAAGTCCAAAACACAGCCTCTTATTGGTTTTTTGGGAATATTTCCCTATGGACTTGGAAAAAAGTAGTCTGAAGAGAGCAGTAACCCTTATATGCACCACTAATAAAACACATAGTCCATGTCCTTATCATGCTTTTCACCACCACAATCCATTCATGCTGGAGATGTTTCAGCCCAGTAATAACCTATGACATTAATAATTAGAAATAGGATGTTTCCTGTTGACATTCTTTGTTCTTACTCTTTTTTCTAATGGATGTCCTGCAACATAACACTAAAAGAAGGTGTTTATTTCCTTTTTCTCCATAATATCTATACACATTTGACATTCTGTTATACATTTTGTCAGATCTCCTTTGAGTAAACGTCTTTTAATGGGTGGTGGAAGGGTGGTGTTTCATTTTTGCATTACTTTTGGGTGGTGTGTTTTAAAACATCCTTTTCAAAATAAGCAAATATGCCTACCTAGATAATATTCTATTGTAACTGAGGGAAAGCTGAGCACTAATGAAAAACCATACTGACTTCTCACAAGCAATGGACCACACTGCTCCAGAGTTCATCATTTACCTGACAAAAGATCAGAGCAAGATGAACAGCAGATCCCAGAGATCATAATCAGTGGCACAGGTTCTCACTGGAGGCCTGTCCATGGTGGTGCCTCCCAAGGTTCAGTAGTGGGCCCAGTCTTGTTTAACTTACCCATCAATGACTTGGGTGAAGGGGCAGAGGCCTGCTCAGCAACTTCACTGACAACACAAAGCTGGGAGCAGTGGCCGATACCCCAGAGGGCTGGGCAGCCCTTCAGAAGGACCTCAACAGGCTGGAGACATGGGCAGGGAGGAACCTTCTGAAATTCAGCAAAGGCAAATGCAGGGTCCTGCACCTGGGGAGGAACAACCCCAGGCACCAGCACAGGCTGGGGGTGACCTGCTGGGAAGCAGCTCTGCCCACATGGACCTGGGGGTTCTGGTGGACAGCAAGGTGTCTTGGTGACCAAGAGCAGTGAGATCCTGGGCTACATTCAGGGGAGCATTGCCCGCAGGTTGAGGGAGGTGATCCTTCTCCTCTACTCAGCCCTGGTGAGGCACATCTGGAGTGCTCTGTCCAGTCTTGGGCTCCTGAGAAGAAAGACAGGGACCTCCTGGAGCAAGTCCAGTGAAGGGCACTGGAGACAAAAAGACCAAAGAGAATAAAAGCTAGGCAATTATATTGGTGTAAAACACGTCCTGAAAAAAAGATAAAAGGTAAGAAGATAGAAGCCAGACAGACATAATAAATAGCCAACAGAGCATTTAAAGTTTCAGGAGAGGAGAAAAAAGCCACTGCTACTCAATAAGTCTAATTCTGGTAATATAGTGCTTTTCACATGTCTACATCACTCTTGGTTTCTTTTCTGGTAATTATGTAATAAACAACAGGGTCATGGTTTTTATTATTATTTTTGTTCTATTTAAAATCCATTCTAAAGGCTGCCCAAACAAATCAAAATTCCAACTAAACTATGAGATAAAATAGTACAAGGATTGATATTCAGAAAAATATTACATGCCTTCTGCTATGAAACTGCTCTGAAACTAAATTCATTCTAAGACCAGTGCCAATGAATGAGGCAAATCTTACTTAAAACCATTATGTTCTGCTAATATAAATATGGTGATTAGCAGGTTCTGGAACAAGTAAAAGAAGGAGAACCTGAATAACCTGGCAGTTGATAGATATAAGACAAATACTGTGACAAATCTGTCAAATGTAGATACTGTCACAATGAGCTAAAGTACAATTAAATTAGAAATTGAAATGAGACACTATTTAAGCAAAATTGCAAGTGGAGAGGGGAAAAGAGAAAACCTGGTACTATGCAAAATGCACCTTTCAGTTTTAGGAGGAACATTCATCAGATTTAGTAAGGACAGGGTCAAACATTCTTCCAGCAGTTTCCACAACAACTAAGAAAATTTAATACAGTAGTAAAGTGTCAACATCAGCTTCAACTATATCATTAGCTCTGTGGATACGCATATATTATAGTCTTAGGGTAAGAAAGTAAAATTACATTTAAGGTTGTACTGGAGTTTTCATTTTACTAAGCAAATGTATAATTACAGATTGAAATTATTTTAATATGTGCGAATGTACAAACATCTATTAAATTACAGTTCATATTCATATTCATACTGAAATTTTTTGAAATCTCTGTAAAATGCTTTTGATATGCATGTTCCATTGTGCAAAATGACATGAATTAATACACTACAGCTAAAGCAGGTGGGAGAGGGAGGAAAGATCAGAAAATTAAAAAAGCAGAGAAAATATATCTGAATAAATGGAAGTAAGAAAAGGGTCACCATGTCGTCATAAGGCTGGAAACAATGCAAAGCAGCAACAGTCTGGGCAAACTGTGAAATTAAAACCACAAATTTTTGTGATGGATATTTTTGTGGCAGAATATAAAAGCTGCTCAAGGTAAGCAGAAGAATAGCATGAGAGCTAGGGAGAGGACCTGACAGAAGTACTAAGATGGGTGAAAAAAAAAATCCTCAATGAGCTGTAAGAGGAGTACTAAATTTCCCTTATTAAGGAGGCTTTGTTATTCTGCTCTGCTTACTCATCCAGACAGACTGAAGTACCCATCATAAAAGAAAATATGAACTCTTGGGTTGGTTGAAGCACAAAAATATCTCCAGATACATTATTATGAGGTTTTACTAGAGCAAAAACTATGTAAAACATAATGCAAGTTCCAGACAGCAGTCTCTTGAATCACAATGTCACCAGTTGGGCCAGGAATTCTTCCAGTTTTCTATGTTTTGATTTGTAAGGCTATTTGGGAAGTAGATAACATCAGGGACCTGCACAAGGGACACTTCTTAGTCATCTTTCCCATATAACCCAACAAACACAAACAAAACACAAACCAATGAGGAACACAGAACACACACACCCCCACCAAAAAACCCTGTCAAACCAATGCAAATGGAAAATATTACAGCAAGTTGCTACATTTTCCTCCATTCCAGGACCTCCTAGTGTTTCCCATTAAGGGTTGACTGCACATATGACTTTTTTCCTTTGAAGGTAACAAATACAGTCAGAATGTTTCTAGTGTTTCAGTTCCAACCTGTGAATGCTTTATTTATATAAAGTATTTTAGTTACACTTAATAACAGACTTAAACAATAGAAATAGTACATACTCTTTCTAGCAAATCAAAGGACAACATTTGTAATTACATAATCAGAAACAAGATTACAGAGAGAAATGAAAAAAACCCAAAATATATCCTCAGATTACCTCTAAAATTTCTAAGTACTTTCTTCTGAGATGCTTGAAAAAGGAAACGGATATTAATTTTATAGAAGCCAATCAAATGGGATTCTGGTGTCCTTCTTACAGGCTGATCTGAAAGTTAGCCTTGCTGACAGTAATCAGACATCCCAGTTCATACCCTCTTTCCAGTCAGCACTTCAAGACAAAATCCTTCTCCTCTTTTCACCTCTTTTAATTTCCAACCTGATTTCTGGTTCTTTCACCAGTGGACAGGTATTTTGAAAAGGTGTCTGAAGATCTCTTCAACTCCCTCACTTCACTGTGAACAAATGCAACACAGGAAAATCACAGCCCTTCCCAGAGCTTTTCAGGATGGCCATCTTACTGTCTCTACTATTTTAAATAGCTTTCTTACTTGTCAAAATGTTTTCAATGTTGTCAAAATATTTTTATAACTGTTATGTCACAAAGAACATTGACTGTATGTACAGTTTTATCAAAACTGTGGAGAGGAACCTTCTGAAAAATGCAGGCAAATACTTTGATTTGGAAAGATGCCCTGAATATTTAATCTATAGTTTATGTTTTTAGAGTTGGATGCCATTTCAGTGGAGAGCATCTCCCACACACACCCCCAGTCCAGATGTGCAAACACAAACACATGTATATGTATGGAATTTTATGGCCCTATAGGGTCATGCTGTAGAATAACAGCATTGTTTCTGTAGATACCCAAAGAAAAGCTTTGTGCCAAAAAACCAAACAGCCTCTTTCTCAAATACAGCAGAACAGTGAAGAAAAAGAAAATAGAGAGCAAGTGAGAAAGAAATTTGTGTTTGGAAGTTGTGAACCTTCCATAATACAAAAAACATCAGAAAAGAAATATAACTCTTTTCCTTCCCATATGTTGGGAGCTATCCAGCTTAAGATGTTCACATAGGTCACTGGGAATCTCCATATCTGTATGTACATATAAATAGGCATGTAAATATACAATAAGCGTAAATTAGAAAGCAGGAATTAATACAAAATATAAAATCACTTTCTGTAGTTTAAGGTTCTGTCAATTTTTATTCAGTTAATTTCAAGAATTCACGAAGGCAAAACATGCTTTGCAATTTTGTAAAAACTTCTAGCTGTTACCTGAGCTAGGAAATACAGTATCTCTTATAGTATAAGAGAACATCATTATCTTAACTGCCTGAATGTTGGGGGAAAACTACCGGCAGCATAGACATCTTGGCAACATGTGAACAACAGTTGACCACTGAGGCATTTGTGAGGTGTTTTTTAGCTTGAGTGGTGGAAATTTCAGGGGCATTGTTTGGCATAAAACAACTTCATGCCACTTTTTCTAATAATTCCTTTATTGCAGGAGGAAGTTAAACTGGGTAGCATGTGTACCCTTGAGGAATGCAACATGAAAATAAATTATATGTATCAAATCTACATGCGGAATGGGAAATAAATTTAAAATTATATTCAGGGCCAAAAAGAGAAGTATGACCTCAGAAGACAATTGGCAAAAAGGAGAACAATCTAAATAAATTATTTTTATCCACTTAAAAATAAGTTCTTTTTCCACTTTAAAGGAAATTCTTTTATCTTACTGATGTAATATCAATCATTGCATCCAAACACTTATTTACCACTCCAGTAATTCATTTGCTAAAAAATCATCAATTGTCTCAATGTAACGACATTTCCCAGTAATTTTTCTTTCTGCTTGTTGAAAAGAAAAAGGTACAGAACTATTGATGGGCGCTCTTCCGTGTACTGTAAAAAAACCCAAACCAACCAAGAACACTTTATCAGTTCTTCTCTAGATTGATAGTCATTTTAGAAAGTTGATTCATATGCCATGCTGACAAAATCCTACCATCTTGTAGTATGATAACAACATGTGATAAAACAATTTCTCCATGGATCTCCAGGTGCTTCATGGAACACCATGAACTGGAGACACATTGAAAAGAACTACATAAGGTCATGAGGTAATAGTGAAAAATTTAGAAAGAAAAGTTGGGTCTCCTGTCTTCAAAGTACAAGGTCACACTATATGTTTGCCTCCAGTTCTCTTTACAAGTAACTGTAAACCAGTTCTGTTCCCACCATTCAGCCAGAGTTTTAAGACATGGGAAAGCTTTCCATGTAATCAGAGATGTCCATCTCCTCAATACAGCAGTACTATAACCTGACATAACCTAGGGAGTAACAATTTTGCATTAATTTTGTCATTGTAGTCCCTCCAGCATACATCCTTCACAGCAATATAGTGTAATCAAGAGAGCGATAATGAAAGAACTAAGTTGGCAACACAGAGGAACTTAAAATGTGTCATCAACCATGAAACTATACCTAAAAAAAAAAAAAAAAACCATAGGTATGACATTTACTTTCTCCATAACATGTAACATGAAGAGTGAAAGTCCAGGTTTCTGGAGTCTGTACCCCAACCCTTACACATCCAAGTAGAAATGAGCAGAGCAATAAAACTTAAGGTACAGGTAAAATGGTTATCAGCCCATCCAGCTTCTTATTCTCAGAAAATATTTATATGAAAAAACCAACCAATCTTGTAGCAATTACCTTTTGAAAATTCAGGAGCAAATGTACTGTCTTGAAGAAGTCTCCCAAATCCCTCTGCCAGGACAGAGAGACAGACCTAAGGATGTCTCAGCACTGACCCCATTTGGGCAAAAGTGCTAAGTCAAAGGTGGTTTATGGAATTTAACTTTATTTAAAACTCTCAATATTCAATCACAATTTGTTCAGAGAAGATATCATATTTTCAGTTAGTAAACATTCTGTATTTGATATGCATATGCAGAAAGATTCTGCAGTTTTGTTCAGTGGACAAAAAGATTATATTCTGTTGCCTTTTTGTTGACAGAATGATGAATAAAATTATACCCTATTGACAAAAGTGTTATAGAACTTAGTTGTAGAATACTTTGCAAAATGAATATATAAATAAAGCATTAACAGATTAAGACTAGTGGCAGTTACTGAAAGCTTCTTTTGAAAGTAAGATACTTTAACTCATGGATGACTTTTACTAAGGTCATAAAACTTCCTGGATTCAGAATATATTTTTGGTAAGAAAATTTAGTAGCCATCTTTGTAGTGGTTAAGAGAAGGTAAATTTAAGCCTGGGCATGGCAATATAATTTTAGGCTTTGGCACAATGAAATTTCTAAGTATAATCAGGCTTCTATTTCTAAGTCCAAATATGTGTGGGGAGGAATGTGGAAATAGGAAATATCAGTTATTTCCATCTTACACCAAAGGAAATGATGACTCTTTGGCTGTAGCTCCTTGCAAATGCCATTGTAGCACACATCAGGTAGATAAGTACCTGCACTCAGGCATCTAAACCTTCTCTGTCTTTAATTTTTAAGGTTATTCAGTGACACCAGGAATGGACATATTGGCACCCTATTTTAAAGCCCACCAGCTTAATGCACTGTGGTAGAATTAACTCTCTATTAAGCCAAATATATTTCCACTATTTCATTCAGTGTTGGTGCAAGTCTATTCCACTTTGCTCACTTGGCAAGTTCTACACACTAAATCCAAGGTACAGAAGAAAATTAAAAATTAGAAATATTTCTTTGAAATGCAGCCTCAGTCCTGTAGCATCCCCTCAGTCTTCTGAAATAATAGGTATTTTGCCTGATTGAAAAGTGCCAAATAAAAAGTTGCAAAATGAACATAAATTGAATAATCTCTCTAGGCTTGTTCCGCATGTGTATTTGTAGACACAGGTATGGATGAGGTTCTAACTAAAGATAATACAAGAAAACTGGGCAAAGGAAGGAAAATGAAACATATCTTTAAAACCCTATATAAACAGAAAATATTTGCAGCTTCTGGTAGTAAATCTGCAGCCAGGTAGCTTTTTCATAAGGTTACTGTTGCTTATTGTCATAAGCTGCTATATTCGTTGTGACTACTTGGGACACTGTGACACACCTATTGACAAAAGCAATTTGGGTATGACTCGAGTGATTCACTCCTAGAAATATACCAGACTAACTCTGTTTACCCCAAGCAGTGAAGGCAGTTTGATAGCCACACGTTATACCCAAGAGAAGAGAAATATACTCACATGCTTTATTATACATGATAGAAGTCAAATATATCAAAATACAGAGCCATTTTAAAAACAGGAAAAAGATGAAATCTAGTCTTTTCTTCTGGTAGAACCAACACAGTGTTCTATCTTGGTACACTTTTAGGAGTTTGTTACTAGATCAATCCATAATATTCTTCAGAAGTTTGGCCAATAGCTCACTGTGTATGAAACTTTGAATTTGTAACTTCCATGAATAGAAAAGAACCAGGAAACTATTTACATTAGATATGGTAATTAGATATAGTATTTACAAGAACAAACATGCCTTGCACATTTTTAACAACTACACAGTTTTACATTCATACAGCATTATGTTGTCAAGTTAGAATTCAAAAGAATAAAAAATGAAAGTATTAATATATACCGAGTAATACTGCATCTGAGAATTTTCAAAGTTTTCCTTTCCCAGTGTAAAAATATATATACACAGTACAGCTAGTTAAGATTGTCATGAAAATGAGTTACTCAACCTTCATGAGTTAACTGAAAGCTTCTGTTTGTACCTTCTCCCTCTTCCAGAGATATTGTACATATTCTCTAAATTATTTCCTAGTCTCATCTGACTATTATGAGGTATTATTTTCTGTCCTCAGTGAAGATCTGCAGTGGAGCCCAAAGAGGTGCAGACTGTTTAGGCGGGACAGACCAGGAAGGTACAGTGGTGGAGTTGTGCTCTGTGTCAGGCAACACTTTGTAAGTGTCAAACTCTGTTGTGGAGTGGATTATGAGCAAGTCAAGAATTTATGGAGCAGGATAAAAGGGCAGACTAGTTAAGTGTGACATTGTTGATGCTACAGACTCCAGGAGGAGGAAGTGGATGAAATCCTCTAGAAGCTGCTTGAAGAAGTCTCAAAGTCACGGGCAATACTTCTTTTAGGGGACTTTAACTTCCAGATTTCTGAAGAGGCAACCAGGCAAAGCACAAACAAAGCAGAAGTTTCCTGGAAATCCAGGATCACAACTTCCTGCTGCAGGTAGTGGAGGATCCCAAAAAGAGTGATGTGCTGCTCAACCTCATACAGAACAATGGGGAAGGCCTCTCTAGAGATATGAAGGTTCAGAGCAGCTTGGCTGTAGCTACTATGACATTGTAGAGTTCAGTTTTAGGTGATGACAAAGCAGGACAAAAATCAACATCACAACAAGTATCTTCAAGGAATCCCATGGAAATAAGCCCTACAGAGAAGGGTAATCTAAGAAAGCTGGCTTATATACAAGGATCGCTTCCTTCAGGCACAAAAACAATGCATCTTGATGAGCAAGATATCAGGAAAAGCAGGCAAGAGAACTGCATGGATGAATAAGGAACAGTCAAATATAAGAATGAAAGAGATAGGAGATGGAAACAGTCGGGCCACTTTGCATGACTCTGAAGAGGTTGTCAGATTAAGCAGAAAGAATTCCAGGCCATTTGGAATTAAGTCTGGATACAGATGTCCTGAACAACAAGATGGGCTTTTAAATACACCAATTAAAAACGCAAAATGAAGGATAATGTGGGCTCTTTACCAAATGGAGAGGGGACTATGGTAACTGAAGATGCAGAAAAGGCAGAGTTATAGAATGTCACCTTTGCACTGGCCTTCACTGATAAGATTTTCCTTCAATTAGGTTCCAAAAATAAAGACAACACATATATATTAAACAGTTCTGATAAAACAGTACTATTTTTGTGATAGCTAAAGACACTCTAAAGCTGACTGAATGATCTTTCAAATAAGTTTTGCATTATAGTATCCCTGATGTGTTTTGGTGACACAAAGGTTATGCTTAGCCTTGCATTATTTTGGGGTTTTTTGTGAGAAATAAATGCACAGCATGTGTAAATTACAAATGCACATGCAGTTTCTAAAAACTGTTGGGATTTTGTTGCTGTCATAACAAGTACAGATTAGAAATTACTTGACAAATTTCAATAAATAAGTGACCACTGTTTGTAACTGGATAAACAGAAGAATAAATAAATGGAAGAGCAACAAGAATTACTGCTTCAAAGAGGCTGCATGAAAGCTTAGAATAAGGGAATAAATGAAAAGAATTGAGAATGTTGTGATGAAAATTAATGAAAAATAAAACATCAGGTGAAATGATAAATAATAAATGATTTTACAAACATAAAAATAAAGAAGTTGGCAATGGAGGCTGTGGATTCCTTGTGGGAAGGTGAAAAAATAAAACATCAGAAAATGGAAATATTGCTGGAAAGCGTAATGTAAAGATGAGAGAAAGATTTTCAAGGTGAAATGAAAAACAACTAAAAATGGAACTAAAAAGTACTGGGAAAAAACCATGGAAGCAAGAAAAGTATTGTATTATATTACATAATATATATAATGTAGAATAGAATAGAATAGAATAGAATAGAATAGAATAGAATAGAATAGAATAGAATAGAATAGAATAGAATATTTGGTAAAACTTAAAATGCAACCTTTTCTATCACTTGAAGCTTCAGTAGGGATGCACCCAATTGAAAATATTCCTCGAGCCCAGCTTGAAACTGGCTTCCAGCTATTCCCGGCTAGCCCTGGCTAGGAATAATTCCAGACTCGGTTGGCAGCAGCAGGCGGACTGGCCACCACCCCCCCGGTGGGTCAGAGCTGCACGAGAGATGTCGGTGAGGCTTCAATGAAGGAGGAGGCTTTGTGGCAAGATGGTGTTTATTGTCACCTGCTCTTAGCAGGCGAGCCACGAGCCTCTCTGCCTGCCAGAGGCGTGGTTACAGCTTATAAGGGGTTGGGAGAAGGGGATGGACACAAGAGGGAAAGCCAGTCAGGGAAATGGGGATGGCACACAGACAACGAATGGGAAACGAGGGGTGGGGGATTCCCCAGCTTGCTCCAATCTGGGACCGAGTCTCTCTGAAAACTCTGGAAGGAGAGGAGAGGCTTCCCAGAGAGTGACAGGCTGTGGAGAACAAAGGCAGGGGGAAACCAAATGGGGAGAAATACAGGGGGGAACTCAGGAAAAACCATTAGAGAACTTATTAATATTAACAATAAATAAAAAGATATAAAATGTGCCACTACATCTCCCCCTTTCTTTTTATAAAAGATGGCAGAGTCAGACGCAATAGTGACATTCATCTTGGAACCAGGGATCGTGTGTTGGTGGCCACAGCTCAAAGTCCTGGCGTTCAAAGTCTTCTTCAAAGCCCTCCTCAGGGAAGGGCTCATCCTCGCAAATGTCCATCTCTTCATTGATGTCCAGATCTTCAAGAGGGGAGCTGTGGCACACTCAACCTGGTTCACTTGGGGGAGTGTACTGGCATGTGAAATCAATTTTTTAACAAAACAACAGGTAAAACAAGCAGCAACTGAAACATAGAAAAGTACGAATAAAAGTATGAGTAAAATTGATCCAGTCCACGCGGATAACCCACAGTTCTCAAAAAGTCCATCCAGCCAGTTGGATGTCGGCTTTTGAGGACTGATGGTTCCTGATGTCTCTGACAGGTTTGCGGATTGTGGCATGGGTGTTGGCACTGCCCACGCCACCATCGGAGACTGAAGACTGGCAAGCAGCAGCAGGGATAGAAGGATGGCTGCTGTCAATGGGGACATCGCTCTGAGTGAGTCTGGATTGGAACTAAATAGAATAGGAAACCAAAACATAATTAGAGACATGGCAAGGGGGTAAGGGGAGGAAAAACTCGTCCCAGGAGTTCCACCAGTGCCTTTTTCTTCTCCATGCAGCCACCGAGACCTGCGAGTATTTGGGTCTTCTTTCCCAAGAGACTACAGGACGGTATGGTTTTACCCATTTCGAGGGGACCCACCTCAGTCCCCTGGGGGTGGACACGCAAGCGTATCCACGACCCCAGGTGACAAAGTCATGTGGGCCCTCGACTCTGCCGGTCTCTGGGTCTCGCATGAGGACTTGCGGACGCACCTTGAGGGCCAGCTGCTCACACCCACCAAAGTGGCAAACGATTGGTGGGTTCAAAACCTCAAAAGAGCAGTTTAAAAAATTGATGGTGTACAAGGCCCTGGAAAGACAGATTGATGGAGGTTCGACCTTCAGGACCGGTTGTTGCTGGTCCAGGACCTGTTTGATGTCTCGATGGGTCCTCTCCACCACAGCTTGACCAGTTGGGGAGTGGGGGATGCTAGTTTTATGTTCTACACCCCATTGCTGCAGGAAGTCACAGAATTGGCGAAGGTTGTGGAGGAGCCGCCACCTGGTCTTATCATATTTCTGGATGACAAACACTGGGGAATTCCACGGTGATGTGGTCTCCACAATGTTGCCTTTTCTCAGCTGCTCCTCTACGAGCTCATTGAGCGCTTTTAATTTTTGTTTCGATAACGGCCACTGCTCTACCCAAACTGGAATATCTGTTTTTCAAGTGAGCTTTTGGGTAGGACACTCTTCAGTGACCACTGCCCAAAAATTTCATGAGGGGTCAGGTATGTCAGATGTGACCCCTCCACTGGGCCATCAGGTCTCTCCCTAGCAAGGGTTCCTTATAATCCATCACAAATGGGCGTAGAGTTGCCGATTGCCCATTTGGCCCCTTAATTTCCACAACGTTCTTGGATTGACGAGCCAATTGCAACCCTCCTACACCTTGTACGTGTCCAGCCACGTTTTGCAATGCCCGGTGTGACGGCCAATCCCATATTGGGACTATGGTCACGTCTGCGCCTGTGTCTAAAAGGCCTTTGATGTTATGGGTCTCGTCACCCACCCTCAACACACAGTCCTGCAAAGGCCTGGATGATGCTGTAATAGCTCTTACCCTCCCCACTGATGGTGTGATGCCTTTTTCCAGGCTGGGAATGGGTATTACCTGAGCTATTATCTGACCCTTGGGCAGAAAGCATGGAGGATGAGTGCAGTGCAGCCATACAATGAAGTGCTCGGGGTCTGAGTCGAATGTCCCCGGAGCAACTTCAATGTCCCTGGGAGTGTACTTACAATCTCCCATCCCATTGCCCCAATCTCTTTCCAGGTACCCTGCTCACCTGGGTCAACCCTGACAAAATGCCAATCGGTGTCCCTGAGGTGGAGTGGCTCGGTCAGCTGGAGCCTGAAGGGCTGATACCTGGAGGTGGTAGTTAAAGTTGCGTCCTCTAGGTCCTTGAAAAGGTCTCTGTCCAGTGGCTGGGAGCTCCTGGAGGGAACTTCTGGAGTGTCCTGTTTGAGAATAGAAATTGTCAAGTCCGGTAAGTTAGTATTATTTGGCACATTGTTCGAAACTCCTCTCTTCCCCCTCCTCAACCTGGCCACCCTTTTGTGGTCTTCACGCAGAGTGGCCTTGCACTCATAATTTAATTTTTTTTCTGCCCTGGGGGCTGGTTGCCCCTAGGTGGGTTCCCCCCTCCACCTCCCTGGTTCTTTAAAAATAGATGGAACTCAGCCTTTGCCAGGCAGGAGGACTGCCAATGGCCAAACTCGCCACAGAGGGTACAGCAGTTGTTTTTGCGGAAGGATGGTTTCCTGGCTGGCATGTTCAGTTGCGGTTCGGCAGCAGCAGCTCTCAGTGTACTGCGGGGCTGCTGCCTCGGTGCATGATCTGGTCTTGATGTCATCATCGGGACCTTGGCTTCGCACACCTGTAGAAAATCTTCAATGGTGGGCGGAGGCTTGAGGGGCAAACTGAGGATGGCTGCTTTGCACTTCTCATTTGCATTTTTCTGTGCCATTTCCTCCAACACAGTCTCTCTAGCTGCCTCCTGCTACACCTGCAACTCAATTGCTCTGGTTAGGCACTCAACAAAATCCACAAATGGCTCTGCCGGTCCCTGTTTGATATCTGCATAATGAGGCAAAGGGCCTCCCAACCGCAACCTTAAAAATGCCTTTTCCGCATTGTCCCTGATCTTGTTCAATATCCCTTCTGGGATATTGTTGGCCTGCTCTAGAGCCTGTGCCCACTTGCCTTCCCCAGACAGAAGGTCGAGGGTAATGGGTTCCCCTGCCGCATCTGTCGCGGTTGATGGATCCTCTAACAAGCTCGGTAGTGCAGTCCTGAGCAGGTCTTTCCATGCTGCCTCCCAGAGCCTGAACTCTGTTGAGTTCAGCAGACATGAAAATATCTGCCGAAGGTTGGATGGGACTGTCACTGTTCCGGCTAAGTTGGCTCTCAACAACCCTTGGAAGTACGGGCTTTCTCTCCCGTACTCCTGGTGAGCCTTACACAGATCCCTAATTGTGTTCTGGGAAAGGGGCTGCTAGTTGGGCTGAGTGACATTCCCACCCCTCAACCTGCGATAAGTCACAGGAGCAAGGGAAGGAAGGTCACCTGGGCCTGGGCCTTGGGGTTCCAGCTCTAGAAAGGTTGTGGCCTCCTGCGATGGTGACACCCTTGGGGGAGGAGTTGGTTCAGGGGGTGGACCCGAACCGTGGGTGGAGCATGTGAGGGGAGGAGTTTGGGGAGGAGCACAAACAGGAGGTGAAGCTCGGGAACTCTGAGATGTGGGAGGAGTTAAGGGAAGGGAAGGGTTGGAGTGTGGACAGGGAAAAAAGAAATTATGGGAAGAAGAAGTGGGGGAGGGGAACACTGAACACGTGGATGGCTCTGCCATGCAGTCACCACAATGTCGTGCCTTGGGGGAAGGAGAGGGAGAAGGGGAACGAGATGCACAGCTACGACTGCCATCTCGTGCACTCTTTTTGTTTTTTAACAAAAACTTAACTCGGGGTTTTGTAACTGGGGAAGAAGGGGATGGGATAGAGGCTCGAGCTGCCTGGCCAGGGCAAGCACAAGCACACCTGATAGTCTGTCTATGACTGGTCAGGCAGGGGCAGAGCACCTGCAAGGATCCAGGGCTAGCAGGGGGAGTTCTCCCTGATGTTCCTCAGAGGATGCCCTTTCTGGGGAGAGAGGGAACGGGACTGGGGTCTGGGGTTACTGGGGCAGATCGTCCGCTCTGCTTTTTCTCCACTTTCCCGGCCTGATTCAAGGCAGAACACAGCTGCAACGGCCAAATTATATATTTTTCTCCAGATTTGTCCCCTGTCCTGCTCAACTGGAAGCATTTAAATAGACAGTGTTCCAAAATTCAACACTGGCTGCCTGAGCAGGGGACATATGTGGAAAGTGGAAGAAGAGGGATCAGCTAAATCTTTTGAGCTTCCCCTTCGAAAACTTTAACTGGGAGCTCATCAAATTCTGAAGAATAACATTAAACACTTCCTTTTGTTGTGTAAAGAGTTTTGTACCCATGCTCAATCTACACACTCACACACTACTTGAAAACAAAAATCTACAACTTAAAACAAAAGCTGCAACTTAAAACCCGAGACCAGGGACGAATGCTCCCTGCGCCCTCGGAGTGCAGACACTCCCCAACAAAAGCCGACAGCGAGAGAACGTCCCGAGCCCACGCTTTGGGGGTCTCGCATCTAAAAATAAAATTTTTAAATTAAACTGAAAGAACTAAGGCTGCTGCACACAGACTAAGACCCCTGGAGAGCATAAGGCAACTC
Organism: Acrocephalus scirpaceus scirpaceus; assembly: GCA_910950805.1. Taxonomy (NCBI): domain Eukaryota; kingdom Metazoa; phylum Chordata; class Aves; order Passeriformes; family Sylviidae; genus Acrocephalus; species Acrocephalus scirpaceus. Next base: position 47,166,062 of record OU383776.1, read on the forward strand.
GAGGGGGAAATGTGTTTCTAGGCTTCAATGAAGCCTCCCAATATGCTGAAAGCGTTGAGGTTAGGAGGGTCAGGGACTTTGAGAATTTTTCCGGAGGATCGGGGGCTTTTCCGGCGCTGTGCTCGTCTTCTGCCCCGGAGGCAGTGAGGGGGGCGTGCGATCGGGATGTGCGCTGCAGCCGCGGCACGCGGGGCGGGGAAGGAATGGGTGGAAGCGGGTGGAGCCATGCCGGGGCCGAGCGGGCCGATCTGGAGCCGCACCGCAGCTGCTGTGGAGACTACGTGGCTGTGGTCACGTGCACGGGAGCCGCCCGCGCTGCTGAGTGACGTAGCCGCGCTAGGCGCCGCGCCACGGCCAACCAATCTGGGACCGAGTCTCTCTGGAAACTCTGGAAGGAGAGGAGAGGCTTCCCAGAGAGTGACAGGCTGTGGAGAACAAAGGCAGGGGGAAACCAAATGGGGAGAAATACAGGGGGGAACTCGGGAAAAACCATTACAGAACTTATTAATATTAACAATAAATCAAAAGATATAAAACGTTCCACTACACCCAATTGTGTCTTTTGTAGATTTTATTGAGGATTAAACCTACCTCTTACTTTGGAAAGAGGGTATGAGGTAATCTCAAGGCCACCACAGTATTGGTTTTACTTTCATGTACAATCGTTGTAGTTAAAAAAACCCCACAGCCATGGTAAACCACAATAGAGACAATCATTTTGCATTTTGGCAGCAAAACTGAACCACTATTTTGAAGCCAGATGACCTAGTTCCTTATTAGTCAACATATTCTTCTAGGTAATAAACCAAGGGTGGTGCCCAGAAGAAATTAATGTTGCACTATCTATTGTATCATGTATCATGATAGAAGGGGCATCAATTCTGCAATTCTTACAGGAATATATTGAGTTCTCTTGAGAGACATATTATTCCTTTCACTAACAGGAGAGTAATAATAGAAAGTATTCACTTTATAAAGATGTCATAGCTTTTTAGCACTAGCATATAATATATGAAAATATAAATGTTTATAACAGTGTGAAGCAGAATTTCTTAGGGAACAGGGGCACGATGTATTTTGGGATCAGATTTGAGCTACCTCAAGCTGGGCCTCAGATTTAGGCCTGTGTAGTAGTAGATAAGCCTGTGGTGCAGTAAGAAATTAGATTAAGATGTGGTTTAGTATTACATAGTATAGTTGTAGTGGGTTTATGGTAGCTACCTTAAAGTTGGGATTGTTTGCATTCTTTTCTATCTGAATACCAATTAGAAAACACCTGTAAGTGTAAACTATCTGGAACTGTATTTAACCCACCATTTTAAGATAATAAACCGAGAACGCCTGATGAAACCACATTGGTTGTGTGTGCGTTGCTCTGTCCAGCTTCCCATGTATTAAGGAAATCCCTGGCTTTGACAGTGCATGTTTACATTTTGACCTCAAGCACAGAAAACTTCCACAAACCTGTAAATGACCTTCTTACACTCACTGTTATCAATTATAGTCCCATGTAAAATATGTACAGATATTTAGATTTTTTCTCTTAAAATTGAATCTGGATGGGAAAATAGCATTATTAATGCCCATTGCATGGACTACCAGGAGTCTTTAGTATTTTATGGTATTATCTCTTAACTGAAAAACTTTAAGATAAGTATCTCACCTCATGGGATGATAGAGGAGATTGAGATCGATCTGCCTACCTACCTGCCTGCCTACCTGCCTACCTACCTACCCATCTAGCAAGTTAGAGTTACAATACTTGAGCTGAACACCCTCATCTCATTTTAAAAGTAAGGTGGCTGACATTTTCAGAAAATTCAAAGCAAGTTTGGCGGAAATTTTTCAAGTATTTTTACTTTTCTTTAGACATTTCATTTTCAAGATTCATTTATAAACTCTACCTAACTTCCAAAGAATTGGAAAAGGTTGAATATTATACCAAAAGGAGAGAGAGAGAGAAAGAAATCTCTTTGGTATTCAAGAGTGCCATGCAATCTCTTGACACAATTAATTAAATTATCAAATTAATCAATTAGCTTGATTAGAAAGTGTTACGATCCTCTGTATGTGTCCACTACTTTAGAGAAGTTCCTTTTTAAAAGCTAGGAAAACTTTACATGAGAAGTATCCCAGTACATTATCCCATCCCCAAAGTTATATAGTGATAGATCTGTTTAATCAGAAAGCAGCCGAAAAATTAATTTCTTTCAGAAGTAAATGGGACCTCTCACAAGGTGCAGCTGATTTCACAGAATTCTAGGATTTTTTTAAAAAAGCCTAACTTCTATGATTTATTCAGTACATTGGCGGATAAATAGCAGGGGTTGAAGAAGATTCTTAAAGTACTAGTACAACACATTGTTTCAAAATTATGGTCTTCTAGAGGAACTGTCTCAGATAAGTACTCATATTGTGGGAAAAACACATTTAATTAATTACCTCAGTGCTGAAGGGATGTGCTGTAGTAGCACAGCCTTTTCTTTTTGAGACTATAATGTATTAAGAGAATATCAATTTAGAATTTAAAATGTTTATTTTTTAAAAATTAAATCCTTTCATTTTCAGATTATCTTAATAATGTAATTAAAATTAGACTCTAGTGTCACACCATACATTCATTTTTTCAGTTGAATTCCAGCCCAGATCAGGCCAGGATTTTAAAGTACTCACATTAATTCAGGCCCAATCATTGTTTGAGTGGCAAAGAAATTTTACAGTACCCCACAGTGCCACTGTACATGAGGTGGTGTAATAACTTAGTCCCCACTTTCTGGAGGGCTGTAACACACCTCGGAGGTTGTTTGTCAGGTTTTTTTTAATGTCTTGTGATTGGGAAAGCCCAATGTAAGTGTCTTTTGCTCGGTGTTTAGTCCATATAAATTTCATGTATCTTTACCCATCTTTTAATCTGGGATAATAAGTTCAAAACTCAGGTGTTTGAAGGGCAAGAGATGGAACATTTCTGTTGCAGAGACAGTCAGCAGTGTGACAAACACAGAGCCTCCATGGCTCACAGGCTCAAAAGCCTTCATACTTCACATATCCTCTTTGAGAGTTCTCCACATTTACAAAAACAAAGAGTTCGAGAAAACTTGTATATCCCTTTACAAGAAAGAGAGGGTATTTTCATTTTGCTGCAAATTCACCTCTTCTTATAATACTGACTTTCACTACAGTTTTCTGCCATTGTGTTTCCCATGAAAATATCTTTCATTTTGCTTCCTTGCTCCTCTTCCAAGAGTGAAACAGCATTTCAGTCCTCATGCTTATTGTAACATGAAGTGTTTTAGCAAGGAGCTGAAATAATCAGAAATGGTACAATTGAGGCTGACCATGATCTTAACACTGGTTCTGTCATGAGATATTTCTTCTTGCACATTTTGGTGGAATTACTCAAAGAATCAGCTTGAAAGAGCAATGATGTAACCTGGGAATTAAACTAGAGGGTTGCATTTATATCTGAGAGGAGCAGAAATTATAGATATGCTCAGTGAAGTACACATAGTCAAAGATGTTGTCTTTTACTCATTTTAAGATTTGCTGTAGTAGACTTTTAGTAAAGACAAAGAAGATGCCCTGGCAAATGTTGGGTTTAGCAGCTTTTACCTTTAAGTTATTCTGAACTTAATGTAATACTGTGGAGCTTTTTATCCTTTATTTTTCATTTTCTATGTGAATAACTGCCAAAATACAGATGTAATCCAAGGAGATAGGAACAGAAAGCTTGTCTCAGTCCATTCTTAGGCTTCTTCCAATTGCTGCCTATTACTGCTCACCCCGAAATTTCTCATTTTTCTAAGACAAAGGAGAGGCGAACAACAACAATAGGTGCTATGATTTCTATGTCTGACCTGTGCTATGGCCTGTAAAATAGCAACATTTCAAAATTATTAATTCCACCTGGTACAATTGCTCAGTTTCTGATTTTAATACTAAATTTAAAGCCTGTCGCATATACTCTGATATTTCTATTCTGCTGTTAAATGAATCTAGAGTTTCTAATGAAAAAATAATTACTAATTTAATTAAAATCAAATTACAGTATTCAGGAAGGAACTACGAGAGCTCATGAGGGAGCAAAAATATTTCTACAAGAAAACTCAACCCTCATTTTTCCAATTTATAAGACTGAATTATTTAACCTTATGATTCTTTTTCTAATGGTTTATATATAATACTGCATAACCAGATACATGCCAAATTGAGTTACTCCAAATTTTCATAGAAAACATAGAAATACAGAGCTTGAAGGAATCAAAAAAATACATACTTCTGTTCCAAGACAGAATTAGACGTGACTATAATAATCTCTCAGAACCAGTACAGCCATCTGAGTCATTTTCACCTTAGGAATCCCTCATATTTGCTTTTCCTGTCTGGGCTTTAAAAATAAATAAATAAGTAAAGAGAGACAGAAACCATAGGAAGAAAAATATTTTCCAATTTTAATAGAGAATGGAGAGAAGATAATAGATATTTGATGTGAATATTCTCTGCCTATTTTCCTTTCCTTAAAAAACCAGACAGTGTGAAATCCAAATTACCTACATAAGGAGAACTCTCTAGAGAATCAATAAGCTATAAAAATCTTAGGAATTAAAAAGAAATACAGCTAGAATAGCATAAGTGGTTTACACAGCAAACACAATTTTCTCTTAAAACTGTCCACATATAGTTATTAGTTCTTAATATCCAGAGAATCAAATATAATAAGATCCACTTTAAAAGCTTCTTTAGGGACGAGAGGTGAATATCTAAAGGAGGAGAACTACAGGAGAATAAATCAAGATTATTTAATAAAATTTGTAATGGAAAATTTGGCTAAAAAAGGTATACCTTTAGGAGAAAAATATAATCAGGATATCACTTAAAAGATAGCTACTCTTCTTTAACAATATGAAACAGAAGAAAAAAAAGCATAAATAAAGACATTGTTTTAGAAGACTGCAATGTAAGTTAAGTCTTCTATAGTGACACTATATCTAGTGACATTATAGAGAGAGAAAAAGAGGGGGAAGAAATCTATAAAACTGCTGAGATACAGGACTTTTAATTTTTATAGATAGATATGTCTACATGTACACATGTCCATAAAAATAAAACATATAGATAACAACAAGACTGAAAAAGAATTCATCTATTTTAAGAGGACTATACAGCAGAACATCCTAAAATATGCAGTTGGGGTAATTTCAAGCAAGAATTTACTTTGTTAAATGCATCTTTAAAGAAGGTCTGTCTGAAGTACTACTATTTTTGTTAGAGCCACTGTAAGTTGTGTAGAAGAGATGCATGCAGACTTTTTTGTAATCCAAATTTTTTTACTTGCTGTATTTTCTCAGTCATTCAGTAGAATTCTTGGTATGAAAAAGCAAAGGCCCCACGGCCTTCATCTATCCCTACTCTTTACCTACAAATCCCCCATAGACGCTGAAGGTAAGAGCAGCTTTCCAGCTCTCCTAGCTGACTGCTGCCAAAGTCACCTCAACATGCCAAAACCACACATGCAAGGGCAATTCCAAATCCCGGTCACATCAGAGAGGAACTAGGCTCTACAGATGTTCCTAATACTCTCCAGCCCCCAGGCAGAAATGCATATCCTAGTTTCCCTTGCTGAAAATAAAGTATGTTTCAAGTTAAAGGTCAGTGAAGTAGGTTAACACAATGAGTAAAAGACTAATAAATGCTAAGTTATGTCGGAGTTGTCCAAGTGACTGGCTAATTACTGAATATTCTGCTCTTTTGAGCTCCACATTTACAGTGTTTAATATATCACTGCTGAAAAAATTAATCACAAAAGACAATTCCATGCATAGACAGCAATGATGTTGCCCTCTCTGCATAGTATTTAAATGGGAACTCTAATTTTTTTCAGCCTTCTCAAATGCAGGTTAATAAATGAACAAAAGGGTTTAGGTCCACTTTACAGGAATTGTTTTATTTCATGGCTTTTTCTTCTGTATTTTCTCAGTACAAAGAGGTAATCACAGAATGGCTAAGCAAGTACTTTAGAACTATGGTGATGCTTAACTATTGGAGTACAAAATGATTAGGAAGGAATGCAGTTGTCTAAAAAGGTAAACAAGGAAGCAACACATTTCACTTTAGTAAAACAACATTAAAGAAATACACTGCAAGTTGTTACAGATCAGTGAGAACATTTTCTGTGACTCAGATGTCCCAAAGAATAAAATCTTTCCACAAAGATGCTTAATCAATAAACCAATGCATAAAATCCTGTAATAATCGTAATGGGAAGATCAGCTGGCCAAAATGATGAAGATAGTACTTTTCTTTCTGCCTCTTCCTTAAAAAATGTGTTAGATACCATCATCTTTATTTCCATTATCCAGCTGCAAAAAAAAACGGAGGGAGAAGCTGAAGGGCAAAGAATATATACATATATATTCTAATCTTTACCAGAAATTGGAATTTGGAGCAGAGGGTTGAGTTGGTTTGTTAGGTGCACAAAAACCTTATCTAAAATGTAGATATCTCAACACCCGTATGGAACTGAGCAACATGGTTTTGCTTCTATCCCATTTATGTCTAATCAATAAAAGGTGAGGTCTTCCATTATATACAGACCATGTACTTATGTACTGTATGGTGTGTGTCTGTAAATGCTGATGAATACATTGTTCTGTTTCTTTGAATGTGATGCTTATTGTTTAAGTGGAAATTAATAATATACATATATTCTTTCAGCATCAAAGATTTAAACAGATGTAATTATTTAAATTGACAATTCATAGGTAAGATTTTTAACCACAACAAATATGGCCACCAAAATTTGTTTAAACACCATCAGGAATCCAAAGCATAAGTTAAATAATATCCCACTTATACTTTGCAACACCTTAAGTCTTAGCACATATATAGTCTCAAAAGATAACCTTAACATTTGAGAACTTGGGAATAATTTTTAAAAGTGGTTGAACCAAACATCAGAACAATGATGCCATCATACATGATGTCCAGCCAATAGTGACTTTCCCTGTGAATCAACACTGTTTACGTGCTTTATATCTCCAACCATCATCTCAAGATATGTCTTACCAGATATCTGCCAGTAGATGATACAACAGAGCAAAAGGCTTGCTCTTCTTACAGATGCATCCTTACGGATGCACTTAAAAAACTGAGTAATATGTTTAGCACCAGCTTCCACTTCTATATGAACTTGGAGCTCTGGCTCAGAGAACACATTTGGGGTAATTTGGTTTTGAGTAAGAAAATGTGGCACCATTTACTCGAGCAGAGATAGCCAAAGAGTTGACCTTGCTTCTAAAATAATGCAATATTGTAAATGAAAACGATGACCTGAAGCCACTCCTAAATTCTAGACTGAGCAACTCTGTAAACTGAACACCTTCATCTTCATACAACTGTGTTGTGCAGACAACAGGTAAACTCTCTGCTAGTACCAAAAGAGCATTTGGTTCCATTCATCGCTTAACGCTTCTGGCTATAACATTTGACTTACATAACGCAGCCTTAGATTTGGATATTATTTACATGCTGGACATATTGTACTGTCTTGGACTTATTCAGTTGCAACAGGAAGAACAACATGAAGCAATGTTGTGATGTCAGACCTTTTTAAGGCTGCTGGGAAAAGCAGCAAAACAGAATTTGGATGAACCAGTTATACTGTACTGCTGAAAGAGTAAAAAGCAGTCTTGCCTGCATGAGCCAAGAACTGAGCGGACATTCCAGATCCTAAAAAATTATTCATTACTTTCAAAGTGATACTGCCACAATATTTTAGGCATGACTTATTTATATTTTCATTGCCTCAGATAAGCTTGATTTTGTATTTATAGGAATTCAGTTCCCAGAAAATCGAACAAAGGATAAGGTTTTATGCGTGCTAAAACAAACAAGCAAGAAAATGTTCAATTCACTCAAACCATCCTCTCAATAGCAAATAAATGAAATTTATATGAGATTAAGCCCACAGACTTGTCCCTCTCCCTGTGGTTGCTAAAAGTTTCCTGTTGTCAAATGAAATGTAATGAAAGGTGAGGTCTCTAAAAGTGCCTATCCTTCACATATAAATCCATAAATATTCAGGGTACTCAAGTACTGCCATCAACAGTTTCTTTCAAGCTAGCTACTGAGCAGGATGATACACAGGAAGAGTTAAAGGTTGTAGCACTGTGCAGGTGCCAACCCTGTAAGACCGGGGTATGTAAGAAGTGAATTGTTCAAAACACTTCAGTTGCATACAGGAATTAGTACAGTGCTCTCAGAGGGTGAGAAGCTAGCAAAATAACTTCACACTTCTTTTTTTGTACCTTTAAGAGTCATAACCAGATAAGGAAACTGACAGATCTGTGCATAGTGAGGTTGATAGATCACACACTGCATGTGATGACTGCCCAGACTAACTTAACTTTTCTTAACATTATTGGAGAAAGATAACTTGCAGGTTATCTATCTATCTATCTATCTATCTATCTATCTATACACATATCTGTGTGGAATTCTAATACATGTATTTTGGAGCTTCAAGCACCAAAACATGACAATAGCTCCACGCAATTTGATTTGATTGTGCTAAGCCCTTCCTTCACAAAACACACAGATCTCACCACCTACATTGTTTAAGAAGCTCAGCAGAGTTCATTAAATCAGCTGTCAATATATTAATGTATCATCAACTGAGTAAAGGTTATGTAAAGGTGCTGTTTACCAACTGAGCAGCTCAGGAAAGTGCTCCTGGTGACTGCTCTTGCCAGAAATCCATGCTAACAGAGTATTGCCTGCTAAAGACTATTGTTACCTTTGCTCTGTGGCTGCCATGAAGGCACAGACTGCACAACCAAAAGGCAGGATCACAAAAGAATTTCTGGAAAAAAGAAGACGGGCCATGCAAAGAGTTTGACTGAAGCATATTTCAACTTTGTTCTTCCTTTTGCCTTGGCCTTTTTTCTTCTCTCCTTCTCTGTCTCCTCCAGCAAGCTATGTGTTGCCTTCCCATGGGTGTCTTTTCCTTGAAACACAGGACAAAATATGCAGGATTCACCAGGAGAGAGACTGCTATCAATAAATGCCAACACTAGCACATAAATAACCTCTTGCTTGGAAAACAAATAATCTCAAAGGACTCAGTGCTATACCCAGGTGGTTTCCAGGAGAAAAAACATCAAGCCTTTATTCTGGCATAGCACAATCACCTGGGCTTCCAGGAGGCAGTTTCCATCCTACAAATTGTTCCAGAGACCACTTGTACCTACCCATAACACAACTGGCAGAGCAAAATGGTCATGGGCATCTGGGTCCTTAGCATTCCACCATCTAATTTACTGATACTAGTAATCTAATAACTGAGGCAAATCTAGAGATCCTTGGGCAGTTTCCATCTGATCCAACATTCATAGAGACCAGTGGTAGATGTCAGAAGTTGAAAAACTGCATTATCTCATATATAATTAAAACCTCACAACCTCATTCACAATGTTTTTACAATTATCATTTTTTTTTCAGCATGCAACCCTTTGTCAGTTACAGTAGCACTCATAATTATTCAGCTGGCTACCAGCAGGCTCCTAAGCATAATGATGTAATTTGCTCTCAAGTCAGGGAAGAGAGATAACACGCACTCAAGATGAAGTCCATTCCACTGATTTGGTACCAGTAGTAAGGAAATCTAAAAGAAAGAAGTAAAGACTTTGGAATAAAAGGTAAAGAACAAGTGTAATGGATCGAACAAGTAATATCAGGGAAACAATACTGTTTATCAGGACACTTTTAAAACTTTAAACCATGATGTTTTGCAATTCAGGCCAATTCACAGTTCTCCCCTGACAGATTACATATAAACAAAGCTGTCCAGTTAATAGGTTTCACAACACTACAACCAGAGCACTGCCCTGTCATTTTATCTGGATACAGGGATGTAGATGGATCCTCCAATTCTGTGATATTTATTGTCTGGGATTTCTGATTTAGAACTAAACATGATGCTCCAGTAAACATCACAGGAATCACAGTTTGATTAGTTACATCTTTTGCCTGAAGCCTGGCTTCACGTTTTCTTTCTATGACTTCCAATGCATATTACAAATCATAAGATTTGCCTCTGGTTACTTTAAACAGATATTACAAATGCTGCTTCTCTGTCTGCCTTGTCAAATGGTTTTCAGCAGACAGGAGGATTTAGACAGGAGAAATTAGAGAGGTGTCAGGTATAGAATTTCAGTGACTGCATGTCTGCAAATAGCTAAAGGGGGTGGGTTTTCACTTCAATTTTTTCTGTTCCAGAGAATTCCCTGGAGTCCCGTTTACTCCTGATAATTTTGAAATGGCTCAAAACCAGTAGTTAATAGTTTTCTTCCACTCTTATGCTGAAAAGAGATTAAATTTTTGCTGTAGTGCAGAACTTTGTGTAATGCCATGTAAATAGATCCATTAGAAAGGATCCAAGTGAGAAATAACATGCAATTTTTACACCACATTTGTATTTCTGCATTTGCCGGGACTTTCACCAGGACACAGGAGATGTCTGACAATTGGCTGGCAATGATGTGTGTCCATCTTTGAGGCAGTATGGAAATATATTCCTGGATGGGAGGGCACTGGTGACTGCTGAAGGAGGACTACAATGACACAAAGACAGGATGGAAGCAGAGACCTGAAATGCTGCTTTAGCAGACCTGTATATTTATAGAACTTCAAGAAAATTTATTAATAAAACGCTCCACAGACTGCTAAGGTATTTAAGGACTCAATTCAACAAGCTAGTTCAACTAGACCAGGTGTCACATCCTGAACTCTAGTCACAAAAATCCCAGGCAGCACAACAGGTTTGACAAAGAATGGCTGCAAAGCTGCCCAGCAGAAAAGGACCTGAGACTGCTGGTTGACAGTGGCTGAGGCAGGAATCTGGCCAGGTGGCCAAGAAGGCTGATGGCATCCTGGCCGGTATCAGCAATAGTGTGGCCAGCAGGAGCAGGACAGTGACTGTTCCCCTGTAGGTGAGGCCACACCTCAAATCCTGTGCCCAGTCCTGGGCCCCTCAGTTCAAGAAAGACATTGAGGTGCTGGACAGTGTCCAGAGAAGAGCAGTGGAGCTGGGGAAGGGGAACAGAAGCTGATGAGAAGGCGCTGAAGAAGCTGGGGATGTTAGCCTGGAGAAAAGGAGGTTCAAAAGAGACCTTACAGCTTTCTACAAGCACCTGAAAGGAGATTGTAGCCAGGCAGGGGTCAGACTCCTTTCCCAGGTAACAAGTGAGAGGGAAACAAAAAGCGGCCTCATTCTGCACCAGGGGACGCTCGGGTTAAACATCAGGAGGAATTTTTTCCCTGAAAGGATTGTCAAGCACTGGAATAGGCTGTCCAGGAAGGTGATGGAAGCACCATCCCCTGGGGCTGTTCAGGATGCAACTGTGTGACATTTAGTGTCATGGTGTGCCTGACAAGGTGTTAATCACTCAAAGTTTGGACTCAATGATTTTGGAGGTCTTTTCTAACTAGAAGATTCTATGATTTGTTTCTTCCTTACCATTTTGCAGTGCTCTTAAGACCCCTAAGTCTTTCTCTTAAGACCCCCTAAGCTTTATCTGAATTCTAGACTACTGATAGACAGACAGTATTGGTCCATATAAGACATGATATCTTTTGATTATACCTACTAGAAAGCCTTGTTTTCAGACAAGATCAGATTTAACTTGAAAATAACAGAAGGTAAAGTAGGCAAGACTGCAACACTCAAAATACAATTCCATATACACTTCTGTAAAAAGCAGGTCTTTATTTACATAATGTGTAAAAAAAAATAAAAAGCACAAACTATGTATATTTCATTTTTATTTGCAAATAGGTCATTTAGCTGTAACAATGACTGCTACCTCATGGCTACAATATGAACAGAGGGAAAATCCAACTGCAGAAACACTTTAAATCTTATTTTCATTTCAGAGATCAAATCATCAAATCTTCTGCTAACAATATCTGGTACAGTTTCAGAAGTGTGTGCAAGGTTTTAGATAGACAAGTTCCTTTATTTGCTATGAAGGGAACTCTGTATATAAATTTCTATGCACCAGAGATCTCTTATATTTCACAAACTATATCACTTTCTTTTAACGGAAGTCATTGTCCCAAATACTCATTTACTCTGTAAATCTATCCCAATCAGTTAGTCCCAACAACTGACTATATGCCTTTTCAAATGTTAATCTTTAGCTATTTCTCTGTCTGTAAAAAGTTGTCTTGAAGGTCAGTAAAGGATTAATAAAGAAAAACACAGAAAGGCTGGAAGTGCTTGTGTTCAGAAATGCATGAAGTTTTTCAATTAGTTTTCTCAAAGAGTGAACCATTTAACTCAAAGTTGAGGATTTTAGCCATCATTAAACATAAGGATTCATTAAGAATTCAAATTCAGAGGTCCTTGCAGAGCAGCTCCCCCAGTCCTTCCATTAGACATAACAGAAAATGGCAAATGATCCTCTAACTGAATCAGTGACAATTAGATTTGGCATTTTCCATTTTCCTAAAGCTAAAATGCATGCAGTAAAATACTCTATGGACACAAACAAACAAGTAAAATAAACATGTTTCCTTCTTTTATTTATTATAGAAGGAATAAACATAAGACCCTGGCTATGTGACCATCTTTGGAAAATTTACTGAAAATTTTATAAGAATTTTTTATTTTTGCTCATATCTAGCATGGCAAATATTATTAATTGGCAAACTTATTTGAAGAGAAAAGAGTTCTAAAAATAGTTACCTGTTTCTTCTGTAGCAAACATCTGATCTTCATCTCTTGCCCTTAAGCACTTATGTGGTTCCCTCTGGCCTTAAAAGTAATTTTCTCTCACTCTCCTGAAGTGGAATATTTGTCAATCACAGCAGAAGAAAACCTTTCATGAAGTGTACTGGTCCTCTAAAGGCTGCAAAGCATGTAAATTCTTGTTTAGTCTCTGTTTAGTCTTGTAATTTTGATTAATAATTCAAATGTGTCCATTTTTCCTTTTCCCAGTTAACCTATATGCCTTATTATGAGCCTCACCAGGACTGGCCTACATAAACCCTGAAAAAAACCCTTATTTTGTCCATCATTAAGCTAAAAGATTTTTCTTAGCCCTAAGACAAGAAGCATAACCTTTTTTCAAAGAAGAAATGCAATGACTGAATCCAGTCACCTATGCAGTGTGGTTGAGATAGAGTGTTTATGCCAAGATACCCTCCTTAAATATGAATAATTTATATGGCAAACATCCACCTTACAACCTGTCTGAACCTCCAAAAATTGTATTAACTGTTTATTGGAAACTTAATCAAAATTTGCTTTAGCAATATTTTTGCCAATTTCTGTATCATTTTTGGATGCAGTTGAACATTTAATTTTTGAAACATCCCAGGTCCATTCTAGCATATCCTTCATCCACATCTCGTTTTTGGTCCTCTTTGGTCCATTTTTGTACTATAAACATTGGAGCATTGCTCTTCCTTAACAAACAACTTTACCAAATACTCCTATTTTTTTCCACTCAGAGTCTCATTTTAAATGTTAGAATGGAATAGATTTCCTCTATTCATTCACTCTTATTTATTTTTTTAAGAACTGGGAGAAGATGTATATATTTGTTTTTTAACTCTTGCTAAACAGTTTAATCCTGGAAAATACACACACACACACACACAGAGCTTTCTGTGAGCCATAGGAAAATTACTTTTTTTTTACTGCTGTGAATGCAATTTTAAAAATCCAGAAGTATTTCCAACTCAAGCACTTTTCAAGATGAACAATGATTCCAAAAAATGAAGCAAAGGCCTTGGAAGAGTGCTATAGAGTTTATTTTTTTTTTTTTCCTTTTACAATTGACATATCATGTGATTGTGGGTAATTCATCTTTTCTTGTATTCTTGCAGTCTGGCATTTCCCTCCCTGCACATGACCAACAAAATACCATAGTTTAAAAGAGTTCATTGTTAAATACTTGGGTTTGTTTGTAAAATGGAGGAATATTACCTCCAATTACAACTAGTTACAAAAACTGAAATCACACTGACCTTTTATGACCTTTTCATTTAAAAGGTTAAAGTAAATGTAGACATAATTTAGAAAAATATAAATTATTTTTACTGAAAAAAAAATCCAGATTTGGAGGGTTTTATGTTTATGTTCCATAGAAATAATTAAAAAGTCTGTAGCCACTACCAGTGCAGATGAACATGTTATCAAAGCAATATATATGAAGAGAAAAATGTATGTAATGATCTTATTATTTCCAGTCAGTACATGGAATTTCATGCAATTTTATAGAGCTGTGTTTTGTAAGTCAGCTCTATTTTTTGTCTAAAGTGTAGTCCATATTTTCAATACTTGAATACTTTCTATTATTGACAACATTGCATAACTTTCCAGATTTTGAATGAAGATGAGGAAAAAAAATCATGCATTTTGGGCTTCAGAAAGGATTACTGTTGTCTAGGAAATGGTAGTTTTTGGACAAGCACTAAAGATCTGTGATTTCCATGTTCAGAGGTTATATTCCTAAAAGTACAAGCAAAATCTGTTCTGAAAGTTAATTTTAAAACCTACCTTTTTTTGAAACATTGACTCACTCATTAGAAAGATATAAAATTGAATGACAGGTGTAGTCTGGCCTTAGACCAAATTATAAACAGAATTAGATCATCAGCATGACGAAATCTTATTCTCTTTGGTCATTAATCTAAATTTCATTAACCAGATTTGAAGCTGAAATTTCTTTTTTTTCTTCTATGTCTGGATGGTCAAAAAGTCAGCAATAAAGATGACACTAAGCAGATTTTTGAGCTGAAAACTGTGGAGTCATTATGTGGAGCCACCCTAATAAGGATGTCTTTAATCAGTTCTGTTTTTCTGCAGGAAATTAAGAATTATATAATGTTAAAATCTTACTAAAAATATGGTGTGTATATATGGGCACTGCTTCTTCTAGCAAATACTGGTAAAGCAAAATCACAAAGTTTTGGAAGTTTTATGTTTTCATTTTAGTTTCATTTAGTTTTACTTCAGTTTAAAAAGTAAAAGTATGCATTAACTGAGTAAATTGATATGAAAAGCATTTCTGTTAACATAGCTTTTGTAATTTTGAGCTGCCATAACATCCTTTCACGATTTCTTTTTATTACTCTGTAGTTATAGTGCAATATCAATTTTAGGGCATCTGTCCATATGCAGTAGCAGTAACTAATGGTGCACTCAAACCTCATATTTTTACAGAATGTATTTTTATTAATCTTATGAAAAATGCATAAAATAGTTAATGCTATTTTGTACAAATCCAACAACTTAAAATTCAGTGATTCAAACTAGTTTCATTCAAGGTGAGTAAACACACCACATATAGTATTTTCAGACACCTTTATTGCTAACAGTGTGTTAAATGGCAAGAAGTGCAGAAAGACTCTAACTTCCTGACATAATCTTTTTTTGTAACAATGAGATAAGGACAAAAATGTTCTTGCACTATAAAGTGCTATAAAATAGCCACTTAATGTAACAGAATTTTTTTATCAAGGGATTAATTAAACAGAGATGGTAAGGGCTGAGTTACCTCAAAGTGCACTTCTACTCTACAAGAGACTGCAAAAGATACCATCATAGCATTTTCATGTTTGCTGATTTCCAGATTTAGCTTGCCTATGTGAATTCCCTGGTAAAAGTTTTTTCTGCTCTTGCATTCTCCTGCTACCAGTTCATAAAATGCAAAAAAAAATTAATCAGAAAATTTTGTTAGCTTTTTCAGCTTTGGTTTTGTTTCTTTGAGTGAGATTTTTGAGGACATTTTTTGGTTTGGTTTTCATTTGTTTGTTCATTTGTTTGTTTTACTTTCTTTGTTTATTTGTTTTGTTTAGAGAGTTTGTTTCCATTATCTTAGCATTGGTAGCAGCTGGGGACCAAGCTATGTTCTCAAGAGTTTCATATGGGTGTTAATATGCCTGTGAAAACTGCAGCAAGGTAAAAGAATACAACAAATCCAATGCACGTGATCCTATATACACAGGGTTAATATGTGTATATAGTTGTTTCATCCACGTACACTCTGAGCTTGACTCTACTCACAGCTAAAGACAAGGCCTTAAGATGTTGGATGTGGTTTTAACATAGCAGAGAACTTTCTGAGAAAGCAGACAAATGTCATTGTCTTTGTCAGTTCAGCAGGGTGCCAGGACAGTGAGTGACAAAAAGATGTTCCTTTGTCTAACTTAACAGTTTTTCTTTCCATTGGCCAGTACCATAACTTTTGAAAGGCTCATGTGGTCCTTTTGCTGTCTTGGGTATTACCCTGTACATCAGTGCTAGGCACCAACAAACTGTTGATCAACATGTGTGTTACTCGTGTGTTAATCTTTCAAAAGAAACTGAAGTCTTACATTTCCACAGCCAACAGTTTTCTATTCCTGTAATATTACCTTTTCTGATTCTTACTTATATTTTTCTTAATTTACAAGGAAGATGAAATGTTTATTTTGCTCTGTATCACATTCTAAGGAGGTCAAGGATATGTTAAAGAATTGCTGGACGTGGGAATCTGAGAAAAAAGGCTACTGAAAACTTACATTTTGAACATCTGCATAACTAAGTATGTGCAACATCTTGCCTTTCTCATCCCTACGAACAGAGGGCATGAATGCCACAGTTTTTTCTGCCTTGCAACCCTGTCCCTTAAATTTCAGTAGAGAGGTAGGGAGACTATATGAACAGCTGTCACTGTCACCAGTGTGGTTCCATGTTAGGCTTAATTATTCAAGTTTTTACTACATGAGTGTCTAGATTCATGAGCCTAGCAAACCACAGCTAATATGTAAGGGAAGCAAAAAGAAAAATCACCAATACCTGAAGGAAGACATATTCTCTGTGGACAATTTGGTGATAATTTCCGAAAAGTAATTTGTGACTTAAGTAATCATGGACGTGCCACCAAGTAAAAATTGAAAGCTAATGACAACACTAATGAGATTTATAGACGTAAAAGAATTGTTTGTTTTATTCCTTCCTATGGTCCTGTATAAAGTGGCTTTCTTAATGACTGTTACTGCTGTGACAAAGAACAGTCTTGCTTGTGGTAAGAGAATGCAACTGGAATAAGATAATTTTGGCTTTGGTGTTACTTGAAGGTGTAGTGCACTTGAGAAATCCAGCTTGCAGTGGTAAAAAACTAAACAAAACAGCTCCTCCTAGAAGAGCATAGAAGAAAACAAAATTAAATCATTTTAGTTTTCAGTATAATTAATTAGGATATTTAAATCCTGATATTGAGAAATCAAGCTTTCCTTTGTAATAGTTACATTTGAATTCATGGGAACTGCCATCTGCACACTGAGCAAGCCATTTTATTTTATTTCTTAATGTTCAAAAGAATTAGTCTGTAGTCCAGACACCTGTTACCAAAAAAAAGCTGTTTTATGATCTCTAAAAAGGCCATGAGTCATATTTTTTTGCAAAAAACCATGATAGTCAAGGCATCAATTCAGCAATCTACTATTCAGGAGGTACTAGATTTGCTCACATGTAGTATATCACCTTCTTTTACGGGACTTAACAATGTGTAATTTAGGAATATTGCCTAGCAAATATAAGTTTTCTTTCAGAACATTTCCACAGTTCAGAAGTACAATTATAGATTCAATCTTAGTTTCATTTAAAAAGACCATTTAAAAAGGCCATTTTAATTAGTGTTTATATATTAGAACAAAGTTTGTGGAAATCTTAATCCTTGACCGGTATACCAGTTCAGTGCCTTGACCTAAACAACTGTTTCCATAATGCTGAAGCACGTCTCTAGGGTCATGCATTTTGTACTCAGAGGGTTATATGCAAGCACCAAGTTGAAATTTGAAACTGTGAAATTCGAAGGAAGAGCAAACCTTGAAGCAAGATGATTTAGATATAGATCTCTGAATTATTGTCTGAATATGCCTCAAAGCTCTGGTGGAAGTTCATGTAGATCATTTGATGATCACATCAAAAAGTGCCGTTTTTAGTTTGCCTGTAGAATAATTCAAGGAGCGCCAAAGAAAAATGTCAGAATGATGTCTTATCATTGGATCACGTCTTTCATTGTACAGTTAGATCACTCGATGTCTGTAGATATAGCAATACTATTGTCTAGTCACTGAATAGAATCTATTTCTACTAATGCCAGAAAAAGGTAGAAATCTCCAGAAATTCAGTCGCAGGGTGACACAATACTTTAAGAATCTCTTAATAACACATGTAAATAACTTACTTTAAGTTCATTTCTCAATAAGAGAGAGATTAAAAAACCCAATAGCAATTCATATGTATCTCAGTCTCTTCAGAATTTTTTAGCCAATCTGTAGTAGAAAATTGTATTCATACTACAGGATTTTACTGACAATCAAAAATATTTAAATTAATAATTCTCTATAAAACTATTTAGAACTTCACAGAAATTGCTTTAAACCTCATTACATTTCTCTCAACCCATTCTTTTTAATTCCCATTCAATTCTACAGAATCTTCCAGAAACAACTACAGTTTTGGCAATACAAGCAATGGAAAAACTTCCTGAGAAAGAATCTCTTTTGGGCCAGAGACAGAAAAAATACACATTCATCTGAATACA
Source organism: Acrocephalus scirpaceus scirpaceus (assembly GCA_910950805.1). NCBI lineage: Eukaryota > Metazoa > Chordata > Aves > Passeriformes > Sylviidae > Acrocephalus > Acrocephalus scirpaceus. Next base: position 47,184,658 of record OU383776.1, read on the forward strand.
AAGAATCAGAACACTGTTATAAATGTTCAAGATCACTTTTCACTTTTCTCAAATGCTAAAATGGAAATGTGAGCTATGTCCATAAACTTGCCAAAATCTTATGATCTAAAAAGTTATTTTTGAATTTATTTTTCACAGAAGAAAACCTACATCTTCCAATCTAAAATTAGCCTGTGAGATTGTCTTATCCTGCAGTCAATAATACGTAAGGTAAGTACTCAAATAAAAATAAAAAATCTGAGAATTCTAAAAGCAATTGAATTAGGTCACAGTGAGCCTTACCTGTGGTTAAGAGGAAGTTTCAGTAACACAGGTATTCTTGTTAATGAGCTGTAATTTAATCAGCTTTCTTATGAGAAGAAATTGTCTCCAAATAACGTGTAAATTGTCCCATGCAAAGCCAATTAATGAAGATAGAAGATTTTTTATGTGCCCTATCCAATGTACTTAAAGGAAAGATCCTTGCAGTGGAGCAGTTCTCAGGTGCACATTGGACAGTTACATATTGCTGGTTCTACTTAGCTGCATTAGATTTAAAGCAAGAAGTTCCACTTTCATGAAATTGGTAGGAAGCTTTTGCTCACTGAATGACCCATTTAAGTCACTTAGAAAAGGAAAAGAATCAGTAATTGGTGCCTTAATTACACAAGCTTCATATTTACAAATCTGAGCCTGGAGACTGTGGCAGCCCTGCATCTATTTCCCCTTTAATTTTTTTTTTTTTTAATGGTAGTATGGTGTCTATTTTAAAGTTAAAATTGCCATCAGCTGCAGAGATGTAAACCCTGCTGGTTTGCAGTAACAGTACAAAAAAGTGTAACATCTTTTCTTTTTTGGTATCTTCTCTTTTCTAGGTTTGAAAAAACAAAAGCTGCTTGCAGGAACTGAAGAGCTGTTGCTCACTCTTGGTCTTCACAGCTGTATTTTTACATTCAGGGGTCAATCTGGAGCTCATATTCTAACAATATCTGTCAGGATCTCAGGTGTGTTTGCAAGGACCTTGGTGTTATTTCGTTAGGTGGTTGTCAATAGTAGGCAATGACATCTAATTATATTTAGACTAAAAGTCATGCAAGGATCACAATGTGCTTTTGCAGAATAGTTAAGACTTTTGGAGGAGTAATGAGCTACAGACATCCTTTCTAAGACATGTACAACTAAATAAAAGAAGTGCTTATTTTAAAAAAACTTACATTTCCTAAAATTTTATAGATACAAGTGAGCAATAATTTTCTTCAGTAATTTCAAACCACTTAGCTAAACCATTGCATTAAACTACTATGTTTTTTGACATATTTAGTAACATTTTTTTCAGCCTGCTTTACAATTAACTATTCTTTTTCAGGCTATATTAACTCCTAATTTAAATGTTTAGTGTGCCTGTGCCTAATTTGCTATGTATTTTGACATATTATTTGAAGAACAACATCCATATCAAGTACAAGAGGTTTCCTCTATAATGATTTGTTAATTCAATTATCACATTTTTAAAAGCCCTATTTTTTGTAGTTTCTATTTACCACTATGATATTTGGGCTAGAGAAACCAAGAACTTAGTGCAACTCTATGCATCTAGCAAAGACCAGTGTGTGTCCAGCATTCAAGTACTTGCACACAATTTTAAAATTTTTGTTGGATACCCATATGGGTAAAGGAGAAATGGTATGATTAAATGGGAGTGTCGATATTTCTCATAGGATACTTAGATATGCAAGGGAAATTCCAGCTAATTTTAAGATTAATGACATAATTGTATTTTCAGTTCCATGAAGCACTAAGTAAATTCATGATTTCCAATTGCCCTAGCTTTTTACGTTTCCCTTATAAAAACATTTCTTGATTTGTCTTCTAATTCCTGTTACTTCTACACAGAGGAAGGGTTGTGCTGCATATCTCGCTTTCGTTCAAATTTTATTGGCTAATAATAGCATATTTAATATGTAGATGTGTTTACTAGGCTTTATGCACCATATTATATCAGCTCAGAATGAGTAACTCCATTCACCTTTCACTCTTAGACATAATTCCACTTGTGAAATCCCTATGTACCCATTCTTCAGTCATTTCAAGATGTTTTTAATGGTCATTTTCAACCAAAAAGATACAATAAATAAAATAAAATAAAATAGATTTTGAGAGTCTTAAGCATTTCTGAAGCAAATTTCAAAAACACATCTCCTGTAGCTGACCTTTAGGATACCTCTCATGAGAGTAAATATGGTGAACATACCACTGTAACAGTCATATAAATATTAATATTAATAAAGTAATAGTACTATTATAACATATTCCGATAATAATGGGGTCAACAACTTAGCCATTTTAGTTTAGGAAATATTGAAATTATATATTTTTATAAGTAAGTAATAGCAGTTGTCAAAGCTACATATTAGCACCTGATAATTTAGACTTTCTATTTCATAACCTTTAAGAAGGGGAACATTAGGAGAACATTTATAATTTTTGAAACTGTCCAGAAAAACAGCCCATAGAAATGTAAAAGGACAGAGGTCAGTATCTCCACCTCAGGCTAGGAACTTTTAAGATCCTACACCACCTTCTCTGCTTGGGGTTCTAAGCTTATTACCACATTTCAGTTACAATAATTTTACAATATTTTTTCTAGATTCTCAGTAATTTCTGTTAAATTTAGAATATTTTTGGAAGATTTTTTTCCCTGTCAGTCTACTTTGCCTCTTCAAATACTACTCCACTGTGAGAGTTTTGCTTCCTTTTTTTTCCTTGCCAAGATTGGGATTAATACATGGGAAACATAGGTTTCATGTTCGGACTTGGATGTTTATTATTTCTTATCTATTTACAGACTCACAAGCCATGAGCACTAACCAGCAAGTTAGAGAAATGAGGTAAAATGGAGAGCTTCTAACTCTTTCTAAGGTTATTTAAGAGATAATTACCCAATAATGAGGTGACACCTACATTATTTATACTTCTGACCCAATAATGACCTCCCAAGGCCCTCAATGCAGTCCTTTTTCACCCACTTACAGAAAACCACCCAAATCCACGAAGAAGAAGGAAGAAGGTGAAGAAGAAGGACTTACACAATGCCCAAAATCCTCCATCTTGAGGAGGATGTATTACTATATACTAAAATCTTAAATCTAAGTTTTTTACCCTGTGAGGTCACACAACACCACCAAACTACACACCCACAACCCCTGTGCTATCACTCAATCTCAGGAGCCTGTTCCAAGGCCTCAAGACAAATGTAGTGTTTGCTTGAGGGTCAGCACATTTTAACACAGAAAACCTGAAATTTTCAGCTTCCAGGGTTCCAACATTCCATCACAGTCAATTAGCTGATGAAACTGTAGTGTATAGACTCACTCACAAGGTTTGCTTTGTTCACTTTTTACACAGCAACTGAGTTTTTCCTCTTCCCATCAACTAGAACAATGGAAAATTTGCTTAGAGAGGTACACATCTCATACCGGACACTGAACTTTGGATTGTGGATGAAATGGTGAAATACACATCTATGCAGAACATTTTGGTCTCTGGTTTTTTGTGCAGCATTTATGGAACTGTTGGATTTATGTGTCTTCTTTTGGTTTTTTGTGGCTTTATCTTCAAAAACATTAATCGTCAGAGAAGGAGCTTAACTATTGGAAATGTCAAACAACTATTCTGAGAATAGTTAATTATCTAAATGTATCCATAGATACTAGATGGCACAAGGAATAAACAATGTTTCATTCTTCAAAGATAAGGGGTTTTCTGTTTGTTATTTCAATAAGAAGTTTCCATTCACTTACAGTCAGCACAATTCAAACTATTTTGAAGTGAAATCTTATAGAAATTAACAAAAACATCTGAGGTGGATATATAATGAAGAATTTCTCTTATGCAGACAGAACATTCCCACTACCTTATACATGTAAACACTTACAGCTATTTTGTAGGAGTAAGAGCCATGTGAAAAATTGCACAATCATGTGATAAATTACCCTGCAACAAATTAATTTGTTGTGTGCCTTTGACTGCCATACCTGCCGTCTACTCATGAATCCATCCACTGGGACTTCCTTTAGCATCCAAAGCCTGCACAGCCTCAGGTACATGCCATTCTAATTCTAAATCAGCTATACAATAAGAAAAAAAATCATCTTGCTATTTTTATCCAGAAAAACGAAATAAATCAACCATGACTCACTGAGTATGATGTTAACTTTTGTGGCTGTTACATTTGGGAAGAAAAACATAGGTATGAGCATCCATGTATACATATATACATGAAACATTTTCCAATTTTAAGAACTTCTAAAATAGTTTGTTCAAATAGGCTTTTTGTGATACACAGAGGGTCTTCTTTGCTACATAATCAATGCAACAGCTTTCAGAAGCAGAGACCTGCAAGTCATGAACACAATACACCCCTAATATGTTTTTCATTCACCTACTCTATATGCCCTTGTGCATGGTCCCTGGCTCACACTGTTACAGGGATGAACCTCTGCTGGTGAAATTGTCCTTTACCCAGAAGAAACACTGCTGGAAAACAACTACTTCTGCCTTCATTGAGATCTCTGTGATCAGCTGTCAGACTTTGTAAATGACCAGTCAGGCTTTAAAAGCTAACATTTCATCTGGAACATTCCCAGGTGAAAATATAGCCCCAATTACGCTGTGACTACCCTAAATCAAATTCTGTTCATCTCCTCTCTTTGCAGCACTCAGTAAAAATCCTTATGCTGAGATTTTCATTAGTGACTCTGGAGAGGAACTTTTGCAATAACACAATTGCCACAAGGGTTCTTTCACCACAGATATCTTATCATGTGCATCTGCCACAAGGAAAATAAAATATCCTCTAAGGTCCTCTAAGGTCAGATTTCCTTCTCCTAAATAATGGATGCATCAACAAATTCTACTGGATTTTCCTGACTAGGTGATTGGGCTGGCAGTAACAGCCACCCACACACCTAGCTTGGATTGAACCTCTCCCAGCACCTCTGGTCATTTCCAGCTTTGTCTTTCCTACATAACCTTTTATGGACAAATAGATATGGATAAGTGTCAGTACAACAGTATAAATTCTGAACCAGTTGTACTGTTGCACCACACAATTCCTGAGGGCCTTGCTTTCAGCACCTTCATAGTCACTTCAACAATAATAGCTGGCTGAATTGTCTAATGAACACTAGCAAAATGTTTTACCTGTGGAAGGAGGATGACCAGAATGCAAGACCTCTGACATTTAATTCAGTTTTTGCTACATTGCAGAAAGAATGAAATGTTGGAAAGCAGCCCAAGACACAGATTTTTTTATGAAATGTGATTTGCTGATATCACTTGCCTTGTGGGGTAACTTTTCTAGACTGAGGAAATGCTGAAAAATAAAGAAAATAAAATCAAGAAGTCATAGTTTACACCTAAAAAATTTAAAAGTGTTGCATCAACTTTTTCTAGCTCTATTATCTGGCCTTGCTTTAATGCTGGGGCTTACATGTCAGTTATATATAACTCCTCATGAGTAATAATTCTCTCTAATCCAGATTTGGCATTTGAGAAGACACAGTTCACTGAAACATGCAGTAGTGTAAAAACAACTAGTTAACTTTTTTTAAATTAAGGTGTTTTCCAGGTTTTCTTTGCTTAATTGCAGAGGAGACAGTTTAGCTGAGGAACATGCAATTAATACCCTTAGATCGAATCCCTTTTATAGAACCTCCAGCTGTCTTTTTAGATGGTTTATAAAAATCTGTCAAATTTAGCCTTCCTGAACAACTTACCTATTAGGCATTTCTACTACAGTAATAAGGAAGTGAAGAAGGAGCCCTTTAAGGCTTTCCTAAAGATCACACTAAAAGACTGTAGCATGAATCATTGATGCTAAGTCTCTTAAATTCCATTCCTATTTTGGTTTTGTTGTTTTGTGGATTGTTTTTGTTCTGTTTTATTTTTTTGGAAATAATATGACAACCAAACCAGCAGGTAATATGTTCAATGTCAACATTATTTTAGTAGTGATTTTCTCCAGGCTTCTGACAAGCCAAAGAGTAAGAATCTTGAAACCATTTCCTCTAATTTAAGGACATAGAAATAAGGTATTTGGCTTAATTTCCAATGTATAAATAGAGTTGTGCACCAGTGAAACCTGCATTATGGCAGGAGTCTTTCAGAGAAATATGAAACAATGATGTTATTTCTTAAGCCTTAAAAACTAACAACAAAGAGAGAAATTTAATCAGAAAACATTGGCACTGTATCAGCTCATCTCATCTTTTGCTTTGATATGAGGAGGAAACAAGCATTTTTCATGGAAAATGAAGTATCACTGTGAAGGCTTTCTTAGTCGATGGAGATGAAATAAAATCTGCAAGCAAGGGATTTGTGGTGACAACCAAACTATCTAAACTTATTTTATAGACAGAAGGACAATTTTGATAACTTATTCTGTCCTATTCTAGTGCGCTACCTTTTTCCTAACCACACAGTGCTAGCACGTTGAATTGGTTTTCAAATCACAGGAGAAGATTTTTCAACATTTGCAATAGCAACAAGGTGAAGGGCCTCAGAACCACATCTCCAAATATGTTTTCAAATATAAAGTTCTTTATCAGTTTAGTAAAAAGCTAATTGTGAGGATCCTGTCAAAAACCATAAAGTCAGAAGTCTATTCAGCTTCTTCCCTGAATTCATTCTTGATAACGAGTCAACCTGCTACATCCCCTAGCTTCAATGGTTACAACAGGAGCTATTTTCAAAGGGACACAAGATTTTAAAAGAAAAAAAAAATACTACAAGAAAAAGAATACTTTCTATGCCTTAATCTCTGGTGGCACCTTCATTCTGTCAATATGTAGCATTATTTATATGTGCATAATATCTAAAAATTAGTGCCAAATTGACTGGCAAAAACCCCCGCAACTCATTTCCTAGGCAAAGCATCTGATTCTTGTTTTATTTGCAATGTATTTGTGTAATAGAATACAATAAGCAATTCCATGTTTATGCTTTAAAATAGAGTTGATTCTGTTTAAAGTGACTTTAACAACAATTTACAGCGAGTTAAAACTAATGTCAGAAAAATTAGGAAAAACAATTTTTTGGCAAAGTTGAGTAGGCTCAAAATAAATAAAGTACTTAGTGAAGTGAGTAGGAAAATTACACAAAATTATTAAGTATGGAATCACCATCCTATTTATCTCACACTGCCAGTTTTAAAAATAGCTCTCAGAGTGCATGTTTGCCATTTTTCCTACTGTAGGATCACTGTCATATATTTTTTGAAATACATTCTTTCTATTCAGCAGACAAGAAATGTCACTGTTGATCATTGCTTTGATCCATCTCTGAGATTGCAGTTCCCTTCCATACAAGGGTCAATAATTGGTGTAGTATCACAATAACTGAAATAATTCAGAAGGTTCCTAATAAAGTAGTGTGAACTCTCATTGTATTATCTGTGCTGTACATATTGTAAGATATGGACCAGAAAGGGTTCCCTTGACCACCTATGATTTAAAATAAACACAAATCAATGAATCACCTCACACATTTAAAAATATTTCTTTTAGAAACAACAATAATCCTGTTTTTTATCTGTTTTAACCTGATGGGTTGTCCTATAACACGCCATGGTCACTTATAGAAATATCTTGATAATGAAGCCTGATGTCACTGGCCCTAAAAGGAAACTGCAAATGCTGAATTTTCTTCAGTTTATACTTTACAACAAATCTACAGCAATAATATTTTGTACCAGTATTTTTGTAGACTGAAGTCTATAGATAAATTTGGCTCATTTTCTGGTCTTTTCCCTAGCCCCTAAATGGAGATAATGATCCATAAATCCTGAGTGCAAGTTCCTGAGGCCAGGCAGCTCACTTTAAATATAATCTGTCTAGAAAGATCTACCACGCTGGATCATGTTCTGTTAGCACAAATGCTTCTCACTTCATGCATTTCACATCCACTCCCATAAGAACTTTTGGAAAGGAAACATTGCAGTCTTACCTAAGAGGAATCTGACATTCCTGAGCTCAGGAGAATGGACTACAGAGAAATTGAAAACTTGAATAAAGTCCACTGTGGATAGTTCTTGAACTACTTGTGTCTGTTATGACTCTATCAGGAATATAGAACATTTGCTTAAGAAAAATGTTGTGTGTTGAATGAACTAGACAGTTTTTCATTTGTAACTCCAAATTATTTAAAATCAGACATTTAAAGAAATTAATAGAGGAGGTTCATGGAAAAATTTTCCATTTTAGCCAGGCACCTAAAAAAGTTTAATGGTAGGCAATAGGAATGCAGAGCTCTGCAAGTATTATAGAGGTTAGCAAGAAGTCAACAAAATTTGAGTTATGCAAAGTAAGGACAGTGTCCTATCACAGATGCTGACATTAGCTATGAAAAAAAAATCATATCCCCTGCTATTTCCCCCAAGAAAAGGAATTTATAAGAAGCTGTTTGTGTGCAAAGATGAATGTCTGCCAAGAAATACAAATTATTATTACAATTATTATGCATAGTACATCAGAAAAAATAGTTTGGTCTTAATTTATCTTGGGGGTAATTCTATCACCTACTAAAGACTCTTATCAATAATGTATAAAGCCTACTCATTGCAAGATTTTTAATGTGTACACTATCACTATTTTTCATATAAATACAAAAATATTTGTACTTAACAGCTGAATATGGAATTTCCTGTTGCATAAGACTACAAATCAGGTACATCAACCTCACGCCTTCACTGGCCTGTGTTTGGTCTTGTATGAACCTGCAGTTTCAGGATTTTCCTTTGATTTTCCTTGGCAGTATCTGAACAGAAATGTAAAACAGCTTTTAAAATTTTACAAAAGTACAAGAAAGAACAAAATGTTATCCTTATGAAGTGATCTGTCATTACCTTTGGCACTATCTAGGCATTTTTCAGTTTCATTTAATTTCCAGAAATCTTGTATAATTATATGTCCACATATTTGCTTAGGTGTTAACTGAAAAAAAACCAACTAAACAAAATATTTCACAGAATGTAAAGGGCTACAAAGTGCACCAAAGGCAACTTTTCTAGTATAATGTAGTGCTTTGCTCCCCTTACAATTGTAGATTTTCACTTCTTTTATGTTTAGCACATTATAATGAATAGCCATAACAACTTGTAAAAAAAATTGAAAATTTTCATGCTCAGAAATTATTTAATTTAAAGTAGATGCTGTCTATACACTGCAGTGACCCAGATTTGAATCTGTAAAAACTAGCATGGGGCTTTGACTTAGCAGCATGGATTGCACAGGGATAATTTTAGAAAAGGTTCTGAGAGGTCTGTGTGCATTCTGCTGGATGGAACAGTAATGTCAGCTCTTCCTTTATCTCTAAAAGATTTCTTAATTAAAACCATTCTATCTCAAAAGCACAGAATACTTCTAATTTACTACTTGGTGACCGAAATGTGAAATAGATCCCTCAGAACTGAAAGAACATGGTTACTCAATGGAAAGGAGGGGGAAAACCAGCTAATTAAAAAAAAACCTAATGAAAACAGCTCATTTCACATTCATAGTAGAAAAAAAAAAAAAAGGAGGAACCAAGCAGAGTGCTGAGCTTCTGTAATGCTACTCCCTAAAAATTAGATTTTTTATTTTTCAATGGAAAATTAAATCAACAATTTTCTAACCATTGGAAAATAAAAGAAAAAATATGGTAAGCCTATTTCAGTTTAAATCTCTTCTAGGGTGAGGAAAACACCAGGATATGTACCCAGGCTCATCTAGGATTTGGTTTCAGGGTGCACTTGATCAGATACCCAACAGTGAGTGTCTGAATGGCCCCACCAAACTAAATGCAAATATTCATAAGCTTTAGGATATCTACATACTTCAGTACTTTGTAGGTAGAAGTCTTGTTTCTGTGTTAAACAGTCTGTAGGAGAGAAGTTCTGAGGGACAAATTTTGGATTATAAAACCCTTCTTGTGCTACTGATGACCTTGCTTGATGAGCAGCCTTTATTGACTCTACTGAGAACAGTATGGTTTCCCCCCTAAAAAAATTGATTGTTGCCTAAACACTCCCCAAATGTCAGTGTCATTTTAATGCTAAAGGTAATGTTTTGTTTTCCAAAAAGCAGAACTAAATAAATTCAAGTATTGAAGTAGAATAAAAGATAATAAAATCTATTAAAATAAACTAGAAAAAACAAATCAAAGGCTTTTTATCTAGCAAATATATATGCAAAACTGAGTTCAAATCTCAGGTATTGCCATTTGCATTCAAACCCCATAATAAATTATTTATAACACCTTCCCGAGTTCAGAGTTTGTCCAATTTCAGGTGTCATATTCTCGGATCCCGGACTGATAGCCTTCTGAGATTGCGGATAAAGTCCTTTTTCCCAATTCCTGTTGCCAGAATAGAGAGTCAGGATGTGTCGGTTTCTTTCTCAAAGTTTGTTCTTTCTTATCTACATACATTCCACCTCAGCCAGTGTGGGTGCTCCTACACTGCTGTCCAAGGCTAACTGTGCTGCTCAAGGGCGGTTGTTATCTCTTATACTAATTATTACTTGCTACTTGTTTTCAATATTGTGCCAATACCCATCACCTTTATTGAACAGTGTACTTTCACACTAAACCAATCCAAAAATGCCACCACCTCACCAGAAGATGGAGGACAAGAAGAAGAAGAAGAAAAAAGACAACGGACACACCCAAATCCCTCCATCTTGTCTCCTTGAACCCCCAAAATCCCACATTATCGCTCAGTAATTAGCTATTATCCCAATCACACACCTGCGACTTGTAATTCTTCATATAATGTTGGCAATCGTTCCCAAGGGGTAAAATCAAAGGCACTGGTGTTTCTGCCACTGTACCAGGGTCTCAAGACCCCCTCCTGGGGTCTCAGACCACCCAGGACATCTAGAGGGATGTACTGGGTTCCAACATGTCCACCTTCTGTTTGAACCAAAAATACTTCTTCTGCAGCCTTGCTCATGGCTCGTCGCATGCATTGGAGAATGCATGGCACAAGGAGCAGAAGAATTACAAGCCCTATTATAAAGCCTATAAAAATATAAAACACTGTCATCAAAAATTCTCTCCACAACAGAGAAAGATTGAAGAAGTCAAGAACACCATCCAGCCAAGATCCTGTAACTTCTCCGAGCTTGGCCATACCTTCCTGCAACGGCCTTATGTCCTCATGAATCAATTTTGAATGATCCGACAGGTTCATGCAACACATCCCTTCAAACTCTTCACATCCGTGCCCATAGGTCAGCAGCAAATAATCGACTGCTGCCCTGTTCTGAAGGGTTGCTCGTCTCACACTGTCGACGTCTGTTAACATGTCGCTCAGTGCAAGAGAAGTGGCACAGGCATATTTGCTCAACCAACATCCCATTTGGTCTAATTGAGTCAAGGCCGCTGCTGATGCTGTCTGTGGCGAGAAAATTGCAGCTGCAATTCTCTGGGCCTTGGTCCAAGTGTGAACATTATCGTCACAATTTGGATCATACTGTTTGATCGATATTTTCCCCCTTTGCTTTTGCTGTCAGTGATGTCATGTTTGGTGTTAACAGTGACAGTGTCCCGATGCCACATGGACCGCTTTTGACATTTGCAGGGATAGCAGGCCAAATTCTGTCCCCACAAATGAAAAAGATCCCCCGTGGCAATTGTGCTAGAGCTTGGTGGGATGGTTTCTCCAACACCTTGGTGTAGTTGCACCAAGATGATGCATTCCTATAAATGGAATGCTTTGGAGTCACATCTAATGTGTTTTGTTTTTCTTGTGTGACTCTCGAGCGATTGAATATGATACAGAATGTCATTCTCAATGATCCGAAAATTTCCAATTCCTGAGGTTCAAATGGAGCCACAGGAAGGAACTGTATCCACATGTACCATCCATCTACAGGATCCGAAATGGCCTTTGCAATAGTTGCAGTGATGTTTTCTGGAATTGGCCATTCCTGCACTGGCAGACCTACCAAGCATGTTGAGAATGGCTTTCCTGGCCTTGAGTGTATCAAGCAAATGGTGTCCAAACCTGCTGCATTGCCCAAAGTTTCCTACACATTCTCTTTTGGTGGGACCATGGACAAATCTGCCGCCTTGCCTGAGGAAATCAGAGAGAGAATGAAGCACATATATAACATCTGACTGCACTTCATGCTCACTCCCTGTGGGAATCTCTGACACACAACCATATTCAAGTCCTAAGGGAAACCCCCAAGTCCTTAATGCTTTCACACAGTTTTTTTGTTTTCACACTTGGTCACGTCTGCGTGTTCCCGTCTTTGTTCCCGGAGTCCGTGTCTGCTTGTGTCTGGACTCGATCAGCGTCTGCTTGTGTCTGGACTCGATAGGGCTTCACGTGTCTCACCGAAACCCACTTCGGTCCTCGCCCTGTGGAAACACAAGCATATCCCTTGCCCCAAGTTATTAATTGGAAAGGACCTTCTATTTGTCCCGATTCTGGATTCCTGATCAAAACCAAAGGATTTTCCTTCGGTTTTGCCTGCATACTATGTCCTGGGTTCCGACATCACATAACTAGAAAACACACCTTGATCTGTAATTTTTGTGTGTGAAGATACATATATGGGATGAAGGTATAAGGTATCCTAAATTTTCTGTTAAATAAATGAGAAGGGCAATGTTATGTGCCCACTAAAGCAGCCAAAAATTCTGAAAGTGTTAACGGAACAGCCTAATGAATTTGTGTCCACAGAGGCACAAGATGAAGCCTAGGGAAGAGCACCCCAATGGATTTAATATTTTCATGTAAGACTTCTGGCAGGGTGACTGCAGAGAGGTGGGAAGTGGTCATGGAAACAATCATTCTGCCATTCCTCATTTTCACAGAAATACAAAAGTCTTTCTGCTTTATGCTCTGCCTCTACATCCTTCTCCAAAAGGAGATCTGAGACCTGAGCTGAGTGACAGAAATGTTACACTGTCATATTTCTTTATGTGTCACATTTCTTTAATAGGTTAATAAATCTCATACACTCCCCTTTCCTTCATGGAGTGTCTCAAGCCCTATTGATGTGTGTTCTTTTCTTGATATTATTGTGACTAACTCCCAAAGCAATGCTGTTGTTCCTTCAAAGCTGCAATACTGAACTGCAACTAGAGGGAATTTTTTACATGCGTCTAAAAATATTCAGCTAGTCACCATAGACAGCACCAGGCATATTTTCTACTTACAGCTAAACCTATTACATGCCACAAATATAAAGAACCACTGACAGAAAATCTATTACTTAAAATACAGCAAAAAACACATTAATGTAAACAGGTAGTACTCAAAGAACTGGAATTTATTATACTTTATGCTGGAAGCACAAGTTTGGTATAACAAAGAACACTGTGGAGGGATTACCTTTTCTCTCATGTTCAGGTGGAAGTTTATCATACCTCAAATAAGCAATTTTAAACATAGAAAAATCTTAATTAATAGGAAAATAACAATCTGCCACTTACTTTGTTACTGCACAGTTCCATTGCATATCATAACTACCTGAAGTTAAGAATAAATCAAAAACCAATGCCAGTCTTTTTATAAAGTCAAAAAATGCAGAATTGTTAACCACAGCAAAGATGCTGCAACTATTTTCTTTTTATTAGGATATCTATTTCCGATTAGCTGTAAGTTATAACATTTTCTCTCAGAAACTCTGCAATTAATGCTGTTTTCAGGTCGTGGGTGTAATAAGACATTTTCTGCCCACAGAAAACTGTTAAGTGTCTAAATGTCATGGCCAGAAACAGTGTCCAAGAGTCAAGGACTTCTGCTATCCATAGCTGTCACTGTCTTTGCTCTCCTCTGCTCCCAGATTACTTGGGTATGATAACCAGGTTACATAAAAACACAACATATGGGTGCACTAGGTTAATGTCCTCAAAGTGTCAATATAATGTGTCCTAGAATGAAAGGTGTCTAGAAGAGTAAGATATAATACACATTCTTCTGACAAATAGAACTACTTCACTTGCTTAGGCATAAACTAATAATTTTAATCATTTGTAGTAACAAAACTAGCACAGTTAATGTTTAATCTACTGTAAAAAGACTAGATGTAGGAATACCATGTTCAGTGAAAAAAATGAACTCAGAACTGGGGAGCATGTAGGCTCCAATATCACCTAGTTACAATTTTCATTTTCTGCAGAATAATTTTCTGAGTACTAGGAATTATTTAATCACCAATTGTGAATGATATCACTCCATTTATGTGTCATCTCCTGTATCAGTACCAGATCACCTGTGCTGAAGATGTACATCTCCCATAGGATCAGATGAAAAGAAAAATTTTCTCTTGTATTATGCCTTTGAATGATGTAAAACAGGTCATATTCTTCAAAGATGTCTTCTGTATAATTCAAAGAAAAAGAGTTTAAATTGGATTTTTGACAGAAATTTCTTTTTAAAGAGCACCCTTGTCTGAAAAGACTAGTATTCACAAGGCTTTCCAACATATTTTGATGTCATCTCACATCAGTATTGACAGTGTTTTGACTATTGCAGAAAGAACAATTCACAGTAGTTCAGCTAGATTTTATTGACACATTTCACTGTGTTTGGAGTATTAATGAGAAAGAAAAGTACTGAAGACTTATAAGCCTTTCCTGTATATACCTTGTTGGCCAGCAGCCTTTCTTGTGGTAGCATCATTTATTTAAAAAAAAGGAGATATCAGCAATAGGAACCAGAGTGGCTGCAACACAGATAATTGTGGAGCAGTACAAAAGGATAATTGCATTAAAATTTGGTTTACAGCCACTGATCTCTTCTAATCTGTGGGTTCTTAGTGGGGAGTGAATTCTTTGTAAAATGATATGGAAGTCAGCGGCCACCCCTGCTTTGGAAGGAACTCAGCTCTGGTATCCCCTCAGCATGATGCTATTACCAGAAAGGATGTGGTGACAGAGATCTGTAGTGACACAGACAGCATGCAGCTGTCCAAGTGTCAGGCTGCAGGGTGTGCCAGAGCTTGGCACTGGTGTTGCAAGGCAGTGGAGTCAACAGCTGTGTGAGGTGTGACCAGACCAGGTGGATGATCTGTTCAGCCTAGTGGCAGAGCTAAGAAAGGATGTAGAAAGGTTAAGAACTATCAGGGACTCAGAGCAGAAGACTGACTGGTGGAGCCATTCCCTACCATCCCCAAGAACATGCATCAGCCAGCTGCATCACCAGAAGGGAAAAATCCCCTACTATCTTTACCTCCAGCCTGAAGGAGGGAACCTAAAAGGGAAGGTCAGCAACAGGGGGTTAGAAGCAACAAAGACACAGTGAATCAGATTTCTGTTAGGGGTAGCAAGTGAATCCCCTCCCAGACACTTAGGTGCCCTCAATATATATGAGGCTCTGGAACTTAAAGGCCAGACACGCAGCAATGGGGATGAAGATGCATCCAAGCTGTCAGCCTAGAACTTGTCAGTCTACCTCCACCTCAGTCAAGACAAAAAGGAAGGTAGTTGTCATTGATGACTCCCTCCTGTGGGGAACAAAAGATCCAGCCTAACAGGCCAATGGGACCTAGCCCATAGGGAAGTCTGCTGCCTTCCTAGGGCCCAGGGTAAAAGATGTTATTATTCTTTACTGTTTTTTTCAGATGGATGATGAAGATCTAACAAGAAGTCTGAGGACTATTAAGAGGGACCTCAACCATCTAAGGATGACTGACTGAGAGTGATCTGGAGCACAAGGGGTCTTATCCTCTATTCTGCCTGTTATAGGGAATGACAACATTAGAACAAAGAAAATTGTACATATCCATACCTGACTCTGAGCTTGGTGTCACCAGCAGAAATTGGGAGGTTTTGATCATGGATCGGTTTTGATCATGAGTGGATTTACACAGCACCAGGCCTGTTGGCAAAAGATGGGGCACACCTGCCTCAAAGAGGGAAAAGGTTGTAGAGTTCATAGCTTTAAGCTCTGAATTGAAGGGGGAAAGAGGATAAAATCAAGGTCATTTGAGATAAGATTAGGGGTAGAATTTCACTTTTTGAGAGACAGTGTGTTAGATAGGTCCTTCAGTCTGCTGTCTTGGTAGAAGTAGGGGATGGAGAGCCTTGTGACAGCCAGAAATAAAGGGTTAATGATGTGCTGGAAACTGTGGAAGCATCTGAGAATGGCCATGCAAGAATCAGAGTTTTCCCAATGAAAGACAATAACCCAACTAACTTCATGTACACCAATGCATGTAGCATGGGCAACAAACAGAAGGAACTGTAAGATGTGGCGCAATTGAAAAACTATGACCTAGTTGTCATGTGACTATGACCTAGTCTTGATGTGATAAGTCACACAGCTGGAGTGCTGCAGTGGATCAGTAGATGTCTACAAGCTGTTTAGGAGAGGAAAGAGCAGCAGAGTAGTTGTGTATTATGGCAGTATTTTGATTGTCTAGAGATTAATGATGATAATGATAGGGTTGAGTGTTTGTGAGTAAGAATCAGGAAATGGTCAACAAGACAGACATCTTTGGGGGATTATGTTATAGATCAGCCAACCAGGATGAAGAAGCAGAAGAAATAATCTGTAAACAATTGGGAGAAGTCTCATTGTCATTAGCCCGTGTTCTCATGGAGGACTTCAACTTTATCAGATGTCTACCAGAAACAGAACACAGTGGAGAGGAAGCAATAGCAAAGGTGGCAGAAAGTATGTGGCAGAGAACTTGCTGACACAGCTTGTGAGTGACCCATCTGGGGGAGGCACCTGCTGGACCTTTTGCTTGTGATCTGAGAAGGACTGGTGAGTGACGGGATGGTTGGAGGTCATTTTGTGCCCAGGGAACGTGAAATGATGCAGTTTCTGGTTCTTGAGGAAGTAAGGTCAGAAAAACTGCCATGTTGGACATCCAGAGGGCAGATTTTTTCCTGTTTGGGAGACTGAAAGGCAGTCCTGAAGAGTTTTAAAAGGGAAATCTTAAAGACGCAGAAGCAGGTTGTCTCCATGTGCCAAAAGATGAGAGCAAGGAAGAAGGCTGGCCTGGATACAGAGAGAGCTTTGGCTGGAACTCCAGGGGAAAATAAGAGTGTATCACCTTTCAGAGAAGGAACAAGCACATCAAAATGAGTACAGAGATGTTGTGAAGTTATGCAGGAAGAAAGTTTGAAAGGTGAGAACCCAAACTTCATCTGGCTGGTGCTGTAAAAGATAATGAAAAATATTTTTTTACCAATAAATCAGAAACAAGATGTCCAAGGAGAATCTTGTCCTTTACTAGATGTAGTAGGAAACATATTGACAAGGACAGGGAAAAGGCTGAGGTACTGGAATGCCTGCTTTGCCCCGGACTTTAATAGCAAGACCAGTTTTCCTCCGGGTACGCAGCAGCTTGAGATGGAAGAAGGAGATGGAGATCAGAATTAAGACCCCACAACACAGTAGGAAGAGGGATCTGGACCAACTGGATTGATGGGCCAAGGTCAATTGTTGGAAAAAGAGACCAACTGTTGGGTCCTGCCTTTGGATCACAACAACCTCCTGCAACACTACAGGCTGGAGGCAAAGTGGCTGAAGGGAAGGACCTAGGGAAGCTGGTCAACATCCAGCTGAAGAAAAGCCACAAGTGTTTCCAGGGGGCCAAGATAGTCAATGGCACCCTGGGCTGTATCAGAAATGGCGTGACCAGCGGAACAGAGATTCTATGGTCTGCCCCGTACTCAGCACTTCTGAGGCCACATCTTAAGTTCTGTGTCCATTTCTGAACGCCTCACTACAAGGAAGACATTGAGGTGCTGGAGTGTGTCCAGAGAAGGGTAACAGAGCTGCAGAAGGGTCTGGAGCACAAGTCTTGTGTGGAGGGAGCTAAGGGAGTGGGGAGTGCTTACCCTGGAGAAAAGGAAGATATGGAGGGATCTCATCACTCTTGGCATCTACCTGAAAGGAGGTTTTAGTGAGGTGGAGTTCAGTCTCTCTTCCTAAGCAACAAGTGACAGGAGGATAGGAAATGGCCTCAAATTGTGCCAGAGGCGTTATTAGGTTGGATATTAGGAGAAAAATCTTCACTGAAAGTGTGGTCAGGCATTAGAATAGGGTGCCCAGGGAAGTGATGAAATCACCACTCCTGGAAGTGTTCAAAAGAAGTGAGAATGTAGCACTTGGCAACATAGTTGTGAACATAGTGGTGTTATATTAATGGCTGAACTGAATAATCTCAAAGATCTTTTCCAGCCTTCCTAATTCTATGATTCTAATTCTGCAGCACTGAACAAAGAATGTTCTCTATCTCATGTTGGCACTCTTACTTTTCACTCAGAATGAACAATAGGTAGGTACTGTTTGAAAGCAGTATCTGATGCAATAACACATGGAGATTGCCTTGATCTGAAGTTGTGTCAATCAGATAAGAAAGCTTGAGAAAATATAAAATAGAATTACACTGTCATCAAAAGCAGGATACCTTTATGTATAAATGGTAGAAGAAAATAAATAAATTGGAATATATATATTTTCTGAACACTTGTTTCCAAAATTCCCAAGTTTAACCATAGAATTTTTCCCCTAATCTGACTTACCCTGTAGAGTCAACTCTTCAGATACTGAGTGGTCTGAAAACCTTTCTGCAGAAATCAGGACACTTGGAGATACTAGCAGTCATCAACTACATGAAAAATATATGGGCTTCATATGTGTCTGTATGTATGCATGCAGACATGCAGACTAAAAACATATATATATGTATGTACCCATATACACATACACACAGAGTACTTTATGCACGCTAGTGACTGAAACTGATACGGGCTCAAGACCACTATTTTGCTATTTCCTGTGGAAAGTCATCAAATGTGGTTAATTAATGCTGATATAGTACAGCTATCTACAAGAAGAAAGTACTAGTGCCAGCTAATATCTGGTAGTCAAAAAAACACATTACAGAAAGTTTTAAAAGTATTTCTCCAGTTTTAGGTGTGATAAGTTTTCTAATGTTTAATAACAAGTCCAAATTATATGAACAGGTGTGTATTTTCTATCCATTTATGAGAAAACAGACATGCAGAGGGTTTTGTATTAAATATGCATAAAAATCAATGGAAACAATTGACACAGACTGGGCATTCAACCACTAGACAAGCAGCCCAGTAAAAACTAGCAGCAGGACAAAAGGTAGAAGCAATGGTTACTTTCATTGTGGGGAAAAAGAAAATTTTTGTGTACTCAGTGTCACTAGGAGTAAACACTATTATTACACTTAACCTAAGAAAGATTCTACAGAGGAATTCCTGCAGTAATATTTGTTATGCCAAGAACTACTTCTTAATTTTGTTCATGTCCTTTCAAAACTTTTATTTCACACAAGACCTGTTCTTTGGGCCCAACATCTGGTCCATGATAGCAGCCCGTAACACCATATGCTGTGGGAAAAAAATGCCATAGCCCTGTAGTAGGCACATGTAGAATAATCTGTTTCCCCAGATACAGTTATAGATTCAGAAGGGTGAACACTACAACATCTTATGTAAATAATCAGCATAAAATTCAGAAGCTGGAAGACTGGCTGCTTGGCATTTGAATTCTTGATCTTTGGTTCTCTTCTTTTAACCTTGCTAGAAAGGACATTGCCTGATTTTGCAGTATTGCTAAATGTCATTGCATAAAGCATAGCAAGGCCACCATTCCACATTTTTCTTGTGGGCTTGTCTTGACAATCCCTGAAGACCAGAAAGAGCAATGATTTAAGGTGACTTGTGCAATAACATTTACTGCATGTATTTAGATCATTCCTCTTGTTTCATTATAAACATCTGCTTCAGAATGCAAAAGCCCTTCCTAATCAAGTGAAAACAGTAGTTACATAAAGTTACAACATACAGTTGCAAGTTTCTTCATATGAAGAATTGATAGCATTATGCAAAAGAGCAGATGTAAGACTAAAATTCTCATAAAAATTAATAATGTTTTTATCAATTTTTGTTAGAATAAAAATAATCCAATTAAATAAACCCCAGGCCAAAATTTTTCCAATAACAATTTTCATTAATTCAAGCTACTCTAAAAATGAATTCTATGTCATTGTTAAAAAATTTTTATGTCATTGAGAATATAGTTACCCAAATTTAATATGACCAAGGCAAGTTAAAATTAAACCTTCTGCTCATGTAATAATCATAGCAAATTCCAGGGTGATAGCTGCATCCCTTACAGAAATTATAAAACTAACATGCATCTGGTGACTTAGAGTGGTCATGGCAAGAAGTGACAAGGTAGTCCCAGACCACTTGCCCCTCAGCCACACTGCTGTCAAAGTTCACTGGGAAAAGGGATCTTGATTTTTTGACCTAGGCATATATCTTCTACAAAATTTAGTGAAGAGAACTGGCTATAAGCTCCATTCAAAAAACCTCCCAAAAGCACAAAAAACCCCAAACTAATGATCAGGAGATTCTAGTAGATCTTGACCAGAAAGGACATTAAAAGAAAGGTAAGAAAAAGCAAATGGCTTTGCATAGACAGGCAACTTATACTTCTGTGTAGGTGATACATGTGGCTATAGTCATGCTGTCAAGAGATTATTCTAGAGAATATTACTGAAATCTCTGTAGATGATTATCAATTTATAGCCCTGTGATTTCAAAATGATATTGGAAAAAGACATGAAATAAGCCTTATAACTAACATTTAAGATGGTGTGTCATTCCCTTTTTTCACAAAACTTGCCATGTAGGTTCCATGACAAAAACTGCATGTAGAATTCAGTGAAAACTGACCAAATAGCAGTATCAACAAAGCAAAAGAAGTAAATAGTATCATATAACAGAGTTTTTGTAGAAAAGAGACAAATATAAGAAAATTGTAGTACAAACTGCTGTACTGCTTATGCCTAGGAGAAAAAAAAAAAAATCATTTTGGTGAAATGGGTGACCTCTGACTAGGCAGAAAAATAAAATGTTATAACTAAAATTGAATTAGCATAAAAGAACGAATCATGAAAAATTTCCCATGAAAATGAAAATCCACCAGGCAGAATTTTCCTAATACACTTTACAATTCCCATGGGAAATTGAACAACTCTACCTGACAATTGTGTTCTGCACTTACTAGAGCTATAAGAGTGAAGATTCTGGCCCTTTGTTAGAGTCATACTGTGTTGTATTGCAAAAAAAAATTTGTACTGAGTTTATAATAAAGAATTTTGCTGTTCTCAGGAAAGCTTCAAGAAGAGAATAGGCAAACACTAAGACAATTTTTAGGAAAAAATTATAAAAAAGGGAAGTGTCTTTTCTATTAAGCAGCTAGATTTTGTCCTTTTTATCCTTCTCACTCATATTTGAGCACTTAAGTTTTTCAGGGTTATTAAAATATCAGTTTGTCTTTACCCCTTGCCCAGACTTTAGGCATCTTTTACTTCCTGTTTCTTACTTAGAGAGAATTAGATGAGAGGGAAAGGAATTAATTTCTCAAGTCATGTGATTCTGTAACAGAAGACATGTTACTGTACTAAGTTACAAAACATCAAAATTAATAATGCAAATTCTTAAAATAAAGTGTTGCTATAAGAAACTCTTGTATTGGATTGAAGTTACAGATACAGATGTAGAAAAATAAATATGGGTAGATTATATATACATATTGATAGATATTGATATATATATGATTATAGATATAGATACATATAGATGCATATATCAGCTGCTGGCATTAATTGAATTTGGGTGAGCATAAAGGATTAAGACCTGCCAAAATAATTATTTTCTTTTTGTACTTTAATTTCAGGGAAAGTTAGGCAAACATTTTTCAAGAAGTAAGAAAACAAAAGTCATATTTATTTGCTTTTTTCCAACACAAGAACATATTCCTCTTCCAAGAAAACCAAGGTGTCCTAGGGTGACTTTTTGATACTTGTATCCTTAATTGTCTCTTCTGTTTATGCTGTATGTTAGATTCTGTACCTTTAAGACTAAGTAACCCCTGATGAGTAACAGCTGTGTTAATTAACCAGCACAGCCTTGCCCCTGATGAGTAACAGCTATATCCGATAAGGATGAGTGAGATAAAAGAGGGATAGCTGGTAAAGGGAGAGTCATCATGGAGGAGCAACCTTGAGAGCCTCATGAAGTAGGATCCTGGAGAGAGAGAATCACTGCTGTGAGACTTGCTCCGAGAGTGAAAGGGGAGAAAGAAGACACACGGAGTTTGGTTTGAAGACAGCATTCCCTCCTTTGCGTTCCTGTTCCTGGACTGTGCTCATCTGAGACCTGTCCTGTACTGAAAAACCCAGAGAGACATCTGGATCTCATGCCTGCGTCCCCCAGGGCCCAGGACAGCGTTTTTCCAGCACCAGAGGAACTGATAAGAGACTGAGTGAGCTGAGTGACCCATGGCAAGGACTTTCTGAATTTACCATCTCACTTCAGAACAACGAGAGGTCTTACTGTTTCATGTTATTTATTCTTTATGCTTGTGGACACTTTATTTGTTAAATAAATCATTTGTTCCACTTTCCTCTGAGAAAGTTCTTTTTTCCCAGACCAGTTAGGGGTGAGGCCTTTCAAGTTTTCTTCCCAGAGAAACCCCATTCAGGGGTTCTCTCACAAATTTGCCCTAAACCAGGACACAAGGTTACAATAATTGGGAGGGTTCCTTAACATAACACTAGGAATTTCTTAATCATATAATTGTAGAATACCTGGAAGTGCAAGTGACTCATAAGAATCATGAAATCCAACTCATGATTAGGAGTTTAGGGAAGGATTTCCCCAATTTCACCCTGAAACACTCCAAAACATAAGCATCTCACCTCTCCTTTACCCCTCCAGCCTCAGAAGGATGGAGAGGAGATTTGGAGGCACAAAAGGTAAAGATTATGGGCTGGGGTAAGAACTGTTTACACATACAAGCATCTGTTACACAAGGGAAGTGAAGAGGGGTCACCCCTCACTTCTGCAGTGGAAGAGTTTTGGGGGTTCCCTGTGGTTCACTGGTACTGAATCTGAAGAGTGGCTTTGCTGGCAGACCCTCTGCTCTCTGTCTTTGAAGTATAAGTGAGACAAGTCGAGCTGCTTTTTGTAGAGCAGAAACTGAAAATCAATGATCCAAAGGGAAGAAGTCTGGGTTTGTATGAAGGTTTACAGTCTCATACAGATCTAGTTTCTTCTACTAAATAATTTTCTTCCAGGAAAAAAAAAATACCCATTTACACAGCCTTCATCACAGCATGAGGTAGAATTTAATACATTCTCTCATACAGAGAAACCCCATTGCCCTTTTACAGCTAAAATAGAATCATTTTATTTTCAGCTGGTGAAAAGATGAATTGCCTTATATAGAAACATGTCACCGGACAAGGTTACTCAGAGCTCCATCCAGCTTGATCTTGAACAGCTCCAGGAAAGGGAGACCGCAATCTCTCTGGGCAACCTGTTGCAGTGCTTTACCACCCTCAAAGGATTTTTTTCCTAACAACTACTCTAAATCTGCCCCTCTTCAGCTAAAGGTCATTTCCCCTTGTCCTATCCCTACACACCCCTGTAAAAGGTCCCTGTCTGGCCTTCTTGCAAGGTCCCTTTAGGTACCAGAGAGCCTTCTTTTGAGCCTCCTTTTCTCCAGGCTGAACAGTCCCAACTCTCTCAGCCTGTCTTCACTGGGGAGGTGCTCCAGCCCTGGGAAAAACTTGAAGGCTCTTCTCCTGATTTGGTCCAACAGATCCCCATCTTTCTTGTGTTGTGAGCCCCAGAGCTGGGTGCATTGTTCTGGGTGGGGCATCTCCAGAGCAGATATTTATAAAACAAAAAAAGTGTACACAAGTGAGAAAAGAAAATTCCTTCAAGTAATGGTTTGGAGAAGTAGTTCTGTATAACTAAGCATAATTATCCTTAGGCATAACTTGAAGACTATTGTCTTGCATTAATTCTGACACAATGCATTGAAAATACTCTGTCTCCTTACCAATCATAGATTCTGCTCTTGTTGGCAAAGTTAATCAATTAAAGGGGACAGCCAATCAAAAATGAGAAGAAAATTTAAACTTTCCAAATTCTAATAAAAAACGTGCTGTGGCTTTTGCATTTGTTTATTGCATTCTATGTATGGAGTGATCACTCCAGCTTAAAATAGTTCACTCCTGATAATAATTTAGGGGCTTTAGGCCTCCAAGATAAATAAACCATCTATGTATAGGAATCGTGAGAAAAAATTACAAGCATGTTGTTTTACAACCATCTATGTTCCATCTATGAGCTTCATAAAAATTATCCTATTGCATTCAAGATTAGAAATGTATTGGTCATTTACAGTATACTCAATAATCTCTGTAAAACTCTGGCTCTATAAATTCTCAATATTAACTCAAAGGCTTTAAACTGTCACTCTTTTTTTTACTTCCGATAAAGATTTTGACTTTTAGGGTCATGGCCAACCCACCATTTGGATTGAATTATCTATGAAAAGCATCCTGATATTTAACATTAAAGACACACTATTTTCTTTTATTCTTATTCAAGTTGATATATATCTTAACTGATTTCTAATCACAGTCAGAGAATCAGTGATATAAGAAAAATAACAAGAGGATTAAGGAATAATGCATGAATATCAGGAATGGGGTTTTGAGGTAACATGCTGGGTTAATGGTTAGACTTGATGACCTTAAAGGTCTTTTCCAACCTTAATTATTCCATGACTCTATGAATTCTTAGTGAGAGGATACTCAGTAAGCCAAGACCTAAATATACTGAGAGGTTTTAGTGAAGAAATAAACAGGTTTGAAGACTTTGAGAATGTAGCCAGCAGATCAGCATTCATCAATTTTTTCACTTGATGGATTTTTCTTATAACTTCATTAAAGCCATTATTAGTGTCTTTTGAAGCATATTTTCATTTTATAGTTTAGCTATTTTAATTTTCCTGTCAGTATCGACACCAGTGACAAAACATAAAGGAATGATATATACATACAAATAATTTGTCAGACAAAGTTTAAATAAATTAAGTTTACAAATTTTCTGGTCCCAATGAAAAAAACATTTTCAGATTGATTAGTAATTTAGTGATTTTTAAGAACCCATGGAGCAGAAGATTTCAAAGGATTGAAAAAGTGCAGATAAAATGTTTATCATTAATAATAAGTATAAGAGGGAAAAGAAGCCAGAGAATTTTGATTTTACTTGAATTCTTGAAAAATTTTTGAAAAAAATACAAACATGAACTTAACTTCAAATAAAGAAGATAGAGGGGAACAAAAGTATTAATAACATTCAGTATGCATTTGTTGAAAATAGTCTATTATTATAGAGGAGCATCCCTCACAATAGACAAGAAAATGCAGGTGTTTGTTATGACCTTTATGTCCTGGTTTCAGCTAAAATGGAGTTCATTTCTTTTCAGTAGCAGTACAGAGCTGCTTGGATTCAAAATGAGAATGATGTTGACACACTGATAGTCTATTTTTTGATATTGTGATTATTCCAAGTCAAGGACTCAATGGAAGTTTTTTGTCTCATGCTCTGCCAGTGAGGAGGTATGCAAAACAAACTGTATCTGGGACAGGTGAGTAGAACTGACCAAAGAGATATTCCACAGAATATCATGCCCAGTATATAAACTAAAGGGAATTATCCAGAAGCACTTCTAGTCTGAGTTTGGGAAGGGGAGTCTGGCAGTACTCAGCAGTTGTATTGTACGTCACTTGTTTGTTATCTTTCCATTTTAATTATCATTATTATTGTAATTTACCATTATTACTGTATTTTACTCTGGTTTTGAAAATCAAACCATTCTTAACCCAACCTAAAAATTTTACTTTTGATTCTCCTCTCCATCCTACTGGGGTGAGGGAAGAGAGGAAGACCAAGTGAGCAGCTGTATGGTGCTTAATTTCCATCTGTTCTTAAACCATAGCACTTCAAGAACAGAAGACCTTTCTAGGAACTTCTACTGATATGAGTTCTTCCTAGGAACGAGTAAGAAAATCATGGTTATTATGAAACTATAGCAGGACCAAGTAAAACATTCAGACATATTGAAGATACGTGGTTATGAATGGTGCACTATAAAATGTGAAGGAACAATTGAATATCTTGTGGGTGTATGTATGATATTATCAATTTTTAAAATTAATAATGTACTTATTAAATTCACAGATCTCAGAAGGACCACACACACATTGAACAACACAAAATTGAAATAAAAGTTATAAAAAATTGGCAAACAATTCTGATGGACAAAGACTGATGTGAAGTTTATATAGAAAAGAATATCAATCCTGCAGCTGACAGGTAGGGAAGATGTGATTAAAAAGTTTTGCTGAAGAAGACACAAAAATTATAGTAAATTGCAAATTGAATAGTAGGTTAACAATGAAGTGCTGCTTCAAAAAAAGAGGCAAATATCAAAGATATAAAGAAAGATGAAGAAAATTGGTAGTAAGGTGTGTAAAGCAATCTTTGCACTCTACTAAGAAATGTGGACTCAACAAGAGTCCACAGAATATATTTATCAAATGGAGAGGATCCAGAGAAAACTAATATCAGTTCTAGGCAGGGAGGAGGGGAGGAAGGGAGGAGGGGAGGAAGGGAGGAAGGGAGGAAGGGAGGAAGGGAGGAAGGGAAGAAGGGAAGAAGGGAGGGAGGGAGGAAGGAAGACTTGGTTTACAGAAGCAAAAAGAGAGATATATATTTCTTAGTGAAAATACACAGAAAGAAACTGTAAGAGGAAAAAGAGAGACACATTTCTCCTCCATTATAGAGACATGAAGTAATGCGTTTGGATTGCAATGAATGATTGAAGCTTGGCACCAGGAAAACATTTTTTGATAAGAGATACTAAAGCACATGACTAGGTGGTCTAGAAGATCTGCAATCTTTATCAGTGACATTGCAGAATCCTGCCTTGGATCTGTCTTGCAGAAAGAGATAATTGAAAGCACCTTTAAAGTTTTTTTTCCAGAACAAAATAGTTTTTTTCTAGAACAAAATACATGCGATGGCTTCATTAGCAGATGTATCTTCTAAAGAAATGTAACACCGCAGTTCATCCACTGAAAAGGTATGATGTGCTTTTGTGCACATGGAGCAAATGGCAATTTGAGGAGCCTCTAATGAATTTTGGCTGTGAGCCAAAATACATACTTTAGAGCCATATTCTTTGCCATGACTAAAAGAGTGGTGAGGACCTGATAACCTTTCTTACCAAGACGGTGAAACATGCCTCAAACCATCCATAAATCCATAAAAAAAAGCTTATAATACACAAAAAATGGACATATGTTACTCACTGTGATTGCCTTAATCTGTATTTTTCTGTACATGTTCCTTGGGGGAATAATAAATAGACAGTGATAAAATGTCTATTCTCATACTAGATTTGCCAGTCCCCTTAAATGCTGTTACTTTTGATGTACCATTGTATTAGTTGAAAACCCTGCTACAGGTTAACATAATAATTTTTCAATAACTTTATTCTTGTCTCTCCACAGTCTATTGTCCACCTTTTTTCCACTGTGAGTTCTGTATAATTTATGTGAGGATTTTCAGGATATAGCCCTGTCCATATCTGAGCAGGGTGGTAATATTTTCAATTAAAAGAAAACCAAAAACACGACAAACAACCCAAAAAACCAAAAATGAAGTGAGAAGAAACAGAAAATCCTCTGTTCATGGAAACATCCATTTGGCTGGGACACAGTGGGGTTCCCATTGCCTTGGATATTCTTTGTGGTCTACTATTCGCCTGAGCAAAAGATCCTTAGCAAGGATCTTCTTAAAGGAAGAAACTTTTTTCTTGTAACTAGGTTGTTGTGATATAACAGGAATTTAAATATCACTAATTAATTTGCATTAACTAACATGCCTTAAGAGCATCAGTGCCTGCATCAGGATTCCATCTATTAAGCAAATAGAAAGGAATTTTCTGGTTTCATTAGTCTGCACATTTTTTAACACTTTCTACTCAATTAAATATGAAGTGAACATGCACTTTACAAGTAAAGCTGGAATTAAAAGAAAAAAATAATTGGTACACTCTATGAAGAGAGGAACAGGGAATATAATTTTCCCAAATCTCTGACTTCCATTTTTGTGAAAGA
Organism: Acrocephalus scirpaceus scirpaceus; assembly: GCA_910950805.1. Taxonomy (NCBI): domain Eukaryota; kingdom Metazoa; phylum Chordata; class Aves; order Passeriformes; family Sylviidae; genus Acrocephalus; species Acrocephalus scirpaceus. Next base: position 47,212,674 of record OU383776.1, read on the forward strand.
AAACCTGAAAACAAGCAGTTAGTCTATCTTTCACCAGGACTTGGACAGCATTAAAATACATTTCAGCCTTTTCTTTTACTTTAAAGGTCATGATTTGTGCAGGTTGTAGTGTCAAGAGTGTCTGATAAGAAACACAAAGCACAGATTAGGAGCATTTGCAGAAATAAAAACCAGCAGAGAATACAGTCAAGCTTGGGATAGCACCAAAATGTGACTTCTTCATCTTCTGTTTCTTCCCTAGCAATTTGCAGCCCCCTGATCTCCCCAGTGAGTAAAACTGAAACATATTACTCACTCCTCTCTTGTCTCCTTCCAACCAAAAGAGCAACAACAGTGCACCGTGCAGAGCTATACTGATCAATTTTGTATTCGAAAGATGATATGCTGGAAAAGTACCAAAAATATTTATCAGTTCTGTTCAGACTTGACCAGTATACAAAAGGCAGGTGCACTGTGCAACTCCTGCCTGCTGCCAGCAACCTGTATTGTTGACAATGTATAAAGATACATGTCTCTGATCCCATCTCTTCTCTCTCTGTATTTCAAAGAGGTCAATAAGACCAAGGAAATAAAATGTCATTTGCTGTGCTCTTCATTTCTGTGATATGGTTATATATAAAGCACAAGGAATAAAACAGCAATTTCTAAATATACCACAGCTGTTGACCCAACAGTTTCAGGGAGGTATCACAATTTTGCAAGTGTTGAGCCATCATACATCAAACACCAATTCTAGAGGGTCAAAGGCCCAAAATATTAACCCTATGATAAATAAACAGTGTGTAAAAAAACCCCTACGCTAACAATATGTGCAGATTTCCAGTCCTCTGAGATCAGTCCTACAATTTTCAGATTACTAGAAGAACCATGGGGTACCATTATTTAAAATACTTCTTTACAAGTTATAAGAACCAGAATTTATTCAAACACTGATAAGAGGAAAAAAAAAAAAAACAAAACAACCAAAACCAACCAGATATGCCATTTATGGATATTATTTTACCAGCTCTGTTTCTAAGCAACTTTTTGTTATTATAATATCTGTAGAGCATAAATCTTCTATTAATTGTTCATAAATGGACACTGAACTGAAGCCACAAATTCTGCAAATAAACTTGATCCAAATATAGCTCAATATAGAGTAAAGAAGGGATTTATTCATTATATTTGGCTGCTTAGAAGTACTGAGACACACAGAAGTCATGTTTCCATTTAGCTAACGACCATTGTGCTCTAGCAGCATTTCACATTTCCTAGTCACAGCCATTTGTGTCAATTTCATCCAAATGTTTTAAGATACAGAGCTATTATGGCATATCAATTATTAATATTATTATGAGAATATCATCAGTTATTTCAGGTATGAGGATTGGAAAGCTGAGTAATTTGGGCACCTCTCCCATGAGGGGAAAATTTGAGTTTCCAAGCACCTTATTTTAGCCTGATTAGTGTTTTCTGCAATATTGTCAAATACCCGTGGTGGTTCTATTTTTATCAGGATTTTTACTTCCGAACGTATTTGGTTTCATATATTCTTATGAGATTCAATTCTCCTAGGAGGATGATATTTTCTAACCCAGGGATAACAGTATCAATGCTGGTGTAGCAGTTTTAGTTTTTATCGCAATATTTGAAGAATATCATATTCCTGATCCCCCCAATCAATTGAACAGAACATCCTCTGTCCTCCCCTTAAATCTAGCTACCACACACACTCTATCCCTCACTGCTGTTCACATCTTCCACTCTCAGACCTTACAGTATCTCACAGAGAAAAGCTCAGATGTCCTGCTCTGCTAAGCAAGATTGTCTCAATGTTTTCAGAGTTCTTGCCTGGAGAACTGAACTCTCATCATCGCTGTTAGGCACATGCCTCTGCACAGCCTAGCAAGCTGTTCTGCCAGGATCGGTGCCCTTAAATGTGTAAGGAGAGGTACAGTTCATCTGAAGATACCTCCTGGGCAGAGACCCTGAGCAATTCCCCCATCCCATCCTAATCTGCACTATTCAGATATCCCCTTTAAATGACCCAGAACCACTGGCCATCCACTACTGAGTTCCATTTCTCCACATCAACATAAGAACTAAAAGGAAATGGAGATTCATCAACAAACCACTCACATTTTAAGAGGAAATGCAGCACTGGAATGTTTTTCACACTGATGCTTAGTCCTGTTGTAGCTAATGGAGCAATAAATTCCTAATAATAGATTTTGACTGGTGGCCAAGTAGCCAGAAATACTGTCTAGAGAAATATGTTATAAATATGTTATAAATATGTTATAAATATGTTTATTCATATCCAATAAAACAATAAGTTGTATGGTAATGTATATTTTCATTTGCTTACAAAAAGAATATAAAAAATGCAGCACTAAGAAGAATTTCTGAGAAGGGGAAGATGCAAATTAACAATAGGACAAACTTTCATCCCTCAAGTAAAATACTTGTCCTTGGAACACCTTTGTCTCAACATCATTATTCCACGCACTGCTAAAGGATCATTTCCTCACATTCCATTTAGTTTCTCTCAAGTCAGACAGCAGGCACAGTAAGGCTTGGTCACTGCTCTCTGACTGCAGTAACTTACGTGGTTTTCTGTCTCCAGAAAAAACAAGCCTAGCTTAGTGAATCCTGACTCTCACCCTGGAGTCAGGGCTGTGACATGGCCCCAATTCTCCTCTGTCCAAGCTCCACTAATGCCAGCAGGCTATGCTGTTCTAGTTTTCAGATAAGGTTTGGCGTGCCAGAGTATTGGCACGCCATTTGTATTTCAAGTCCCATGATACCTGATGCTGTTGGGTTTTTTCAAAAAGGCAAGCTCCTAACCTTTCTAATTGTGAGGAAAACTTGAAAGCATATTTCAAGTGCATCTTAAAAGCTCAGAAGCAGGAAGGCTGCATTAAGCAATCAATTAAGAAAAGAAGCTGACTGCAGTTTCAGGGCTTATGGACAGAATATGGAGCAGAAGCCACTCTTCCAAATGCACTTCCATGTTCCTTTAACAGAGCTAAATGAGGGAAACGACAACATATGGAGGGTGTTTAGTGCATATAGAAAGTTTAAAGACATTACTGCAGGTGGTCTTTTGCTTACTTCTTCAGTCTTACTAGTGAAGTCATTTTTTGATACAATATATTTGTGGTGCCCAATCCTCAGGAGGGTTTAATGACATCGTTGCAGAGAAAAGAGATTAACTACAGGTAGGTAGATAGATTAGGTCCTCTGATCTTGTCATATTCATAGCTAGCTCTGGGACAAAGATAGCTGATAGTCAGTTTAAAATTATTGAACAAGGCATCAGGAAAAAAGATGGCAGCAGGAGGGCCTAAGACGAGCTGTGCATGAACCAGGGGTAGTAGCCTATGGCCAGCTGTGTGGAGAGCAGTCTGTACCCTTGTCCGTCTTCCCCTTCCTTCCTGGGGCTTTGCAGGGCAGGCATTTAGGAGAAGAGAAGCTGAGGTACTGAAAGGCTTGTGGTTTGGCCTTGGGAACGCTGTTGCTCTCTGCAAACTCCTGCTCTCTGTCTGCAAAGAGAAAGAAAATTTAATGGCTGCTTACCTATGTACTGTCAAGTGCTTTGAGGTTGACACGAAAAAATTGTTTCAGAGAACTAGGTATAAAGGCTGCATTCAAACCTTGTCTTGACCTTCATTCATGGATCATGCTGTCCACAGTATTTCAGAAAAGAAGATGCTGCAGCAAGATGTATTTTAAGGCAGCTGTTTCTACAGCTGGGTAACCAAATCATCACTTGGACCCAAACCAAATGCCCCTGTGCCCCAACATGAATGCAGCATTGGTCATCCAAATGTTGATAAATGCACAGGATTTGAAGTTGAACTGCAAACCAGAAGCAGTCTGGAGAGATAACTCAGCCTCCTCTTTGGGATAAAATTGAAAAGTTTAACAAACCAAACACACTTTCACCTTGCCCACCAAACCACACCAAGAACAAATGCTGGGATGACAACTAATGGATGTCAGGGAAGCCTTCTCTGTAGTAGAGTAAAATCCCATGCTAGGGATGGTGGCTAGCAGGGGATGGAGGTTACATCATAAAATGTGCCTCCTCCTGGCATGTCAGATAGGCTAAGTGGAGGTGGGTCTCACTCCTTGAACTTCGCTCCTCTTGTTCTGTACATTATTCTTTTCTGCCGTGCCTATGACTGTGACCTGATCATTGCAGGCAATGGCCCCAACATAAGTATCCACTGATTTGAACTTTTTACTTCTGTGCAAGGAAGAGCAACAGGCTCAGTAGTAACTGCAGCAATTGTTTTTTGACAGTGCCCTTGTGGAGGCACAGTGATACGGGAAATATTGCAGAGGTCACTGAGAGATTTAAGCAGCTGATTTTAATGCTCATTTCCAAACATAAGCCCGCCTCCACTTCTCTGCCTAAAAACTCATTCCATCTGTCTGTCTTTCCTAATGATCACTCATATTTTTATTTGTTTTTCCTACTAATGTAATTGGTGATATAAAAATCAAAATATGCAATGAGAGAGCTTGGTTGGGAATTTTTTGCTCTTTTTTTTCTCCTTCTCTCTTTTTCTCTAGCTGTGAACTTGCTCTAAGGCATTTCTTGAAATTGTTGCTTTTAAGTCCGGTTTGTGAAGAAGGGTTTCATGACTCTTGGCCCCCAGAGAATTGTTTTTTACCCTAACACTTTTCTCTGCCATCTGGCGTGTTTACTTGAGTAAACATGCAGGGTCAGAGGCCAACATGGACATGTGGAGGGACAGCTTTGTCATAAAAGCTGTAAGGAATGAGTGGGTGCTTCTGAATATAGCAGTGTGTGTTTTGCTCAGCTGCTGAACACAAAGAGGTGAGGTTAGTCACACTGCTGAAAGAAAATAAAGAAAATCAAATAGACAAGGAGAATGGCAGCTTGTACAACACAGATCACTCAGTCCATTTTATTTGGTTGCATGGGGTTTTTTTACTCTAAGCCTTTCTGGACACATATCTAAAAAGTATGTCAGAGAGGACATAAAATCTCCCTCTCCCCATTCTTTCAGAGACTTGGTTTATAGAAGTTCAGTAGTGACCCAGAGGTCTCAAACCACTGCAGGTGCAGGTACGCAGCTGCAATAAGCCAATACCTATGTTCCAGCAGTCAAGCTACTATCCTTTTAAGTGTCTAATTCTGATGTTGGTACTTAAGGACAGGAATTAATTTGGTACAACTTAAAGGAAGGAAGGAGCAAAGTGAGTTGGTCATATGAACGCAGTCATTTAAGCAAGGGTGACCTTGCACCTCATGAAGGCTTCTAGGTAGGAGGGATAGGTCTGAGTAAGCCAGAGACACCTTTGCTTTTTCATTCCTAGCTTTGTTCAGAGTAGATCAAGTCTGTTACTCCCATGTGACTACTACCACGACAACCTCAGAGTTCACCCCCTCAAAGATTTTCTGCTTTCGTGCACGCTTCCTCTGTGAATGGGCCATTCACTTAAGAATTGGATTCCATGATCCTTCTGGGTCTCTTCCAACTCAGAGTAATCTGTGATTCTGTGATTCCCTTTCAAAGGGAATGATCACCGCATCTCTACTATGCAATTCAGAGCTTGTTTGTTGTTGCCTAGAGAGTGCCAAGAAAAATAGCTGGTTCAGTTTGGGATAGATCAGCAGCTCTAATACAAAAAGGTCTACTCATAAGTGGCCCCTGCTGAGAGATGGACTCTTTTATGTGGCTTCAAAGTGGGTTGGTGGCACAGATGGGATGCCTCAAACCCCCAGCGGCAGAATGGCATTGCGGTTGGATCACAAAACTGGTCCCTTATAATCCATCCCTGGGCCCATCCTTCACAGCCAGGGATAAGCCTGCCACAAGATCTGGCTTCTTTCATCATGGGATAGGTGCCAGACAAGAGGATCAAAGAGCCACAAAATGGTTTATTTCCTTCCATGGAAAGGAGAGCAGCGAGTGACTATGGTGACCTCTCTGCACAGAGCCTGTCCACTACAAAAAGAGAGGAGACAATTCATAAGCACGGAAAGAATGGCAAAAGTTATTGCTGCCTGAGAGCAAAGTGGAGCAGAAAGGGACACTGCTCTACAGTGCAGCCATGAGCCCTGACCTTTATTGATAGTACTGGGTGAAAAAAAAATCATCCTGCAGAATACATTTCACAGCATAACATTACCATGCATCACAAATGGCCTTCAAAAGAACAAAATCATCTGTCTAAAATTTCTCCAATTTCAGATGATAAAGAGAGATATTTAAATCTGACCAGATAGCAAATAACACACAGGTTAATACTGACGTCTTATTAACAGACCCTTTTTGAAGCTATAAAATTATATAATCTCTAAATCAACTGTACTGCATAAAGTTCTTTTTATACATATTTAATACATAAGCTCTAATAAAAGTTTATTAAGACCGGACAATGAAAAATGGAAAATTCCATCTCAGACTGTCAAATTATCCTTGGAAACAGATCAACCAAATAAATAGCAAATGCAAAAAAGCCTAAGAACTATATATTTCACATTTATCTACCTGAATTTTGATGAAGTAATAGCTTTTTCTTTTGGCTCCTAGTCAAAACTCATCACAGGCTTCAGGCCACTTGTCTCACTGTAATACCAACATGGATTGGTAACCATAAAAAAGCCACCAAGGGCTGTTTTCTTTGAGGCATGATGGAATCAGAAGGCTTGAAGGTTATTCTAAAACAGAAAAACAGACTTGATGTTCAGGCAATCAGAAACATGTCTCTCACTCTACATCTTAGAACATCTAATACAATTTCTGCAGAGATGAATCTGGCACTATCACTATAAGGATACAAAAAAAAAATCCCCAAAGATACCAATACAATTATACTATTATATTGAGGTACCACTATACTAAGAAAGTACTAAAGAACTGCTTTATTTATGACTAAATAAAAGATTGATTTCAGAAAAATTGCTTTAAAAACCCGAATTGCCATCAATTTGATCTCTTTGAGTACTCTCATGAAAGTAATTGCTATTGAACCAAGGTAAGCAGAAAAAATGGAAATATTAGTATTTTTCATAAAATAGTCTCAAATAAGTTGCAGGGACCACCTGAGCTCCTTTGAGGAGATGTCCTCCTGTTTTCAGGTGGTATAGAGTTAATTTTCTCATCAGTAGAAGGTACAGAACCATGTTTTGGATTCATTGTGAGAATGTTGATAATTCACTGATGGTTTGGTTGCTGCTGAGCATTGCTTACTCTGAGTCAAGGACTGCTCAGTGGCTCAGTGCCACTGGCTCACTGCCAGTGAGGAGGTACACAAGGATCTGGGTGGCAGCTTGGCCAGGAGAGGGGACCCAAACAGGCCAAAGGGATACTCCACACCATAGAATGCGTTGGAAGAGGCTGACTGCTTTTTGGGGATTGGTTGAGCACCTGTCACAGATGGTGAACAATTGTATTGTGTATCACTTCTTCTCTTGGGGTTTCTTTCTCTCTCTCCTTTTCTTCATTATTATTACTATTGGTGTTGGTGTTATTATTACTTTCTGTTTTCTTTCAATTATTAAGCTGTTCTTATCTCAAACCATGAATTTTTTCTGATGCTCCTCCCCACTGGGGGTAGGTGGACTGTGTGGTCCTGAGTTGCTGGCTGGGGTTAAGTGACAGCTGGAGTTGAGTTTACAGGCTCTCCCTACACAGGAATTGCATAATAGGCCCACCCAATTCTGATGCAAACAATTAGGCATACTAGGACAAAATGAGACTTGTCAGCCTAATACACCTGTATTTGGGAATTTGAAGGACAATCCTAAAACAGAAGAACTGTTCAGAGCTTCTGCAGCAGAGACTTAGAAGTTGGTACATCAAATTGTCTTGGGTTATGTAACCAAAAAATGTGTATTCTATTTCATCTGTTGAAAGCAGCTGGGGAGATGTTTTTCTTTATCTCTTGTAACTCCAGGGGGGAGGGGAGTGGATGCCTTCTGTTAATGACCCAGCTTTTAAAACCAGGTAGGGCAGTGCTTCTTATCTCTTTCACCACCCATGATATCCAGGGGATATCTTCTGCTAATGGGCCATTAAGGCTCACCAATGACATGACACATTACATCATCCCATTGTGGGATGCTCCACCGAGGGTGGGGGGAGCCAACCGTTCCTACCTAGATAAAAACTGAGATGTAGTAACACCAGGTATCCAGTTTTTCCACTGGATTCTCAGAGGAAGACCAGACCCATCTCGCCACAGCTGGACCCTTTCTACAAGATCCTCTCTACTCCACAGAATCACAGCTGTTATTCCAGGAGGATTTGTTTGGACTTCTTCCAACACCCTGACCAACAGAGTGTCAGGTCTTATCCCTGACTGTCAGGGTTTTCTAGGATTTTTGTTTGTTTTGCCTTTTTTTTTTTTGTACTACTATATTTGTAATTTTTAATATTCCTAGTAAAGAACTGTTATTCCTATTCCCATATCTTTGCCTGAAAGCCCTTAATTGCAAAATTATAATAGTTTGGAGGGAAGGGGTTTTACATTCTCTATTCCAAGGGAAGCTCCAGCTTTCCCTGGCAGATACCTGTCTTTCCAAACCTAGACACAAATCTTGCCTTACTGTCTCATATTTTCTTCTGGTATCCTATCTATAACCTTTTTCAAAGACTATCAGCAAATATTCTCATCTTGAAAGTTAATATTGAGAAATCAGCCACCATTTCCATGTTGAACTAGCTTTAATCTTACTTGACAGTGGTACTCTCAGTATATGAGCACAAGATACAAAAAAAAGCAACCTTATCAAGAGGGAATATCTTATAGAAGCTTTGGATGCTATAGAAGCTTTAACCTCTGTCACTATGTCAGTGGCAGAACTGATTCAGTACCATATGCAACTACAGACAAGTGTATAACTCTTGGAACATTTATTCCATTTGCTAGTCTGTGACGAATGGAAAGCAGGTGCTTCCTAATTCTATTTTGAACTCTAATTGGGTTGCACTGGCCAGGGATTTCAGTGACCAAATCTGCACATGTGAGGGAAAAAAAAAGCAGAAGGAATCAAGTTTACTTTTCTGAAAGAGTCTCAAGTACAAGATTGTCACAATAACATTCTGTATTGACAGTGAATGTTTCCACTACTGGTGCATACTAATCCAAATGGAATTTGCCACAACAAATGTTCAGTGTATGTAAATATAAGAACTTTCTTGGGATATCTGCAGAAATTGAATGCACTTTGCATAAGCATTCACATCAACAATCTCATTTTAAGATTTTAGCATTTGCAGTCAGTGGTGGAAATAGTATCAGAAAGTCATTTTTCCGAAGTAGTGTTTTGAATTTTCTGTACCAATAGACTGTTAGAAATATGTGCAATTTATTTATAAGCATGAACACAAAAAAAAAAAATCCACTTAGCTCTGTAAAATAATTTATTGCAAATTGTTTGCCTAGGTCTATAAAAATGCTTATGTACATAAACACTTAAAACATAAACACTGTCTCACATACTTACTTCTAAAGAAGCAAACAGAAACTTGCCCAGTGATTTATATCAATATTCCAGAAATTCATGGAAATATGTAGCTTAGCTACTTAGCTCTGGGTTTGAAATGTTCCCTTTATTATTATTAGACAGTAACGATATCTTAATTACAGTAATTTTTGTGTCTTGTTTACTTTTCAGTGTCTATTGTAATTTGTGGAGAAATGGGGCTGTCATAGTGTTTACATGTGGTATGAAAGAAAAGATGGTTCAGGAAACTGTGATGATGAAGATTATATCACTATGACAGACAAAATGCCGGATCTGAACACAAGCAGCTAGTTCATCCTATTATGCTGATGTTTTTGGCTATGCATGAGAGTCAAGAATTCCTAACCTGAATTTAGCTAAACATAGCATCTCTGTGATTACAAAATAAACATGTAATAAGCATGGCTTTGGTCCATTGTCATTATTAATATATACCAAAAATTATCTGTATTGTGATCAGGTGGAAATCCAGGTGGCAGGCAAAAGGTCCAGGACTAAATTTCTGCTGATAATAGTGTTTGTTTATAGTCTTCATATGTCTATATGAAATAAGCCTTACCTTGTAATATTAATTTTATACTGCCTGGGATATAATGTATAAAAGCTATGAAGGACATAGATATCACAGGGTGGAGCTTTTCCATTAGAGGTTTGTTTGCTGTTTTTTTTTTTTTAACTTCAGATGAGGTAGTTGGAGAATTCTGATCAATGATCCACCTTGAGTTTTGTTAACACTCAGATGATTGAACCACTTTAATGCTGGTTATTTTTCTAGTAAAATTAAATAAATGGAGTCAAGATTGTTGGCAAAATTTAATGAATGGATACAACCTTGTTGGTAAACATCTATAAAAAATAGGATTACATGCATTTAATTTAATCATAAAATATTTCTATTAACAAAAATAATAAGCTTGGTTTTAACCAGGTAATTCAGCTCTATTTATTAATTAAGAACTTTGTAACCATATAGACAATTAGAGCTTCAGAGGTTTTCTAAAAATAATAAAAACCCAGTGCAAAGAGACATTACCACAATGCATACCAAAGAAGTTGTTTACATTCTTTGGAATCAATGAAGAAGAATAAAGGTTATTGAAGCTAGAATTTTAGAGCGAAAATGAAAGGCAGGCTTCCATAGACTAGAAGAACATATACCACTATAAAGGCATACTTGTAAGTGATTATTACTGATCCTCCCTTTCTCCACTGCAATTTTATGTTCAGTCCACTAAATGCATCACAAAATAACATAATTTTGAGACTAAAAGACTGAATTAGATCCTGTATGTCTGGTTTGCTCATACTTTTAAATGCCAAATACCACAAGCAGGTAGCACTTGCAACCTTGCATCTTTACAAGTGCATTCACAGCTAGCAATTCATGTGTATACAGGTCAATATAACCATATAAGAGTGGTTAGAGGTAGATTTTTTCCTTTAAGAGCTTTATCATAAAATTGCTGTGCATGCTACCTTTGCATGAATATCGAGGCAAAGGATCACAGCTGTTGAACCAAAACACCACATTGCAAAGCTGATTGATGGTTTTTGTCAGTACCTATTATTGTGATGAATGTTAATGACTTGAACCACTAGAGTAACTCACTGCTGTTGTATTTACATAAGCAGTGTACTTCTCAGTAAATACTCTTCATGAAACACTTTCACATTTGCATGTTTCTATTAAGAGCTTTTTCATATAAGGAAAGAAGAAGAAAGATACAGCAAAAAGAAAGTGCCATTCAAAAATACAATAAGCCTCTTACAGTTAAAAGAATAAAAATAAGGAGTTCTCATAAGTGTTATTACCAGACAACTGAAGGCCTCAATTCGTTTGCAAGAGAAGTACTGAAATGACTGGACTGTAATGCACTGCATTTTTCTTAAGAGAAGGTAATCAATTTTCCAGTAATGAAACCAGGGATAGAGAAGAAACAAGAATCTTGAGCACCAATTTCTAAAAAAAAGTAGTGACATGCTTATCTTTATTTCTTCACATTTCCAGTTATAGCACGTGCCCATTCACTAATTCTTGGGAACCTGGGCAACAGATATGCTACTCGTGGATTACTAATCACACTGGTTTACCAAATAAATATCAATAAAACATCTCCTGTGTCAAAATTTGCTCTTCAGCTTTTCTCATACAGCCATCAATCACAAGTCTGAAAAGTGTGTAATATGATATCTGGCATGATTAAATAAATAACATATTCTAATAGTCCTATCTCTAGGAATAAGAGACATTTTCACTCTCTCAAGGATGCGATATGACCTGTACACTTGTTTGCTCAGAATAGAGAAAACTCTACTTTTTATGTTGCCTTACTCTGGAGGCAGCTCAAGACTAAACAGGATCACTGTGCCTAGAAGTAAACAAAGAGAAGGGACAAAAGCTCTTAAATTCAAACAGTAGCCATCAGGTCTGATCACAAGTTCCAGTTCTGCTCCACACACTAGCATAATTTCTATTTTATCAGGATCCTGTTTTAATTCTCTGACTTCAGCTCAGAACAGGTTGGCATGGTCCAGACACTGAAAAGATAAATCCAAACCTTATTAAGGTTCAAAATAAGAGAGAACCAAATATCATTTTGAAAGTGCCACAGTTTAAAACAACTCAGTTTTGTGTTGTTTGTGTTGTGTTGTTGCAGTATGTGTTGAGTAAACACATACTGCAACAGAACCCTGACACAATTTAGATAAAAGAGTCCTTCAGGAAGCTATCTATCACAATATGTTGTAATCTTTCATTTTAAAAAGCTTAGCACCACAAAAATAATTCCCTCTCCTTCTGTACAGGCATTGAGGTTCCAAAAGATAGGAAAAGAATTGTGCAAAATTAGTCATATGGCCAGATCCATTCAGATGAACTCTAGTTCTCATCCAGACTCAGTATCACAGGTTCAGGTTTGGAAACATGATTGCCATGTGTTCTGCACAGTCACGTCAACTAAAGGCTGTCAAGTGTCATACCCATTTCCAGCTTACAGTGGATAAATATATTCATAGAGTTACCTTACAAATCTAGTTGTAAATGCTTTTTTGCATTTCACAAAGATCATAACGTTGTTTAGAGTTGAAAAGACCTTTAAGATGATCAAGCCATTAACCTCCCACTGCAAAGACTATAACTAAATCATATGTCTAAACTCCATACCTATATATCTTTTGAATACCTTCAGGGGATAGTGAACCACTTGCCTAGACAGCCTGTTACAACATCTGAGAACCCTATCAGTGAAGAAGTTTTTTCTAATATTTAACCTAAAATTCCCCTGGCACAACTCAAGGCCATTTCGTCTCATCCTATGGCTTGCTACCATAGCTGATTACACTCTCCTTTCAGGCAGTCGTAGAGAGTGATAAGGTCTCCTCTGAGCCTCCTTTTCTTCAAGCTAAACATCCTCAGCTCCCAGTCACTCCTCATCAGACTTGTGCTCCAGATCCTTCACCATCTCCATTGCTCTTCTCTGGACATGCCCCACCACATCAATGTCCTTCCCGAACTGGACACAAGCTTCAACATGGGGCCTCACTAGTGCCCAGTACAGGGGGACAACTTTTTTCCTGGTCCTGCTGGCCACGCTATTGCTGGTACAGGCAAGGATGCCATTGGCCTTCTTGGCCACCATGGACACATGGCTGGCTCATGTTCAGCTGCTGTTGATCAACACTCCCAGGTGCTTTACCTCTGGGCTGATTTCCAGCCCCACCCTCCCCAACCTGCACCTCTGCACACGGTGACTCAGGGGCTGGACCCAGCACTTGGCCTTGTTGAACCTCACACAATTGGCTTTGGCCCATGGATCCAGGCTGTCCAGATCCCTCTGCAGAGCCTTCCTGTCCTCTAACAAATCCATGATCCCACCCAACTTAATGTCATCTGTGAACTGACTGAGGGTGCACTCAACCCCACTTGCCCACACTATCAGTAAAGATATTAAACAGGACTAGACCCAGTACTGATCCCAGGGGAACACCATTAGTGATTGCCCATCAATTGGATTTACCTTCATTCTCCATCACTTTCTAGGTACAGCCATTCAACCAGTTCTTAACCAGCAAAAAGTGTACCTGTCCAAGACATGGTGTCAAATGGTTTTACTGATGTCTAGGTAGATATCAGACCCACAGCCCTCAGAACCTCATGAAGCAAGTGGGTCACCCTTGTCATGGAAGGAGTTCAGGCTGGTCAAGCAGGGCCTGCCTTTCCCAAACACATGCTGGTTAGGTCTGGATCCCTTGGTTATGCCACCTGATGTGACCCATGACCTTTCCCTTCCAGTAGATGGGTGTCCCATTCACCAAACTCCAGCTGGGACCTCCCTAGTTAGCCAGGATTTGAGTTAAATGATTGAAAGAGGCACAGTGAGCACTTCTGCCAGCTCAACCAGTACCCTTTGGTGGTTCTTACCAGGCTCCATAAGCTTGTCTGGGTCTAAGCAGTGTACCAGGTCACTGACCATTTCCTACTGGATTATGGGAGCTTCATATTCTTCACCATACCTGTCTTCCAACTTATGGACCCTCCAAATTACTATCCTTGATATCAAAGACAAGCAATGAAGGCATTAAGTACCTCAGCATTTTCCTCATCCTTTGCTGTTTCCCTCTGTATCCAGTAAAGAATGGGGATTTTCCTTGGCCTTCCTTTTGCTGGTGATGCAGTCATAGAAATGTTTTTTAATTTTGTTTTATGGCAGTATCAAGATGAAGTTCTAGTTGAATTTTGGATGTTTTAATTTTGTCCTTGCATGACCTCAAAATATCCTTGTAGTCCTCTTGAGTTGCTTGTTCCTTAAGATCTTATCCAGAAACTACAGGTATTATAAATTGTGTATTATAAACTGGATTTTTTTTTTTTGTTTGTTTTAAGCTTTAGTGTCACCTAACTGTATCCTATGTAAAAATTCACTGTCTAATAAAGAATCAACCTCAAACTGAGATTGATCTTCTCTGAAGGTAGAATTGGAATTTTCAATGGTTTTGGGTGATATAGTAGTGAGAGATTTAAATAAATTAGTGTTTTATTTAGTCTTGAGATTTTATTAACAGCTATTTTAAAAGTAAGATGATACTTAAAATGAGCATCAGACTTACGCTATAAAGGCTGGACCTTCATGTTCCTACATGTTCAGCTTTCAATAACTCCTTCTTTCCAGTGTTAGGATAAGCACACACAATTTCCCCTCCCCCTTCCCCTTATAATTTACTTTATAACCTCAGGTTGTACATCAGACACCTGTATTTCTGGTTTGATTCTCCTGTCACACAGGTAAACATTGTGGGTTTTTATTCAATATGTCATTAAAGTCAGTAAACAGCAAAAATGAGCTTACACATTTTTAACACCTCTGAGTTAAAAACACTTTGCAATAGGGAAGAAAAACAGATGCTCATTTCTAAATGCTAAAGCCACCAACTGGGAATACGCCAGTTGTAGCTGCTGCCATCTGTTTTCAACTGTTCTTTTTACCTAGCTCTCTTGAGATTCATATCCAAATTCCCAACCATACGTTTCCACAAGGAGAGGGACAGTGGGAATAGTATAAGCAGGATTTTTCATACATGCTGTCACCTTCATTAAAAAAGAATGTTCAGTAATTACTGGTCTGCAGGATCTCTGTGAAATAACTCAGGGGCAGTTTTTTCAAGGATTATATAGTGACAGCAGTTATTTAATGACCACTTCTCATCACTATTTTCCCACAACTCGTTTAACATATTTACTTTCCCACTGTAGTACTTTATCTTCCTATCCTCTCCACAGTCAGGTAGAACTTGGGTATATAGCTCTAGGCTTCTGTAGGGATAACTCAGCTTGTGATGGAAACAAAGCACCTTGTGCATAACCAAGTCTCTGTTACAGAACTGAGCTGCATTGTGCAGTTAATGCCTACTTTTGTGTAAAGACATTCAGATATCCCTTGCATGCATGTATTCATAGTTTTTGCACTGTCTGAGACAGAGTGTGCAAGATGGCAGGGCTGGACTGACATAAGTACAACTAACAAACATAATTAAAAAACAAACCCCTCTCATTTTCACCAAGAAAACCCCTTTGAATTGGCCAAATCCACTTTTGCTAGTTTAGAAATAAACTCATATTTAAATATTTTACTGACTTCCACACACATACCATAAAAAGCAAAAGAAAAATTCTTCATCCCTTCCACCCTCAGTATCATTACTGGATGATTATTTGACAGGTTTTACATTATTACATGGGTTCTTTATTGCTGACCTAGAGTGTATCTCTACTAGATATTTTATATAAGATGGTTTGCAAAAAGTCTACAAGAGATGTGTGTCTGCAACAGCTCTAGACTGGCTTTTGTTTTTCAGGCAGATGCTCTCTTAGCCAACAGTGGTACTGAATTGAGCTTCCGAAGAATAAACCACAGAAGATGCTAATGTTTGAGCCAAAAGCCAACACCTGTAGCTGTTCTCTGTTACAGATCACACCCCATACTTCAGATGACATTCCTGGGGTGTTCTCAGACAAGCTGGCCTGGGCTGCTGGCAGTATCCTCACTTCTCAATAAAGAATGCTGTATAAAACTTTATCAATATCTACTGGCCTATGCATCATTTAAAGGGGGAGGACCTCATCTTTTAGAGATATGTGAGCAGTTTTAGCAGTATTGCTGGCTTGAGTAATACTGAATACTTAGCTGCAATTGATATGATTATTATCCTCTGTTTTCTTTCTTCATCATCAATTTATTGCAGTCTTGCTGATCACTTTCATGAGTAAACTTCAAACTATAACAAAACCAGCACTCCATCTGAAGATCTGTAATCTCATTTCTCTCTTTCCAGTGAAGAGAGAGGAATAGAGAGGAGTAAAACTATGTAAAATCAATGGGTCAAAGTAAGGTATTATGCTAAACAACCTGCATATGAAGAATGCCATCTCATTTAGTCTCTGCTTTCTCACCATCATTTTTTCCCTCAATGCTAAAGACAAACAATTGAGAAAACTACACTTTTTCCTCCCATTATCAGGACTATCAGCTAAAATTAATAAAATTTAACATTATCACAAGTACAATGTATTTTCCTCATGAGCTCCATTGTTATATTTAGTGCTTCTGACAGATGTTAGTTCCTCACTAATCAGTGCTTTGTATAAGTACCTGCGTCAAAGGAGAATGAAACATCAAAAGAGAATGCAAGATTTTTCACTTTACCTTCTTATTTTTAAAATATCACAGTGAGCAGGAAAAGAGGCAAGGGCAAGTGTCACTTTTATTGAGATAAATTAGAACTGATAAATATCTGGGGACCATTTGAAACAGAAAAAGACTGCTGAAATCTTGCAAGAAGCTATAAAAAGCAAACTCTTGCCATTTTTCCAACACACACTCTCATGTTCATGTTTTGTAAAGAATATGATTTAACGTCTTAAAAAATAATTATATGGAAAGCAACACTGATGTGTACAATTCATCAAGTTACTGAGATATAGAGGTTTAGTGGGGTCTACAAGCACCTGAAACAGTTCCACACCTTAGCATAAAGCCATTTTTGTAATGCTTCTGGCCGTGTATCCCTCTCTGTAAAAGGTTGTACTCTGCATCTTCTGCTATCACATTTATTACCATTCATAACACTTTTTGGGGCATAGACAACAGCTGTGTGTGGCATCCTAAAATTGTCTAGAGCTTCCAGACAACCTGTACAATACAAACAACAGTCAATTCCTTCTTCTTTACCTCATTGGTCTTTCAGGAGTCATCCTTGTACTAAAGAAGATAAAACAGTGAAACCTTTCTCCATCATCTGGACAAAATCAAAGCCCCACATTCTGTGAGAGTCTTACCAGCAACCTGGGACTGGTCAGTATTGTGTCTATCATTAACCTGGCATACTAAAGTAGTGGTCTTCTCAGAGTGTAGATGACAGAATACATACTGCATGGCTTGCTTTCCCTTTTGAATATTCCAGGAGAAAGGAGGGAACAGAGGACATGAGGGATGTGGGAAAACAGACAATGACAGAGAGAAAAAAGATAAGCAAAAGGAGGAAAAGTTATTTTTATAATTTCACTTGTAAGTTGGGAGAGAGTTTAAATGCCGTTTTGTGCCATTGCTTCTGGCTCCTATGTCACACTTTTGAAAACTCATATTAAAGTGTATAAAGGTTAAGCTTCACAGATAAATTTGCACCAGATGTCAAAGAAAAGAATTTAGTAAATGAGGAGAAATATTCCTCTGTAGCTAAAGTCCAACCTCGCACTATCAAATATATCTTAGAAAGTTTGAATATATTCTTTCTCTTTTTATGCTATCTTAAAAAAAATAAAACAAAGAAAAATCATGAAAGGCAGAGAATGTACTATGCCAAAAGCCAATAATAATTACTAATCAATAATTATCTTGAAAAGAAGTCAATGATTATTAAAAGCAAGGTGTCAGACAACATATTCACTAACTACAAAATCTTTCTATAAAAAATATGCAGGCTTCTCTATTGGTTTGAATGAATTATTTCTAAAGTTGTATGTTCTTTAAGATTCAATTTTGCTCTTTTTTAATCAAAAAGGAGGACTGAAAAAGTTTTGTGTTATAGTAGAGTGAGAAAATAAATATAGAGGACTTATCACTTGGAAAATCCATTTCTGAAATGGAACTGCTCTGCAATTAGTGTTTGAAAGGAACAAAGAGAAAAAAAAAAAACCAAAAAAAACGGTGAGCAGAACTTAAGAGTTGAAAGATGTACCACAATCAGGAAAGAGCCCCTGTCATGGGCTACAAAAAGGCCTAAAGGCTAGACAGCCAGTGAAGCTACATACAGTGATTTAGGCAGGGTTTCCTAAACATTCCTACTGACATCTACACACACCAATATGTGTATAGACCCAGAAAATTTCTGCCAGTTCCTCAGATAAAAGGCAGAAGCTCTTCCTGCTTTTTTCCCATGAGAGAAAGCATCAGGACAAGCACCATGCCTCCTGCAGAGAGCAGCTGGCAGGTGGAGCAACAGCACAGTAGTAGCAATACCACCAGCTCCTGCTGCTGCCACTGACACCATGGTATGGCACACTTTTCTTCTGATGGTTACAGCACCTGAGCAAACTGAGCTATAGAAAGATTTGATGAAAAGTAGCTGACAACAGGAATCCCTCTTAAAAATTATTTTTTCTTTCTCTCACTTTTTCGGTGGTCCTGAGTATGGTCTTCCCAAATTTGTAGATGGTTATGGATTGAGAGCAGTAAACAGCAGAGAAAGGGGTAAAACTGCAATGGTGTGTGATTAAGATCAAGAGCAGAGCCTAGGAAATGCTCAAAGGGACCTAGAGGTGCAAACTAATCCAAGTAAATCTGAATCTAGGTTCTGAGGTCTGATGAATTCACCTGTTTTGTGAATAGTGATTGAAGAATGATCTACAAAACTTTCAATGTGTGTTCTCACTAGGTAGGAACTATCTCCTCCCCACAAGTAGCTATTACAGTTTTTTCTTCATCTGTTTTTGGTTTAGAATGTCACTAAAATATTTTTTTATCCTCAGCATCTCTTTATTCAACACATAAAAATAGTACTTTTTTTCTCTTCTGTGTGTCTGACCACATATACTGTTGTCACATGCCAATCTATAGTTCCATAGGAGAGAAAAACACTTCAGTAAAAGAAAAAAAAATTTCTTAAAGAGTGTGAGATTGTGATACTATTTCTGCAGATTTAGCTTGCCATCTGTTGTTTAACTCCCCTTCTTAATTCTTTTCAGAAAAATATTTTATTATTGTCTTCACAAGCCCTTAAGTGCCAAAAGGTAGCAAGCCATCAGCCTTAGAATGATCTAGAGTTGAATAATGTCACCAATGGTTCAGAATTTATTATAGCTGTAGAATTTTTGGTTGAGGTTTGCAAACGTTAATAGCTAAACATAGGGTCATTCATGCATATTTTATTATTTTAATAAATTGTTGGTTATGTATTACTGCTAATCAGTCAGAATTTCTGCTTTGATCAAGATACTAAGTGAATATTACAAACTTACTCCAAGTATTAAAATAAATGTCGTAATTTCAAATTCCCAGTGTTTCTTTTTACTTCTGTAAAAGGGAAACAAATCCTGCTAAAACTGCCCTGAACTGCACCAGGACTCCTCTATCCTAACATTTCATGCTTGCGTATTTCAAGGATTATTTACCCGTATCCAGTACAAAAGTGAATAATTCTCTCTTTAATTGCCAATATGTCACTGTTAAGCATATATATGCAGCTGACAGACTGGCCCACCATTTGCTGCAAGGGGCGAGTGTTGAGAAGGCAGCTGTCACAGTGATATCAGTGCTCTGGTCAGGCAGAGCAAGCAGACCAGGCATGCAAAAATTCCATTATGTTAGCCTTATTCTTAGTCCTGCCACCCTACAGAGAAGGGTTGTTACAGGCTCAGCACAAAAGGGCCCCAGCTGTAGCTACCTACCATCAGCTGCTGGCCATAGTTGCCTCCCAGGAGAACTTCTAGTCCACAACTTTCATCTACAGATGTTAACTCAAATGCGTTTCAAATCTTTGGTGTGTATTCCTTGGGCACCCACCCGACTTGTTTTTATCATGCTTTTAAAGATTCCTATTCAGAACATGCTTGACTGTACTTTTCTGCAGTTAGCTGAAATTCAGGGAAGTTCATAGGATCTGTGTGGTCAGCATTGTGGGGGGAAGGGTGGGAGGGTATTTGGTAACATTTACTGCTCACAAGGGTGGGAAGAGGGGTATTTGGTAACATTTACTGAACATTTTTCATGAGGGAGCCTAGCAGCTTAAGGGATTGCAGGACAGCTGGATCAGAGAGAGTACTGTGCTTACTTTGTTTATTTAAAAATCCCTTTAGGCTCTGGAGTCAATGCATCTAAAGTGCAGTTGCAGTTTTCTAGCAGTTATAGATAAAGGAGCTGTGTAGCCTCATTTAATCTCTTTCCTTCTTCCAAGATTTGCATATTTTATCAACTACATTACTTTAGGGGCTGTCATTGCATTTAACTTCCTGCACATGAAATTAGTGTCAGCTGTCATTCCTCGTATACATTTGTTAAATTCAATCTTGCTTATAGGGGGTTATGAGGTGGAGATATAAGTGTATTATAAGTGTATTAAAGTTTACCACAGAAAGACTGAATGACTTTTGATTTGGAATGATTGTTCAGATAAAGGAAAATAAGTTCATGTTTTTACTGTAGTCCTTTAAAAGGCTGATATAATTGATGTAAGCCTCTCAAAACTGACCCTCTGAGTGTTAGGAATGGTAAGCAATTAAGGACTTTCTCGTGCTGAACTCATGTCTTTTCTTCCCTCCCTGCTCACCACTCCCCCACTTCAATATAATATCAGTGAGTTTGTGGGTAATGATGGATTAGCATCTCTGTAAAATTATCCCCTTTGGCTATGAAATATGTATAGGAGGGACAGACAGAGGAACTGCAGAATAGATTCTGTTTCCAGACCTCTTTTTTTTTGCCAAGAAAAGATCAGGTCCATGTATCGTTGACTTCCCTTGTGGGATTGGGAATCCCAGCAAGGATTTCCACCCTACTACTGAACTCTTAAATGTCTTTGCCTGCTAACATGCGACCAAAGCTCATAAACATTTTTGTTCGTTTTATTTCTATTACATCTTCAATAATAAGAAGATTGCTGTGTTTTTAAGATAATTAATGTCCCAAATAAAATATTTTTTTCTGAAAAACATTCCTGAAATTCTTCTAATGCACATGCATAAGTCTTCCAGCATTGTTTGTCACCTTTTTCTTCCATCTTCGCAGATTAGCTTTCTCCCATTCTGTGCTTCTCATGGAGCACCTACAA
The DNA here is from genome assembly GCA_910950805.1 of Acrocephalus scirpaceus scirpaceus. Lineage (NCBI taxonomy): Eukaryota > Metazoa > Chordata > Aves > Passeriformes > Sylviidae > Acrocephalus > Acrocephalus scirpaceus. Next base: position 47,233,984 of record OU383776.1, read on the forward strand.
AAATTATAAGCCCAGTCACTTCTGGGAGACCTTCATGAGAGGTTGGTGGTATTGAAATAGAAGTGAAGAACTCCCTTATGTCCTGTAGGGAATTAGAGAAATTGGACATTATCTTACTCTTGCTGGAGTTACTAGAGCTACCACTCAATTACTAGGAATAACTGAAATGTGGTGGGACAACTCACATGACTGAAAGATCACATTGGGTAGCTACAGGCTGTTTTGTAAAGACAAGCAGTGAAGAAGAGGAAGAAGAGTAACACTCTATGTTATTAAGTAGGACCTTGAATATATAGAATTTAGCTATATTGATTATGGAAGCCCTATCAAGTGTCCCTGGGGTCAAGATCTTCCAGGGAGATTTCACACAGGCATCTGCTAGTGACCTTAAAACCAGGATGATAAGGCCAACAAAGCAATACTTAGCTCACTTAAATAAGCTTTGGGTCAACACAATCTAATTATTATGGGCAACTTCAATTATCCAGACATTTATTGGTAGAACAATGCAGCAGCTTGCAAGCCATCAAGTTTCTGGAATGCATAGAGGCCCGCTTCCTCATAAAAAAATGTTAGATTTCTAAACCAGGAATGAGGCACTGTTAGACTTGTTACTCACAAACCAAGAATACCTGCTTTTTGATACCTTGGTTAGTGATAGCTTTGGCTATCACAGTGATCACAATATTATGGAACTTGAGATCCCACTGAATATGCTGAAGATTTTAGAAGAGCAAACCTGAGCTAGCTCAGAGCTGATTTGGGGGAATTTTGTGGGAAGACACTATGGAGGATAAAGGAGCTAGTGAGTGTTCTAAGGAAGTTCACTTGGAAGGATGATAACCATTCATGCCCCCTAAGTTAAGGGAAGTAGGTGGAACTAGAGACCCAGTTGGCTTAACTACAAGCTTCTGAGTCTGCTCAAAACCAAAAGAGTAGACCAATGTTCTACCAAAAGTAGACAAATATCTGTTGAGAACTAGAAAAGTATTGTCAGAGTGTCCAGAGATGCAGTTAGAAAAGCAAAAATTCCACTCAAATTGAAATTGGACAAATATGTCAAAAACTACAAGAGAGTGTTCTTCAGTAATATAAACAATAAGCTGAAAAAGAAGGAAACAATGAACTGGTGTTTTGCAGAAGTGGTGAATTACCCAATCATAAACAATGCTGAAAAGACAGAGGTTCCCAACACTTTCTTCATGTCTACCTTTACCACCACTGTTGGGCCCCAAGTCTTGGGAGCAAATACCCAGTTTGATGCAAACATATGGCCAGTGAAGAAAGAAGGGGTATATGAATCATTAAAGGAGCTGAAAATATGCACCTAAGGGTTTTAAAAGAGCTGATGTCATTTTAGAGATGCTCTCCATAATCTTTAAGAGGTCTTGGGGACCGGAAAACATCCTAGAAGACTGTAAGAAGGCTAATCTACAAGAAGTTTTAAGATCCAGGTTCTTAAGATCCAGGTAATTATGGGCACATAGGTTTTACTTCAGGCCCTGGGAAAGTTATGTAACAAACACTCCTGAAGACTGCCACTAGTCAAACAAAGCACATGATTAGGAAAATCCAAGACAGATTCATCAAAGGCAAATCGTTCATGTCAAAGCATCACGATTGTCTTCTAAGACAAAGGAAAATGCTCAGTTTGTGTGGGAAGAGCAGTGTCTGTCTACCGGGATATTTTCAAGGTATTTTCAGCTTCCTTCCAAAGAAACTAATGTGTGATGGTCTGGACAAGAAGTCTGTGGGATGAGTGGGGCCCTGGCTCCTGGGTCCCCAGATAGGGGTGTAAACAGCTCCTTTCCAAGCTGGCAACCTCTCACAGGGAGGGTCCCCCAGGGATCAGTGTTGGGCCCAAAGTTGTTGATTATCTTCCTAAGTGATCTGGACAATGGGATCAAGTGTACCGTGATGATGTCTGCGGTGGTACCAAACTGAGTGGGAAATGGGCTCTTGGGAAGGGAAAGCCACCCTGCAGAAGGCCTGGATAGGCTGGAAGAGTGACAAGAACCTTACGAAGTTCAGCAATGACAAGTGTAAGTTCTTGCACCAGGGAAAACATAATCCAGGAGGGCAGCACAGGCCTGTGGAAAGGGACCCTGGGTACACTAGGTGTACAGAGCATGCTGTGGAAAAGAGAGTCTGGGCTGCATCAAAAAGTGCATCATCTACAGAGACAAAGGCACCACTATCCCACTGTACCGAGTGCTTGTCAGGCCACTCCTAGAGTTCTGTGCTTTTCTTTAGTCCTTATACCAGGAGGCTGGAGCGGGTCCAGAGAAGGGCCATAACAATGGTTCAGGGGCTGGGAAGCCTGCTGAATGAGGAAAGGCTGAGAGATATGGTTTGCTCAGCTTTAAAAAAAGAAGTCTTAGGGGAAATCTTATTACCTTTTGTATTGGGTCTGATTGAGCAGGAACGCATTCCCCTATAAGAGCCTCCACAGTGCTGCTGCACTTCGCATCAATAGTTGGAAAGGTGCTGATAACACACCAGTGTTTTGGCTATTGCTGAGCAGCACTGGCCAAGAATCAGTGCTGTCTCTCCAATACTCCTCCCTCCATCAAGGGGGCTGGGAGTGGGCAAGATCCTGGGAGGGGACACAACCAGGCCAGCTGAGCCAAACTGACCAAAGCAATATTTCATGGCATATGATACCAGCTCAGATAAAAAGCTGAGGGATGTCAGGAGGAAAAATGGGAGGCATAATTTTACAATGTTTGTCTTCCAGAGCAGCTGCTCCACATGCTGAAGTCCTGCTTCCCAGAAAGTGGCTGAGCATCACTCTCCAATGGGAAGTAGAGATTAATTTATTTTTTCCCCTTTTCTTATCTGCATGCAAACTTCTGCTTTTTTGTCTTGCCTTTCTCTTGCTTTAAACTGCCTTATCTCAACCTTGTAGTTGTTTTCTATCTTATTTTCTCTCCCCTGTCCCACCAGAGTGATAGAGTGGTTTGGTGGGCATGTGGCTCTCAGCCAAAGTTAACCCACTATGCCATGTTCCAGTATTTATAGGTTGGCTATAAAGAAGGTGGAAGCTCCCTTTTTGTGAAGAACCACATGGAAAAGACAAGGGATAATAGATATAAATTACCCCTGCACAGGTTGCAGCCGGACAGAAGGAGAAAATTTCTCACAAAAAGAGCAATTAACCATGTTAATGATCTCCTCTCTAGGGAAGTGGTGAATTCCCAGACACTGGACACTTTTAAGATCCAGCTGGAGAAGGTGCTGGGCCACCTTGTCTAGAGTGTGCTTTTGCCAGGAAAGGCTAGTCCAGATGATTCTTGAGGTTCCTTCCAAATTGATATTCTACGATTAAGCACATTTCCTCACCTTTGGGAGCCATTTTAAAAACATAGCAGTCTAGAGAAAAGTTTTAACCAGTAAGGTCTATTAAGTTCTGAGATCCATGACATAGAACTCAATGTTTATTGTAAAACTAAAAGTAATAATTTTTATTCTCCAGAGAATCTGATTTGTTTTGATTTTAAAATGGAGATTTATAAAGGATGTGTTGTAGTTGAGAGAGATGCCTGAAAAGTCAGACTACAAAGTTTGCAGACAGTGAGAAAACCTTTACACAATGTACTAGAGCCTAGTACTAGTTGTACTAGAGCAACCAGCTACAACAATGGCAAATGAAGGAAAATGCTGAGAAATATGGGGCGGTACATACCAGGAGTAACTTTAACTGCACACTTATATTGTAAAATATGAAATGAAATTTTGTTACTTATGAAGATGTACAGGGTAAGACTGAGTATGGAGTGCATAACACTTCAAGTATATCATAAAAGTATGGAAATGTTTGCCAATTACAGTGCTCCTCACCTGTCCTTAGTAAAGTGCAGTAGAGGGATTGGTTAATGTTTGGCAATTTATCAGTTAATTGACAAAAGAAGAGATGTCAGGGTTTTTCCTAAAACAGTTTTTTCCCCTTTTCTACCACATGACTGTGCTGGCTGGCCTGTTCAGGACTGACAGAACAAGGAATCATAAGGATGTCCTTCTCTGGCTTATCTGGTGTAACTCTTGTTTCAGTCTGCAGAGACTATATAGTATTGTTATACATCCAGCTCTTGAAGTAGACTCCTCTTCAGCATATGAATGACAATCCCATTGAAATTACTAACTCAGCTCATCCTAGCTGCAGAAAAAACACTAGAGTATTTTTATTGGTATGTTTCTGGCTTAGGATATTGACCTTATGTATCATACTTATATTCTTCCCACATTAATACAGAAATTGCTTAGATTTCTGTATTAATTTATGATGATTTTTTTCATAACAATGTCATGAAATTTTGACATCTCTGTCATACCACAAAGGTACTTTTTTTTTTTTTTTTGGCACAAGAGGATATATCTTGGATAGCAGCAAGCATTGTTTGCTTTTTCAGCTATGAAGTGAGATGAAAAAGGATACATTCTTTCATTTTTACTCTGAATGGTAAATCATATTTTAGAGCATTTTTTCCAATGTTTTTGTCTAAAATGGTGAAAGTGGAGACATTCTCGCTCAAAAATAAATGTAGGCAATAAAGAGGTTTGGATATGGAGGTTATAATATGCCACCTGTTGTACTTTGAAGCACTAGAACCCTTTTTCAATCCTGCAGTACTTCTCCATTTTGATACCCAACACCACAAGTACTACAAAATATTGAAAAATACTTTTTTATTCAAGATGGAAAAGAAGATTCCTAGTTATCTCCTTATCTGTTGCTATCTTGATGAATAGGTTAGGGCTACTAATCTAATAAAGGATCCCAGCAATGAGAGATCCAAGGAAGATGGTTTCTCAGGAAGAATCGTCCTTTCTGAGCTTTGTTAAGATGACTGAGTGAAGAAGGGGAGAGGAAAAAATAGCTCATTTCTGAAACATAAATAGTTTTTTGAGATAAAATAAAAATCCATACAAATAAACAAGCAACAACAAGAACAACCAAACAGACAAACCCTGAAAAATACATTGCTTATAAATTCTATTATGCATTTACTTGCTTATGCGATCTGTAGAGGAAAAGGTAAATTGAATGACAGGTTTTCTCATGAATTGTTTTTCCTTGTCTATCTTTAAATGAAACAAATCACAATGCTCATGTTGTTTGCCTTAAATGTCTTTTAGGTAAGCAGACCTGAAAGATGAAGGCACAGTGAGGAGATGAAGGCACAGTGAAAAGCTGGGACACTTAGTATTTGGAAAGCTCCTGTGAACCCCTGCCCTCAAGCTTCATATTCTTGACAACATTTTTTCAGCTGTTGGTTTGTCATTTTGTTAGTTAGAGAGTTTAAATAAAACGTTGTAATAAATGCATTGTACTGCAGAAGGTAAAAAGCAGTGTCTTCCCTTTCCCACAAGACTTCAAGTATTCCTGCTCTGTTTGGGATAACTCACTGCTGTCATTATGAAACAGCTTCCAAATTTGCATCAGTTTTTGACTTGTGGTTGCAATAACATTAAAATAATCTCTCATGGTCAGTGCAATCCCAGGGATCTCTGAGAATGGCAGACCACCCTGCACGAGGTGATCAGCATCAGTCCTCTTCTGATTGTTTCCTGACTCTGATAGTACAGCCCCATGAAGATAAGTACAGCTGCCTCTCTGCAGCAGCTGGAGTCAGACTAAAAACTGAGAGAGAGGAAAGAAAAACATGTTGCTGTCAGAAGCCAGGCTTCACTAGCACAAAAATAGGTTATTTTTACTTTTACTTTTGGACAAAATCTTTATGTCCATATTTCACTGTACCAGGTAGTAAAGTGCAAAAGCAAATGCATAAATCAGAAGCTTTCTACAAGCTGGGGAGAAGAAGGAAGAGACTTCCTCCACATAAATATGATCTTGCACCAGCATCCTGAGCCTTCCATCAGATCAACAGCGACTTGGAAGATTAACTAGCATAGAACAGTTAGAAGGATATAAACACTATCAAGATGAATAGTTAGGCTCAGATCTGAGGCTCTGTACTAGCAGCCAGGCTCAGCAATCAGTCAGCAAGGGCTAGAGATATGAATTTCATACTGGCCTTTAGCTAATGCATAAAAACCCAAAGCATTTGGTGCTGATTTGAACAGGAATAGGAATAGACCTACAGAAAAAGCTACAAAATCACCTTATGTCTTCCTGGGGTGAAAAACCTTTTTTTGGCTATGGAAGAATGACTCATTTTTAACTCAAAATAATAAGTAATGTTGCAGTTGGACAAGCAAGAGGCCAGTGGGCTGGTAAGCTACTTAACACCAGTTTTTATACATGCCAGTGAGCAAGCAACGGACAATTCAGAGACTTTAATTCTGCATAATGGCTGTTCTCAAGAGGTACCACAGGAAAAAATGAAATTCTAGTGCACTTTAGCAGAGAAAATAAGTAATACCTCAATGTCAAACAGGAAACTATTTATAAAATGACTAAATGAAAATGGATGAGTTAAAGAGACAGCCAGTTCAATGGCTTGGTTGCTGTATGGTATTTTCCAGAAAGAAGATCCTTTCTTGTCTAAATGAGCAGAGGATTCCAGTTCTATGAAATTAAGGTGCCCAAGATAGAATTGAAATTAGAAGTACTGAATTAGAAGTGATACTGGCTGTCAAAGAATGAAAGATTATACCTAATCAAGTAATTTACATTGTATTTTCTACTTACAAGCCAAAATGCAGAAGGTTTTTCTCTGTTCTGTTACCAGGGAAACTGAGGTCTAAAGAAAATAAGGGTTTTGTCCAGGGAAATATTAATCTACAAGATTTGAACTCTAATCTGCAATGGAAGGGACAGTTCTGGAAATGGAGGAACAATATGTCAAAAAAATTCGAAACAAGTTAGCTGAAAAATTGAAAATATAGCTACCTCGTTTGGATCTTAAGTATGCAGTTGTTAGTCGGACAGGATAGAGAAAAGTGCAAAGCAATAAATATTGTAGAGCACTGATACATTGTACATTTTTTCTTACTACAGTTGTGATCAGCTGTGGAAACAGCAGTGGCCAATATTCCTGATTCTTTTTGGAAAAAAGGAAGTGGCTAAGACTTTGTCAAAGGCTGTAGTACTAGACATGTTTACAGCAGCTAGAAACAGCTTTTTGCATCAGAGAAGAGGTCTGCAGATACATACACCAAAAGGGATGCTTCCATATGTATACTTTGGAAATAATGGCCATGAGAAACAAAATCTTTTCTCAAAGTTGAGCAAGAAAAGAGGCATATTATTTTTCAATATTCTCATGGTGATAGTCATCTTCTGTACAGATTCTCACATAATTTTAAAAAATATTGAATATTTTTCTATTACTATTTGCTGGCTCCAGCCAACCAGTTATCATTCCTCTGATTGAGCATAGTCATGAAAACCTCAAGCTTTTCATCTTCCTTTTCAACTTTAGAATCCTCATCCGTCTATGTTAATGTCCAACTACATTGAATGCAGTTGTTGTGGTAGCACAGTAGATTCCTAGTTCTCACTTACAAAAATTTTAAATTGTTGCACAGATTATAATTCTGGTGTTGTCTAAACTCAGCAAACATGCAGAAGATGATGGCATCAAGTCATGGTTTCACCCCACCCAGCTGCCAAGCCCCAGCAGCTGCTCACTCACTCCTCCATCAGGGGAACAGGGGAGGGAATCAGAAGGGTAAAAGGGAGAAAATCATGGGTTGATATAAAGCCACTTTATTAGGGACACCAAAAGCCATGCATGCAGACAAAGCAAAAGAAGGAACAAATTCACTGCTTTCCAAGGGCAGACAAGTGTTCAGCCATCTCCAGGAGACCAGGGTCCCATCATGTGTAATAGTGACTTAGAAGACAAATATCATCACTCCAAATATCTTCCCCTTCCTCCCTCTTCCCCCCACCTCTATGTACAGAGAAGGATGTCAGATGGTCTGGAAATCCCTTTGGTCAAGTTGGGGTCACCTGTCCCAGCTATGTCTCCTCCCAACCTCCCATGCAACCCCAATTTCCTCACCACTGTGGAAGTACAAACTGCAGAAAAGGCCTTGTCTCTGTGTAAGTCCTGCTCCACAACAACGAAAACATCTCTGTATTATCAACACTGTGTTCAGCACAAATTCAAATATTGCTCCATAACAGCCACTGTGAGGAAAGCTAGCTCCACCACAAAAAAACCCAGCACACATCATCCTAAAATTTTCTGACTGTAAAATTATGACACTCCTAAAAGAATGAAGCGGTAAATCTGATCAGACTTTACTGAGATAGACAAGGTAATTTTGTTGCAAATGAAGTCTTTGTCAATTCAATACTCCTTATTAAATGTTCACCCCCTCTGTTAATCACCAGGCCATCCACCTTCTTTTGTTCTCTTTCTGTTACACCTTTGAGCCCCGTAGCTGCCCCCCAACATAGCAACCAGAAACCAAAGGAGGGGAGAACCAGAGGACATGCAAATAGAGATGATGCAGTGCCAGCTGGGAGAAGAAATTAAGAAGAGACCGATCCAAAATCAGAAAAAATTTATTAGACTGAACCACCAAGACCCATGGATGGACCATGCAAGGAGTGACACTGCCTCCTCCCAAAGCTGAGCGGTTTTCACCCCTCACCCTGACTCTCAGAGATGTTGCCCAGAGAGGGACCCCCTGGAATTTCAGAGCCAACCAAGCCTTTGGGATTGACCGTGAGGACCGGGAACTCGACCCTGCCTGCACTCCAGTGAACGAAGCTGCTGCACACCTCCTCCTCCGAGTGCAGCGGCGGTGTGTGCTTGACTCGTCGGGCCCCCACCCTGAGCTGATCACAATAAAGGCTTTTAAAAGGAGAAAAATTTCCTGTCTTGTTTATAACAATCAGGACACAAGGACAAAGAAACTGACACAGAAAAGAGGGGTGAAGATGCATCCTGGATTTAGACAATGTATTGGCTACAGCTTGAAAAAGGTACACATCACATCACTGTGGAAAACTAGCAGCATTCCCAGGTGTCACCTGCGTTCTTTAAATACAATGCTGTCTGATGTTCAGAAGTGGGATATGTTCCTAAATGTCTACTTTGATTTTGGTATATGAAAAAAAGGAAGTAAATATACACTCGTAACCTTGTGTGTAGATTTGTAATGATTACTTGGAACTGTTATAAATGAGTATAAGCCAATTTAAAAATAACAGGGTTTATTAGCGAAATTTCCAACACCAAATTAAAGCCACAATAAAAATGGGACAACAATCGATCGAGAGTTGGGTGGACAGAGTGGTGGTACAAAGGTACCCTCCGAATTCTGCCACCCTGCTATGTTTCAGCCTGTGGGTTTTATACAGTTTTTTTACCCTAAGGCTAAGTCCAGTTATGCTGTGTTTCCAAAAGAGTCCTGTCTGCATGAAAAGGTTGCTAGATAGTTTCTTCTGAAATTCATCTTGGGAGGGGTGGTCTGATCGTCTAGGATCTCCACCAAGATCGGTATCGAATGTTGAAGAGCTGTGAAGTGAGGGTCCACCCTTAATGGCTGGGCCATCTTCTTGCTCTGCCTTGTTGTTACAGTTGTAAATGTGTTTAGGAACTTTGGAATCTTGGAGGCATTCTCGGGTAGCTTCTTATTAGTAGCTTAAATCCACACGAATTTATCTATTATACTTATTACAGAACTAAGAGACGCTTCTGTAATTTACCCTGGTTAATCTTCAGTATGCAATGCAAAAAAGCAGTTTATACACATACCTCAAACCTCAAAAAATCCCCAAACCTCAATCCCAAAGCAAACAAACAACAACAACAACAAAAAATCCTTAATGTTATTCCAATTCTATTTCTCTCTTCTTTCCTTGATGCATGAAACTTTAATTTCACTCTTTTAAATTACAATGACTGGTGTAAGTCAGCCTTTGAAGAGCAGGCTGATCCCTGCAATAACACGAAGTAAAAGTTTTTACTGTCTTTGTAATCCCAGCCAAGTCAACTCAATGGGATGAATCACAGTAGTAAACACTGCTACACCTTGCTTACATAGATCCAATTACAAGACCTAATCCTGAATATTTGCATGGTCAGTATAATATTCTTTATTTGCACCAGTTGCACTATTTTCCACACTACATCTGGTAAGAAAGGGTTCGTGGCAAGGCTGTGCCACCGCCTTTTAAATTGTCTATTGGTGGTTAGATTTGTTTCTTTTTTACTTATAGAATTTTTTTTCCCCGTAAGTTGCTAGGAAACTAACGACTAGGTACTTCTATGTACTTAAGCAGAACAAAGGGGCCAAAGGAGAGGAACTGTAGCCCCTGGCTACACTTCTTTGAGTCTCTGGGAGTTTCTCTTGGAGGGGGGAGATAAATGTGAGTTTTGGGGGTAGGTAAAGGATGGGGGTGGGGGCAGCTGTACTCTCTCGCTCTCAGCATCGGAAAGAGAATGGCCGAGCTGTTGCTTACTGCGGGGAGAATTCACTGTTACCACCAAAATCCAGTCCTAGGGATCTACCACCATTTGCTCATGTGTCCAGGAATTCTGAGCTTGCCTCCTCCTGCCCTGCTGGAGCTGGGCTGGCCCAGTCTCACCACCGCCACTTCTTGGGCGCTCCTCTGGTTCTTTGCTACACTGTAGCCCTGCACGCCCTGCACGCCCTGCACGCCCTGCCCGCCCTGCCCTGCTGGGACATCCCGCAGCTTCAGCTACCACCGCCGAGCTTCTGGTGCAACTCACCCATCAGCCCAGGATTTCTGCTAATTTCCTGCCGTTTCCAGTTTGGTGCTCCTCAGACCCCTGCAGGGGCACCGAGACCTGAGCGCCCCGGGCTTTGTGAGGCAAAGCCCCTCGAGGTTTCTGGCTCTGTTTTTGTTGTTAATGCTGTAGTTGTTACTCTGTTTGTCTTGTTATACTAGTAAAGAACTGTTATTCCTATCCCCAGACCTTTGCCGGAGAGCCCTTTAATTTCAAAATTATAATAATTCGGAGGGAAGGGGTTTGCATTCTCCATTCCAGGGGAGGTTCTGGCTTTTCCCTGGCGGGCGCCTGTCTTTCAAACTAAGACATTGTCACTACGAATTCAACAGGAATCACAGACTCCTAGCACAGAATGATAGACAGGGTACCCATGTGGAGACAGCAGATCAGGTTTTGATCATCTTTTTATTCGCTTCCAAAACTTGCCATGTTTAATTCATTTACATTCATATATTTGTGGGAATAGATACTTTTTCAAAAAGCTTCCAGTTTTACCATGACTTCATGAGCAGATGCAGTATGTATTTATAGAGCTGTATCTTTTTTAGTAGTGCTTCTTTGCTCTCAGTTTCATGATACCACTCCTGAATGGTGACATCAGTCAGAGGTCCTGCACCTCCACCTCTCAAGTCATTCAACACTATCACACAAAATGGACAACAGGCTTCCAAAGATTTTCTTTAGCTGCTGTGACTCCAGTGGCATTGAAATAGAGCAGTTAAAAACCTCAGAAAAAGGCAGACAGCAATTTTCTGACTGTAAGAGCAAAGGGTATGCAGAAAGATTATGTGGCCCATTGAAAAACCTGGAATTTCTTATGAAGTGTTTCTGTAATTTGCATCTACTGTTTGACATCCTAAGGGGAAACTGAATGTAATACATTGGAGCACAGCTCACTAGACACAAAAACCCATGGAATTATGTCCTACTGGGTTTGGACTTGATATATATTCAATGAATATTCTGAAACTATTGAAAATGTCTAACTGTGTTATATGGCCAAACACTATTCCTAAAAGTCTGAATTAAGTCATGTTCTGAATAAACAATGAACATGAACAACCATATTCTGCACAAGAGCTATGCACCAGTAAAGGTATTGCTGCTCTAAACATGAAATTAAATAAAGTTATCTTTCAAATACAATGGACTCCTACAAGCAAGAGCTTATTCCTCAACTAGACAAGAACAAACATGAAAATTTGTTATGCTAACAGTGTAAATACACATACATGCATTTATTTTCTTACAGGAATATTTATTTGTTTTTATAACTGAGATTAAAAATATCCTCACTATTATTTTGATGAATATCCCTCAGGTCTTTTGAAATGTGTCCAGAATGGCTTCATAGATTTGGGATCGATACAATTTTTTTCATTGTGAAGTGATAAGTTAATTCATGACAGAAATGTTCCATCTCTGTTGGAAGGTCCTTGGATGTTTTTCCATGTCTACATTGGAATCCAAGTAGTTCTGGTCTTCATCTTTGATTTTCTATAAACATAGGCTCCTCCAAACCATCATACCTCTACCTTAACTTCCCTCTGAAATCTGTGAATAATGACAATTAGCTCTTTTGTGCAAATTATTTTAGCGAGAAAAAGAATTAAAGCTGTTATTATTTATGCAATGACACAAAAAAAAATATGCTGTGGCAAGAAAATACTCCTATGACTTTCTTGATTTATTTCTTAGGCCAGACATTGGGAAAACAAACACGAGGTTAAAGATTCTTTATATTAAAAATAGCACAACTTCCATTTTGCAGTCTATTTTGCTCTGTTCTTTTTTTTTTTATAATAAGTTCATTTCTATATTAAGATTGACATTTAGAATCAGAAGACTAAGATTTTTATCAGAAAAATTAAGTGATTGACTATCTCAACATTTTCATTTTACAAAGGAAAAATGTAGATTTCACAGATAAAGCACTAAAAGTACTGTTGAATCTAAGTAGCACTTTCCCCCACATTTTCAAAAGAGGCAGGAAAATTAACTGCAGGTTTGTGTGGCATACAAGTGAGCACAAATAAAGAATATGCACTGTTGTCTCCTGAATAGATTTGTCACATTACTATCTAGAGCTTTCGTCTAGTGACAGTGGAATATCAAAAATATACTGAATAATATAGCAAAAATTTATTGAGCCATGAGTTCTAATCTTTGTCTGCATGTAATTGCCTTATTAAAAGATTTGCAAGCTTACTGCTTCTGCAATTCTGAATCAAGCCAAGAAAACAATGTTGTTAAAAAACTAATCCTTGTGATAAGAAAATAGTGTGTATCTTAAACTGGAAATTAAAACTACAGCCCTCTGGTACTGTAGCAACGCTACAAAAGATGCTTCCAGTGCTGTCATTGAAGCTATGAATGGCACTTTGCAGGAGGTTTCTTCCCCCCCCCCACCCCACCTGCCCCATCACTCTCACAAGCAGTGCCACAGGAGTTGTGTATGCAGACATCAGAATCTCATTTATTTTTTAATAGGTGTTATTGGTACCTCATATTCTGTCTGCTGCTTTGTACCTGTCTGCAATAGCTTACAGAGCATGAATAGGAGAGGATTCCCCAGCTCCCCCAACTTCTCTGATCCCTGGCTCCCTGTAATGTCAGCAGTAGGAGAGAGGTAATTGCACCTTGCTGTTGCCAACACCCATTACAAATTGTCAGCTTTCATAAATAGTATGACAGGATGGAACATTTCTTTCTGCTCTTCAAATAATTTCCTTTTATTTATTGTGATGGTTTACTTTTTGATTGTATGGAAGGCATGGGACCGCTACCCTTAGCAACCAAAATGATTACATTTTATCTGCAGATAAGGCAGCAAGGCATAATGCAAGCTTCTCTACAGAGCTGTGTTAATTCAACTCATGCTTGGCCTGGGTACACCATTCTTTTTAGCCCAGAGAATAAAAGCCAGTTTTATTGTACTCTGTCCTACATGCCATTTCAGAAACATCAGTTGCTTTACAGCTTTGGCTTCTCCACTTACTTTCACCTTCAGAACTTAATAGCATTGCTTTGGCAGCAGTCACAAATAAAAATTTTGATATTATGGAATCTAGCCAAAGAACATTTTATTTCTTGATAGAACATTTTATTTCAAGCTAATCAAGACAAATTAGACAAAGACTTGTGAATACTGCATCTCATGTTTTACCAGTAGAGTGAACATCTACTTCCAGAATAACAAATATGACTGGAGCACAATGAAATCTGAAAATTAAGCATAAACGTATGTGATTATTTATTTAAACTTTTTGCCATCCCACACAAAGTAAAATGATGTAGGTATTTTTGTTCCAAATTTTTCCCTTTATTTGTTATATAATCAAATGCAAATTGAGCCAAGTGTCTAATTCGCACAATGAGAATCAGATAAATGCAAGAGATTAAATGTAGATGAAACAAGATCTTATTGCATATGGATGGCATATGAAGATTGAAGTGCCTTAATAAGTAGCTGATAATCTTACTTTAAATTGGACACTTACAATCTACTCTTAATTAGCATCATTAAGAGGAAGTTCAATAAAATATAACCTTAGAAGTTATTTACAAGTCATGTAACCTATACTTACAAAGGTACATTTTTCTGGCAAGAAATTTAATAAACTGTAATGAGAAGTTCATAAATATATTTTCTTTATTTGTATTTTATGCGATTATGTGCTAGCTACAGAGTACCAAGATAGGTAAAAGTTTACAAACAGTAACCAGTAGCTGTATAAGGTGCACAGAGAACAGGTCCTTTAAAGCAAAGTTTTCATGTCCATAACAGTTTTCTTATGTCAAGTTATGGGTACAAGGTAAAAAATATTTCTGTGGAAAAGTTTGAATGTTTTTGCTTCAAAGCTGTCTGGACATGATTTTTCCATGTTCTTTCGAAATAACTGATATTGGCTGTTGTGAGAAAAGCATGAATACTCTGCGTCTCAGCCCAGGACTTTAGTATACAAGAATAAGAAAATTCCTAATTAGGGGTAATATTTTAATGTAAAATTGGTATGAATTTTACAAAACTAAAAGAATAAAACAAAATTTCTCTCTTGCATTCCATCCATGCTCATTCCTACCATGTGCTTCTCTGACAGAAGCATCAGGCTGTGCTTCAGAATTATCATCACTCAGATGCTTTCTACCAGAAAGAAGAAACCTCTACTTCCAAAAATATTTAGAAATTACGCAGTTTTGACTTGCAGGTGTTTGGTCTATGAGTCTTATTATCTCTGTTCAATCAAAGACTGGGCTCTGATGTATATAATGAAGAGGAGAGTAAATGAAACCTGCAGAATCTGTCTTTCTGTCTCTAAAAATCCATCACTCACAGTGATAAAAAAGAGTTACAATTGCTTTTTTTTTTTTAAATCAATTACCAATATGCAGAAATAAAAATGTTTGTTGCAATTATAACAAGTTAATAAAATTCTGTTGAAAATCACAGAGGTCTCACATTACAAACAAATGTCCCAGGAAGATGGCAGAACCAGAGAGTCTTGAAAAATTGAAAGTTCCCAGGTGCTTAGACTGATTATTTTTCAGGGTGTGTCCCCAAAACAGGAAGAGAAATGCAAGATTTCAAATGTTTGCATTTTTTGCATTTTTGTTTCAAATGGAAAACAATCTTCTTTCTCTTTTTTATTTTTTTAAATAATAAACATTCACCAGTCATGAACTGACACAACAGATATATGATGAGCACACAGCCAAAAACCAAAGTCTCAAACAGAGACTTGCCAGGGGAACAGTGCCAGTGAACAGTAATTGCAAAGAACTTTCTCTGAGAAAAGTAGCCACAACATACAAGCAGTCTGAGAAAAAAAACCCCAGATTTTGCTGGGCAATGTGCTAAAGGAGTAAAGTGAAAAAACCCTCCAAAACTTCAGAGTGCAGAAGTCTTGAATTCTTATGATTCTGCTCTGCTCTGACATGACTACGGACAAGTTAATATTCATGGCACTGTCATCATAAATTTGAACAGTTTTGTCAAAGAATTTATCAAAACTTAAGCTGAGAGTCTTAGCTGCCAGAACAGGAAAATTTAATACCAGGAAGCAAATGATAGAATGAAATTGTTAAAAATTTCTAACTACGTAATGTGGCCAAACACTACTCTTAAAAATCTGAATTAAGTCATGTTCTGAATAAACAATAAATGTGAACGAACATTTGTTTATTTATTTATGTGAATGTATTCTGCACAAGACCTATGAAACAAAAAAAATATTCCTATACTAAACTTTTTTTAATGTCATTTCATTTCATCATATTAATTTAGCAGCTATTTCTTCAACAACAATAATTACCACCCAGGCAGACATGATATGCTTGGGGACAAATAATTGACATTTAAATATTTAATCATCTCATCAGAAACCTGCTGACATTGATTTCCATTAAAAATAATAATAACAAAGCATTGGCCTTTAGCTCTAAAAATTAACATTTTAGAGACCATTTTCCTCATTTATAAAATTATGTTGTTAAATGTTCCTTATGTGCTTTTAAAAGATTGCCCTATTTTTCCTACACCAAATTCACACAGCCTCTTTTTTTCTACATGGGAAAAACAACATTGAAACAAGATTGAAGTCCTTTTGTTTACATTTATTTAATCCAGCCCACAGAAATATGTAGCTGTGGAAAAGCAAACGAACAAACTACTTTAACAACTTATGTGACCAGGAGAGCAAAGTTTTAGGATTTGCTAAGCCAAAATCCTAAAGAGCAACCACCATAGAAATGGACATCTTTTTGAAGTGGTAAATAATTACTTTTATGCTGAAAAGGTGATTTCTGAGGGCTTGAGTGTTTGACTGTCAGCTGGCATAAACCAGATAACCAACACAGGGGAAAGCCAAGTTCTGGTGCAGAGGGTAAGTGCAGAGAAGGGCTGGAGGTAAGAAGAGGTGAAAGTGATGGAGTACAGCAGCTCTGTACCTTGCAGCCACTGGTAACTGGGCATCTTTGAGACAGCTTTTACATTTCCATTTGGTGGTTTTTGAAGAGGAACTTAAGAGTGAGTGCCCCTGGAGTTTTCTGGTCACAGAGCTGTGATTTCTACAGTCTTAACCTATTGATGTGAGCAGGTGGGTGTCCATGTACAAAGATGAAGTATTAAAATATGAAAAAAGGACATGATTCTTTTTTTCCCTCTGTATGGGAAAGCATGCACAATGGTAATAGCTTGAAGTACTGTACTTGGATAAAACTATCTTTAAAAAGTAAAAATGCTTATTTGTTTCTTATTTGTAAAAAAGTCTTATTTGTATCAAAAAATTTAGAACAGTGTATCATATTGAAGCACCCAGGGAAAAGAATGGCAGCTCAATTTCATGAATTTTACATCCGTCACTTTATTATCCTCTGTCAGTTCCAAATTTTGTTATTTTCCCCACATCATTTTTGTGTGACTGCAGCTTACAGTTTGATGCACTATACTTTGACTTTAAAAGGACTGCAAACTTTCAGAGCAGGCAGGTGTTCCTCTATGCATAATGTATCCAGCTGACCAGCACTCCAGCTTCAAATACAAATGTGAGCACAATGTAAGAGGCAGAGCAGATCACGTGTTTAAGATGAGTACACATACCAGACCTGTGCCACTCTTCATTGCACATGAAATTGTACATTACTTTAGCAATTTCAAATTATGTTTACTACTACAGTGGCAGAAGCAAATTTTGATTACTGAAGATTCAGCCTTGAAATTTATCTTTTAATGACTTTATCTAACAACACACCAGACATCTGCTTGTGCATAGTACAGAGCATCACAAGTATTTCAAAGTATTAATTGTCTCTGCCAACACACAGACTGTTACAGATTTAGAATTAATCTAGCAGCACCAAGAAAGGGGCTTGAAACGAGCTACTATAATCTCAGCTACAGCGAAGGTGGATGTTAAAATTTCTGTTTTGAGAGGGACCTAAAGGCATGGCAATTCTGAAAATTTCTGAGATGCAAATTTTAAGGGTAAAGTATTTGTATCAGTGATATGAATAAAAGGATGGATCTGAAAAGTCATGTAAAATCAAATTTTTATATGCAACCACTGCCTAAATGGGTTTAGAGTCTGGCTTTCAAAGGTCATATAGACCTAGAGAGTTTGCAGGTATTCAGTGCTTTGGAAAAATACGGACCTATGAGCTTCAAGTCAGAAATAACGATAAAAGAGAGGATGAACACTAAATGACAGATCAAAAATGTGGACATACTAGGTATTTCACAGTTTCAAAGTGAACAAAATACTAGGTCTCTCTGGTACACTGAAATGCTTCATTTCTGAGAAAGGGCATCTTTATGATGCTGAGAAAGAAGTAGGACTATTAAATTATGTTGGAGAGATTTCCATTAAATTAGATTTTGGTCTTTTGTAATATGATGATAACTAGAGGATATTTCCAAAGTCAGCAAAGGTTTTTTGGCATCTATTCAGCTGTGTTAAGGGAAATTGTAGATTTGTTTTATTATTCACACTTAGCTAGTTTTGCTCTTCTTCTAAGGTGTAATGTCTAACTTGTTGTACGAGTTTGAAACAAGCATATATTACCAGAAGTATTTTATTAGTATAATATACAGTGAGGATAGAGTTTTAGTTTTAATCCTTGTTTTTTCCTAGGACAATGATTTCTATGTTAAGTATAATTGAAACTATATTTATTCAAAATTATAACCTATTGTTTTACACATTCATGACGCTGTGAATGAGACAAGAGTCACACAATAATATGTAGAAAATAATATAGAAAGTCTTCTGTCTTTATTGGGTACACTTCTAAAATATAAGCATGGAGATTTGAATTGACAGACAGGTTGCTTGCCAACTCTAAATATGGCATAATGTAAATTCAGACACAAGTAAATATGCTTTTTTAGTATCTGTTTCAAGTTACCACAACCAGTTTGGATGTCAGCAACAATGTATGAGCCAAAATAAAAACAGTGGGTAGAAGAAAACTAGTGTAAACAGATTGGCATCTACCAAGTTGCAGATGCTATTGTTTGCTAACTATCTGACTATTTTGGTGGAACAGGGCATATATCCAATGCAAACTTAAAAAAAAAAAATAACCAACCAAACAAAACACAAAGCATAATCAGAGACCACGAAATATAAGTTCATATCTCTGTTACTGTTCAGAACTCTCTTTCTTCTATTGAGACATCTATTTACATTCTAGAGGTATTAAAAACTCTTCACTTTATATTGCACCTTAGGTTGTTCTGCAAAAAAAACAAAAGCCCTAAAGATACTGCTGGTTGGATCATTACAATTTATATTTAAACAATATTAAGAGTGGAGAAATAGGACTTTCTGAAGGCAGAATGCTTTTTGATTATTTGTAAATATAGCTATAGCCTTTATTTAAGCCATTTTGAGTTGTTTAGATTTGTCCATTACAGGAGGAGCTCTGAATGGCTTTGGTAGATTAAACTATCTTATTTAAGAGCAGTCATAAATCAACTAAAGAACAAAATCAACACAGTAAATAAAGAAGATATCCATACTGGTCTTTAGTCCTTCTGTCCTTAACCTCGCAACCTCTGGTGAATTATGACCCCCTCACAGAAGAATTTTTCTAGGAATTACTATCCTCAACCAAGCCAGAAAAAGCAGCAGCTGATTCATTCCTATCATTGTGTGCACCACCCATTCTGGAGCATTGAATGACAGAAGATAAAGTGAACCACAGAACTGAAATCACATCTCTGCATTTGCAAGGTTGGCACATCCACAGGGATAAATCTAAATTTACACTGGGCCCTCCATATAAGGCTGAGTAAAATTTCATTGCCCCAGTGAAAAACGTACCACAATAGAAATTGAAACACAACAGTTGCCCACAGTGTACTTGCTCAAATCTTAAGAAAAATACCATAATCTCTTCAACTGACTAATATTATTTCATCTTCAGAATACATAAAGTGACATAACTGATTTAAATGGGATTAATTCAGGGATTTTTGTATTCCAGCGTAACTTTATTGAAAAGTAGATGGACTAGGATTATTGAGCTGCTTCAGCCTCTATTTCAAGGAAGGAAAAAGTATAAAACACATCAGCTGAAGCAATGGAGTGCTAAAGACAACAGAGGAGCAATAAATATTTCATGCTGCATCAACAAAAAAACCAAACAAACAAAATCTACAAAACACAGTAAAAAACACACTTCAAAGATATCATAAATCAGAAGGAAACTGGGTAGGATGCTGGAAGCCATCTGAGGTGGCTGAAGTGGTTCTTAATTATCAAGAACCCCTCCACAGTAACAAAGATAACACACTTGAAGCCATTGCCTCAAACTCTGTGAGGATGGGTGTTCTCTGCTGTATCCTTTAAATATGAACAAGGACTGGGGCTCTGCTGAGAAATGAAGAAGGAAACTGAGGAAGTGATCCATTGCACAACTTGTCCTATGCCTGAGTATTCCACCCTGAACAGAAACAGGAATTCTGCAATGTGCTCCTTACTCATAAAGAACTCATGCATTTGGTCCTTTTCTGTTTCATAAAACTTTTTAACTGAACTGGAGTACTAAGAGTATTATGAAGAACAATTCTAAAATTCAACCTGCATCCTTCCACTCTTTTTGATGTTAAATCCTGAAACTATTCTGAAATTCTTAGTGATTGTTTATTTTAAGCATGTAGAAAATTTAAGAATTATTTTTTTAATTATTATCTGCATTTCAAGCATGTAATGAAAGAATACATCAAAGAGCAGAGTATACATTGAGGTGAAGTAGAAGATCATGGAAACATAGACTGGTAGTACCCCTGATAGTTAATGTATGCTAAAGCAATTAATAAGTTTCTAACTCAGAGGGATAACATTTAGTGTGCATCCTTATGAAACATTTGGGGGCAGGGGGCTTTTGTCTTGTTTTCATTTTTGTTTTAGCTCAGAATATCTCATTAAATCACCTTTCCTACCAAATTCACTTTTGCAATCCATTATTTTGTAACTGAATCTGACTGAAGAAATACTCAGAGATCCAGGCTCTCAAGAATTGAACTCTGAGTTTTTGTAGGAACAGATACAAATCAGGGATAGTGTCACTAGCTAAATCCTAACATGAACATTTTTAATTGCCCATGGCAATTAAATTGTAGAAGGAGGTATTTAGAACACTCAGCAGAAATGGAAGCAACTCATCTATACCTACTTCTCAACCAGGTAAAGTGGCATGGATATCTCCTTCCCAGAAGACAGAAAAACCATGGCCAGTAGTGAAGGTAATAAAATTGTTCCGGTATTATTTGCATATGATTTATGTAAAAACTTAATTCTAACCTTAAATACTGATTGCAGCAAAGTTAATGGGGACCTTAAAATTATCTAAAATGGAAAAAAAAAAGAAGAAACAAAAGAACAAACACCTTCTTAGTCCTGAAAAATAACTTTTGCTGCATTTTGAGTCCATCTTTATTTAAAATCAAATTTTTGCCTAGAGATTTGTAATCAGACTATATCATTTTATTCAGTTCTTGCTAGATATTTGCCTGGAGCATATCCTTCAAGAAACAAAGTTCTCTGCCTTCTGCTTTGCACACAGTGCAGTAAGCTGTGTAAAGAAGAAACTGCTCATAGGCATTTAGGTGATTGAGAAGATCATCCCAAGTATTGGGACAGAAAACACCTGTATCCAGGTGTTATCTTGGACCTAAGAGGAGGTTGACTAGGAGGGGGGAGGTTGACAAAGCTGTAGGAGAAGAATGTATCACTGATAATGGACACAAAGAATACAGAATTTATGGACCACAGGGAAAGCCAACACAGCAACTGTGCTCAGTTGCTCCAATTGGGTAAAAGGTAATCCTGGCAGGGGGAGAGTCTGACCCACTGACCCAGGAAACTCACCGACTCAGAAGAGAAAGACTGAGCATAGGATTAATTAGCAATAGAAGTGCCAGAATAATTTAGCCAACTGAGTAAGAAAACTGTGTAGACAATGACCACTGACTCTTTCAATTGCTAAGACACGTAAATAGTAAAAATTTTTCTGGGGACCCCCACCACAGACAAGCCAAGGGTAATTGACCACTGGGACATCACTGGATGCACAGGTGGGGAATATTTTCTGCTTGATCTCTCTCTTTCTCTCTCTCTCTCTCCCTCCTCTGTCTCTCTCCTACTGTCTCCCTCTCCTCTTCCTTCTCCCTCTCCGTTTCCCTCTCCCTCTCTCTTCCCCTCCTCTCTCCCGTCCTCTCTCCCTCCTCTCCCCTCCCCCTCCTTCCTCCCTCCCCCAGCCCCCCCATTTTCTTCTGTCTCTCTATCTTACCTTCCTTGCTAAACAAAATCTCTATTATTGACTTTGGCATATGGTTTCAGTCACGCCTTACTTTGGGCAAAGGACTCTCTCACTAGTCAGATCTTCACAAGGGAGACAGCCTGCTTTACCCTGGCCTTCACCACAGGCTGCAAGAGAATCTCTGCTCTGCTGCCTGGAGCACCTCCTCCCCCTCCTTCTTCACTTGGCCTTAGTGTCTGCACTCCTACAGCTGCAGTATTTTTCTGCACAGTAACATTTTTTCCTTCTTAACTATTTTATCCCAAAAGTGACACCACTGTCACAGATAGGCTGAGCCTTGAGTACATCTTGGAGCCCACTGTCTTTGTCTGCATTGGACATAGGAGAAGCTCCTAGCAGATTCTCACAGAAGCCACCCCTACAACCCTCCCTAACAAAACATTACCACACAAACCTAATACAGTGTTGTCCATACTGAAAAAGTCAAGAATGTATCATTTTCCTATAAAAATTATATAACCAGCACCAGTGAAATTAACTATTGTTTGATAGTTACTATGTTTACTTTTTATTTCTTCTTTCCTTTTACTTATCATTATTCCTGAACAATGTTCAAAATTTGAATCCTGGTGTAATGATCATTTTTTTTTCTATTTCAGCATTAGTTCCATTGTCACTGCCGTTTTGTGGGGCATTTCGAACAACCAGAAGGTTTTCAACACATCATTCATCCAACATATTTGTACAGGTGATAACATAATTGTGCCACCCACGCACACAAGACAACCTTATTGTGTACTACTACTACTACTACTACTGTTACTACTAATAATAATTGTAATGAACTGGGGAGAGAGAGAGGAATAAAAACTAGGAAAGACAACTGGTGAACACAGTTGCTGACCTGATGACCAGCACCCAGCTCACTCCTGAGTAGTGATCAGCTGCTCCTGGTCAACTTCCCCATTTATACACTGGACATGATGTGTGGAACCTTCCTTTGGCCAGTTCAGGTCCCCTGACCTGGCCATGCTGCCACCCAGATTCTGGTGCAACTCCTGTGGCAGAACATGAGCCACTGAAGAGTCCTTGACTCAGGGTAAGCAGAGCTCAGCAGCAGCCAAACCAGCAGTGTGTTGTCAACATCATTTTCATGCTGAACCGAAACACAGCACTGTACCTGCTACTATGCTGAAAACTACGTCAAACTGAAACCTGGACACATACATTGGACACCTCCGAAGAAATGCTGTTTTCAGTTAGACACCTGTGAATATTACAAGGACAGAAGCAGCCTGGCAATGTGGTTGTAAGAAACCAGTAGCAGCTTAAAAAACTGAATTAATCCAAATCCAAGGAGAATAGTAGTGAAAACTACGTTTTAATGCCTATTACAAAGTTTGGGGCTCATACTAAAATTTCACTAAAGGTCTGTGGCTTTTTTAATGGAAATCTAATTGTGTTTTGAATTTGTGCATTTTCAGTTCCATTAAAATTCCTCAACCTAAATCATTCAGAGTATTCATTAATTGTTAAAAAAATCTGTTAGTTATAAGAAAGAAGAGAATTCTGGATAGAGAAAATGTCCTTATTTTAGGAATTCGAAACTACGCAGCTAGAGTGCTGAAGTATTTTTAGGCTGTTGATCTGAGGTGAAAAAGGGAACACTTGAGTGTATATGTTAACAGAAAACCACAAGTCAGAGAATAGGACTTTCCACATATGCATGGCAAGCTCATTGTCCTCCAAATTAAGCTACTTTTCCAATACACTGTGAAGAGTGCTTTCTGAGTTTTGTTAAGCTTAGGAGTTCCAGATTAGAAAACAAATCTTGTAGTGCACAGAGAAAAAAAATTGATTTTCCCTCCCTTACCCTTTATCTGTGAATATGATTTCTGAATTAAATATAGTCATAGACTTGGGGTCTGAGGTGAGGATGGAAATTAATAGCTCTTCGTGTTAATCCTTCACACTTTGTAACCACTCACTAGATTACTCACAACATCATTGCTTGGCTAGTAAGTCCTGCTGCAGCCAGACTCTCACATAAAACCCGGCACTGCCTGCAGCATGCTGAGTTTCAGCAGCAATTCACTTTCACTCACAAACCAATTTTACTGTGGCCTGCAATGCAAAGGGAAATTTTGGCCTTGTGACAGTCAGACAGGATTTTGCCAACAGATTGTTAGACTATGCTAACAATTGGCTCTTCCTGCCACCAACTCTCTTATATCAAGATTCAGAGAAACTAAAGCTGAAGGGATATTGAGCCAGATTTTCATGTGGCATGTGACCAGATGCATATTTCATGCACACTTTCAACTCCTTCTTGATGACTACTCTAACACCAAAACATCCTGCAAAGAAATTAACTGTGTGTGTTCATACAATCTGTTTACACACTTCTTAGTTTCCCCCTCCTCAAAAGCCTGGTCAATCAGTATAGAGTATGGTCAAAAGCCTGTCTTCAGCAAAGTTCCTCTGTCAGAACAAATCACCAAATTAAGTTACATCACTAATAAGTCATAGCACTTTAAATACATTTAATTTAAAAGTAGGGTTTTTTAATGAAGAACATTAGGTGCTTTTACTTCTAGTGGTAATCTTTTGTGATGCTACATCAAAGACTTCTACACAGAGTAGAACTTTATTACTAATATACATAGAAAAAGCCATGTGTGAGATAGAAAGATTTACATACATACACTTTTGCAGATATGGCCTGGTACTCACCTTTGGTAGGAACTTCTATCACTCAATTAATTAGCTAAAATAACAAATGTATCAATAGTAGGCTTTGTGTATTGTGTGGTTGGTCTTTTTCTTTTTTCTCTTTCTTTTTATCTTTCTTTTTGTCTTTTTCTTTTTTTTCTTTTTCTTTCTTTTTTCTTTTTCTTTCTTTTTTTCTTTTTCTTTTTCTTTATTTTCTGTGCATATTCTTGAAGCCATTAAGTATGTTCAACACCTATTTAAATTAGTGATGGGAGCTGGCATGGAAGCAAGAAAGAAGTTATTTTTAAAATTAAGACCATCTTCGAAGACCTGGGGCAGGGGGTTCACATATTTTAAATGTATAGTAAAATCACTTGGAGCTCTTTTTCAGATTTTCATGTTTCAATAGGAATTTTAGTGATAATGGAAATAGATTTTCTCATTGATTTTGCCTTGGTTTATCAATTTACAAAATGCATGATGAAAATTCACTTATGCCACAAGACCAAGAAGACATCAACCTTAATTAATTCCAAGATGTTTGACTGAAAGGCATTTTGAAAATAAAAGATAGTTTTACGTTAGAAACAAGTTACTTGAATGGTGTAACCAAAATAAAACAAATATGCCAGTCTATTTACCTGTCTTTAAATCTTTCCTTGTCCAAAGGCAAAGACTTGTCTTCCAAAAATTTGTCTTTCATCAAAATGTTTCTAAGTTTATCTTCTTCTAAAGGAAATAATGGAAGTCCACATTGCTCCTAAGATTACAGGTTAATATGAAAAACAGGGTAAATTTCCTCCAGTAACAGTGTCTCATGGTGATGACTGTACATGTACTAAAGAACATTTCTAACTGTAGTCCTCCTAATAAGCCTGCTTCCTCTTCTGTTCAGCAATCAGCCTCCAGAGTGGCTGCAGCAGTTCCTGAAAAAGCTCTTTGCCATGCAAACAGACAAAAAGGAGTGAACCACATACAAATATTTCTCATTATGATGAAAAGCATTCCCATAAGGTCTTTTCTTATCTAATGGATGGGGTATGGAAGGAGAGGAAAAAGAAAGAGTTATTTCTCAAAAGTAGTGGTATGATTCACATGCTTCTAGGTAATTGTTTCTGATTTTATAGTCTTCTGACTTTTAAACTACATTTTGTGTTTTCACAATAAGTGAGGTTCTTTTCTTAATTCAAGACAAATGGCTGCAGAGGACTGACACGGAACAGCAGCTGGAAGGACCAAACTGAAAGTTAGTACATGTCCTACTCAGGTGCTCCCAAGTGAACATAGGTACAACCTGCTGTAATGGCGTTGCTGGCATTTTTTCTCCTGTACATTTTCTTCAATACTAACTTTGCAAGAGTGGATGTTCACAACAGTAGCAGTTGTAACATCATAGAACACAGAGAAATCAAGTATCTTTGCTAGGAGGAGTGAAGGGAAAGATGGCATCTCTCTGATCCCCATAAGGACATGAAGCGGGGCAAATGTCTCACTGCATTTTAACAACTGGACTTGGTGTGAATGGAGCAGAAACTAAATGATGTGGCATGTGTATCATTAAGCTAAGTAAATATATTACAGAATCATCAGGTCATGCTGATACACCATTAGCTATTGTCAGAAAAATGCCACAATGCAATGTTTTTTTAGCTCTTTGGAGTACTGTTTGATGACATGGTGTCCTAGGGTGATGTGTTTATCCCTCAATCATCTGTTGGGTGCAAAGAGGGGGGAAGCGCACTTTGTTTTTCCTCAGGAAAACTCAGCTCCTCAGAGTGGCCTTGAAGTTGAAGTGGGGGAGAACACTGCAAGACAAAAGAAGCTGTTGTTTCTCCAGGGGAGTTAGTAGTTAGTAGTTAGTTTAGAGCTAGCATAGTTAGACCTGTAGAATAGCTGGAGGTTTGGGGTGGTTTTTTTCCTTTTTTTTTTTTTCCCCTTTTTCCTCCCTCTCCTCGGAATTGTTCTGATCCCTCTGGACTGGGGACCTGGGGAAAGCGCCGGGGGCCTCCACAGGGGACCCACCCCACCAAGACCAGCCTTGCACATCTCCTTTTCTCTCCCAGCACCAGCGGAGATGGAGCAACGGAACACAGTGACCATCTTTAAGAGAGACCTTCTCTTTTCCAAGTTTGTTATTCCTCCGTAAGTGGCACGAAGTTCTTGTCATCGGGTATTGTGCTGGGGAGTGTTTTGCTTGTGTAATAAACAGGTCTTTTCCACTTCTCTCTCAGGAAGTCTTTCTTCCCGAACCAGCTGGGGGAGGGGAGGGGGACCCTGTGGGTGGGTTTCTCCTAAATCTGCTTGAAACTGGCACAGACTACCTGGCACCCAGACGTGGGGCGAGAGAGAGTGGAAAAACCCTGTATTGATGGGTACTTAGCAGTTGGTGACTATGCTA
Organism: Acrocephalus scirpaceus scirpaceus; assembly: GCA_910950805.1. NCBI lineage: Eukaryota > Metazoa > Chordata > Aves > Passeriformes > Sylviidae > Acrocephalus > Acrocephalus scirpaceus. The sequence goes on from OU383776.1 coordinate 47,261,032, forward strand.
CTTGCATTCATGTCCCTCGGGGTGGGGGTCCTGATGTGTTTTGGACCCTTAGGCTTCTTTGAAGTCTTAATACCTTTGTGGTCCTTAGGTTTATTTGCATATCCAGAGATAGCCCCAGTATTGTCACTAATACGCAGTTTTTACAGCAGAGGGACATGGATTAGAGTAGCTATTGGTCTTGGTTTAATCATAATGATTTGTAGGAAGTTTATAAAGTTGCTGAGATCTTTTCCTAGCATGTATGGAGTCATGGTTATTCACCTTGTTTGTGGGAGGAGGAGCAGAGGATGAAGTATTGCCGTCTTTCATTTCCTTCTTCTCCTCCAAATCGGTTAAACTATTGTGGGAGAATGTTCAGTTTCTCCTGAATGTTAGAGATCATCTTTCTGGTATTTAATCTGGTAAGCCTCCTCTATACAGTCTGCAGCTTCTCTAGAATATGGGCTGAGATTTCTAGAGGGGCTGATGAAGCTCCTGACCCAGGCAGAGGAAATCCTGAGTGGTGTGGAGAATGGGAGGTTATGGGCCAACTCCTCAGGGAATTCTCTGACCCTGTAGTTTGGGATTTTCCACAGGAACAAATTCAGAATCCCGTGGAGCTGGGGAAATACCTGAAAGAGAGGTACCAGGATGGCTCTAAGGGGGAAAAGATTGGTGCAGTAAGCTGGACCTTGGCATATGCAGATCGCACGCTGCTAGGTACTGTAGGGAAGCAGACAGAGGCGGCGGGAAGGGCTACGAATCAACAGCCACCCCAGTCACTCAGGCTGCAGCCAACACCCCAGTTATGAAGCCAGTAGCTAAACTAGAACCTGAGCCTGAGTCTGCAGCTAAACCAGACAGTAAGCCTAAGCCCCTGGCAGTTGCTCCAGCAAAGAAACACACCCACAAAACTGATCAGCCAGTGGACGATGATGACCCAAGGGAAGGACCTTCACCAACATCAGAAGCCAAAGCTTCTAGCATGGGATCAGAAGCCAATATTGATTCCTTTTTCCTGAAGGACCTTCAGGGCCTAAGAAAGGACTATCAGCGACAACCTGATGAATCTATAATTAGTTGGTTAATGCGTCTTTGGGATGCTGCAGGCGAGGCTACAATTTTGGACGGCACTGAAGCGAGACATCTGGGATCCCTGTCACATGATCCAGTCATCAACCAAGAGATGATGAGAGAGGCCAGTCCTTGCAGTCTCTGGGTACAGGCCCTAAGAAGTGTGGCAGAAAGATATTTGTGTGCAGATGATCTCTATATGAAGCAAACCCCATGGAAGACCATAGAACAAGGGATTCAACGCTTGAGAGAAATGGCAGTAGCAGAGATGGTCTTCTCAGATGACATAAACACTAGGAACCCACACTTGGTATCATGTACATCTGTGATGTGGTGAAAACTTATACGACTTGGGCCATTGGAATACGCTTCTGCTTTAGCGGTAATGAAGTGGGAGGACATGGAGGAGACTGTGCTTGATATGCCAAAGAAGCTCCAAGCGTATGCAGATGCTGTGCATGGCCCAACACACGCCAGAATCGCGGCTGTGGAGACACGCCTACGGAAACTGGAGGATAAGATAGATGAGAACCATAAGAAACTCAGGGGGGAGATTAGAGAAGACCTTCTCCAAATCTCAGCAGTACAGATCAGAGGTTCTGGTACCCAACATAGATGCTCCCTGTGTAGGGAGAGAGGGTACACTCCACGTGTTGAGCTGTGGTTCTTCCTGCAGGATTGTGGAGAAAATATGAACAGATGGGATGGAAAACATATGGCTGCCCGGGCACAACGGGTACATGAATTGAAGGAAGGCAAGACTCAGAGAGGGAGTTCCACCAAAAGGGAAGCAACTCCGTTTCCCGTAGTCGAACTGCCAGGTATAATGATGATGACATGTCTGACCCCCTTGAAGGAACCTCTAAGACGTATGCTCAAGAAAAGAAGGATAACCTGGCTTAGAGGGGCCCTGCCTCTAGCCAGGTAGAGGCTAGGGAGAACCGTGTTTTTTGGACTGTGTGGATTCGTTGGCCTGGCACATCTGAACCACAAGACTATGAGTCCTTGGTTGATACTGGTGCACAGTGCACATTAATGCCATCAAGACATGTAGGGGCAGAATCCGTCTCTATTGCTGGCGTGACAGGGGGATCACAAGATTTTACTTTGGTGGAAGAAGATGTGAGCCTGACTGGAAATGAGTGGAAGAAACACCCTATTGTGACTGGCCCAGAGGCCCCATGCATTTTGGGCATAGATTACCTCCGAAGTGGGTATTTCAAAGACCCGAAAGGACTCAGGTGAGCATTCGGGATAGCGGCTGTAGTGACAGAGGGCATCCGGCAATTGAACACTTTGCCTGGGCTGTCCGAGAATCCATCTGCAGTAGGACTCCTAAAAGTACAGGAGCAATGGGTACAAATTGCCACTTCTATAGTGCACCGCTGACAGTATAGAACAACTTGAGATGCTGTGATTCCCATCCATAAAATGATTCAAGAGCTGGAGAGCCAAGGGGTGGTTAGTAAAACCCACTCATCCTTCAACAGCCCCATCTGACCTGTGCATAAATCTGAAGGAGAATGGAGATTTACTGTGGACTACTGTGCATTGAATGAGGTGACACCACCGCTGAGCGCTGCTGTGCCAGACATGTTGGAGCTTCAGTATGAGCTGGAGTCCAAGGCAGCAAAATGGTATGCCACAATTGACATTGCCAATGCATTTTTCTCCATTCCTTTAGCAGCAGAATGCAGGCCTCCGTTTGCCTTCACATGGAGGGGAGTGCAGTACGCCTGGAACCGACTGCCCCAGGGGTGGAAGCACAGTCCCACAATCTGCCATGGACTGATCCAGACTGCACTAGAAAAGGGTGAGGCTCCAGAACATCTACAGTATATTGATGACATCATTGTGTGGGGGAACATAGCAGCAGAAGTGTTTGAGAAGGGAAAGGCAATTCTCCAGATCCTCCTGGAAGCCGGTTTTGCTATCAAGAAGAGTAAAGTTAAGGGACCAGCTCGTGAGATCCAGCTCCTGGGAGTAAAGTGGCAAGATGGACGGCAGCAGATTCCTACTTATGTCATCAACAAGATTACAGCGATGTCTCCACCAATCAATAAGAAGGAGACACAAGCTTTCCTAGGTGCTATATGTTTCTGGAGGATGCATATTCCCGAGTATAGTCAGATTGTGAGCCCTCTCTACCTGGTCACCCGCAAAAAGAATGATTTCCACTGGGGCCCTGAGCAGCAACAAGCTTTTGCCCAGATCAAGCAGGAGATCGCTCATGCAGTAGCCCTTGGCCCAGTGAGGACGGGACCAGATGTGAAGAACGTGCTCTACTCTGCAGCCGGGAGTCATGGCCTGTCCTGGAGCCTTTGGCAAAAGGTGCCGGGTGAGACTCGAGGTCAGCCACTAGGGTTTTGGAGTTGAAGCTACAGAGGGTCTAAAGCCAATTACACCCCAACTGAGAAGGAAATTTTAGCAGCCTATGAAGGAGTTCAAGCCGCCTCAGAGGTGATTGGTACAGAGGCACAACTCCTCCTGGCATCCCGACTGCCTGTGCTAGGGTGGATGTTTAAAGGAAAGGTCACCTCCACCCATCATGCCGCTGATGCCACATGGAGCAAGTGGATTGCTCTTATTACACAGCACACCCGTATGGGTAAACTGAATCGCCCTGGGATTTTAGAAATAATTACCAATTGGCCTGAGGGTGAAAATTTTGGTCTCACAGATGAAGAACAGAGCAAGTGACACGGGCTGAAGAAGCTCCACCATACAACCAATTGCCAGCAGAGGAGACACATTATGCCCTTTTCACTGATGGTTCTTGTTGTATTGTAGGAATGAACTGGAAGTGGAAAGCAGCCGTGTGGAGCCCCACATGACAGGTTGCTGAGGCCACTGAAGGAGAGCGTGGGTCAAGTCAACTTGCAGAACTCAAGGCTGTTCAATTGGCCTTGGATATTGCTGAAAGAGAGGGGTGGCCGAGGCTCTCTACCTCTGTATCGATTCATGGATGGTAGCCAGTGTTCTGTGGGGATGGCTGAAGAGGTGGAAAGAGGCTAATTGGCAGCGTGGAGGGAAACCAATCTGGGCTGCTGAGGAGTGGAAAGACATTGCTACCAGGGTAGGGAGACTACCTATGAAAGTTTGCCACATAGATGCCCACATTCCCAAGAGTAGAGCTAATGAGGAGCATCAAAACAACAAGCAGGTAGATTGGGCAGCAGAAATAGATGTGTCAAAGATTGGTTTAGATTGGAAACACAAGGGAGAGTTGTTTTTAGCTCGATGGGCCCATGATGCCTCGGGCCATCAGGGTAGAGATGTCACCTATAAGTGGGCCCGAGACTGAGGGGTGGATCTAACCTTAGACAGTATTTCTCAGGTTATCCACGACTGTAAGACACGTGCTGCCATCAAACATACCAAAAGGGTGACGCCCCTATGGTATGGTGGACAATGGTCTAAATATATGTATGGAGAAGCCTGGCAGGTTGATTATATTACCCTACCCCAGACACATCACAGTAAGCGCTACGTGCTCACAATGGTGGAAGCCACCACGGGGTGGCTGGAGACCTACCCTGTGCCCCATGCTACTGCCCGAAACACCATCCTGGGCCTAGAGAAGCAAGTCCTGTGGAGGCATGGTACCCCTGAGAGAACTGAGTCAGACAATGGGACTCATTTCAAGAACAGCCTTATCAACACCTGGGCTAGGGAACATGGCATTGAGTGGGTGTACCATATTGCCTACCATGCACCTGCTACAGGCAAAGTGGAGAAGCACAATGCACTGTTAAAAACCCAGTTGAAGGCATTGGGTGGGGGATCTTTCAAGACTTGGGAGCATCATTTGGCAAAGGCCACCTGCTTGGTCAACACCCGAAGCTCCACCAACCAAGCAGGCCCTGCCCAGGCTGAGCCTCTGCATACAATAGACAGAGATAAAGTCCCAGTGATGCATGTCAGAAGCCTGTTAGGGAAGGCAGTGTGGATCAAGTCTGCCTTAAGTACAGACAAGCCCATTCGTGGGGTTGTCTTTGATCAGGGACCAGGTTGCACATGGTGGATAATGCAGAAAGATGGAACAACACGATGTGTACATCATGGAGATCTGATTGTTGGGTGAGAATCATTTGTAAACATCACTGTCTGCTGGATACTATTGCCATTGTCTGTACATTAAACCACGCAGAATGAAATAGAAGGAAATGTGTAAGTGAGAGGGTATTGCTTGTATTTTTTGTGGGTAGAACAAATGGAAGTTTTATGTGGATAAATACACGATGTGGAATATATGTTGGTTTTGGCCATAAGTCGGCAATATGGGGATAAGGAGTGGAATGTCCTAGGGTGATATGTTTATCCCTCAATCATCTGTTGGGTGCAAAGAGGGGGGAAGCGCACTTTGTTTTTCCCCAGGAAAACTCAGCTCCTTGGAGTGGCCTTGAAGTTGAAGTAGGGGAGAACACCGCAAGACAAAAGAAGCTGTTGTTTCTCCAGGGGAGTTAGTAGTTAGTTTAGAGCTAGCATAGTTAGACCTGTAGAATAGCTGGAGGGTTTTTTTTTTCCTTTTTTTTTTTTCCCCCCTTTTTCCTCCCTCTCCTCGGAATTGTTCTGATCCCTCTGGACTGGGGACCTGGGGAAAGTGCCGGGGGCCTCCACAGGGGACCCACCCCACCAAGACCAGCCCTGCACATCTCCTTTTCTCTCCCAGCACCAGCGGAGATGGAGCAACAGAACACAGTGACCATCTTTAAGAGAGACCTTCTCTTTTCCAAGTTTTTTATTCCTCCGTAAGCGGCACAAAGCTCTTGTCATCGGGTATTGTGCTGGGGAGTGCTTTGCCTGTGTAATAAACAGGTCTTTTCCACTTCTCTCTCAGGAAGTCTTTCTTCCTGAAATGGTTGGGGGAGGGGAGAGGGACCCCGTGGGAGGGTTTCTCCCAAATCTGCTTGAAACCAGCACACATGGTATATTTCCTACTACTAAAGGCTGAGTATCTGTGTTTAGAATAGAAATTTACTAACAACAAAAAAATTACATATTTTATTTTGTCTCTTTTGTCTAGATGGTACCTAAGGATGTCCTGGCCCCAAGGCACAAGAGAAAATTTGAAACTGCTTACATAGGGTCCCAAAATGAAAGACAGAAAGAAAGAAGACAACCTCTGTCATTTCAGTTAGGAAACACACATGCTTTTCTGCCACAGGTGTGCTTATAATTCAAGCAAGCAGTTCTGCTACACTGGGGATGGTAAATCAACATCACATGAATTACAAAGAGATATTTAAAGCAAAAAGCCTAAGTCATCTCATCTTGGCAGGAAGCTAAGACCAAACATTTATAATTTACTAATACTCACTTTCCAGACTCCAGAATGAAGACATATTCCTCCTCAAATCCAGACTGAACAATAATAGTTATCTAGATATTTTTTTATTTATTATAATTATATTAGTAAAATAAAACACTTGAGTATCTACAGAAACAATATATTCTCAGCAAGTTAGATCTAAAAATAAATCCATACAAATGAACTGAAATAAAAATGTTAGCCATTTTCTTAGATGATATAATAAGAAAAACATAGCAAATGGATTATATTCTGATGATATGTGCATTGGCTGATTAAAATCTGAGGGCATGACATTTGCCTAGCAGCTAATGAGAAACTAATTGTTCTTTGTTTGTCATATGTTACATAAATAACTACCCAAAACCACAGATTGTGAGAGCACAAAATCTGTCGAAATATTGAAGACAGATATGCAAATGGGAAATGCATTTTTTAGAAGAATTTTGGCTTTGAAATATCTCATAACCAGATCTTTTAATGACTCAGGAGATGAAGCCTTATATCCATACTTCGTTCAGGTTCAGCTACATGTAAACTGGTATAAAACCCAGAAAAGAAGGTGAACAAGAACAACCTCTGATAAGAAGAAAAGAAAGCTCTCAGTCAGAAATTTAGGTAATCCATTGTAATAAACATGCTGCTATATTATTATTATTATTATGAAGAAAAGAATTTATGAATACATCAGTAGGGTAATTAAAGAGAAATCTTACCACCTAATATATTGTTCTACATTAATTATGGGGTTTTTTTCCATTCCCTACACTTTTGAGGGACAGAATTGTTGTCAGTGGAAAGGTTTCCTTTTTAAAAAGATGCAATCGTCCTGATCACCTCAAATTCCGGACAATATTGTGGAAATTCACTAGTTTTCCAACGGTCTTCAGTAACATAAAACTGGGCTAACATAAAAGGAGGATAGAAAAGCACAGAAGAATCCAAGAACAAACTAAAGAAATGTTATTTTCAATTCAACACCCACTACAGGGTACAGCAAATTCTTCCTGGACTTCACTAGCAAACAGGACATAACATTAATGATGCAGGGTTCCTGTAAAAGCTGCAGAGAGATTAGGGACATTATGAAATAGACAGAGAAGGACATGGCTTTCAAAAATTTTCAAAAAGTATTTGCCCTTGCTAGTACTACAGACTTTTGCTTATGGTCTTTTGGAACAAACATACCCAGTATACAACTTTTAAGTAAAAAAATAAAAAAAATATTGCTCAGAATATCTATTTTCAAATTTTTTAATTTTTAAAAAAATGTTTTTTAATTTTTTTATGTTTTAATGATTATTTTTATGATTTTTTTTCCATCATGAACTATTTTCTTTTTTTCCACATCCCTGTAAAAATACCTAACAATGAACACAACAACTTTGTGACCACCAAATGCTTAGGGACTTTGTTGAGGCCTTTGTTCCTCCTAACATTTAATGGCAAGCTGTCATCCCCTGTCATTTTGCCTCAAAAATGAGCCTTTGTGCAAGAGCAGACCATCATTTCCACATGCTCTGTGTGGAATAAGCCTTCCTACAATCACAAATATTTACATCTCTGTCCACAGGTATGGACTGTTGTAGAGACCAGCACAATGACTTACTTGGAAAACATTAAACTTGACTCTCATTCTCTCAGGTTCTCCGGAAAAACTGGGGTCCAAAACCTGAGTTCTCGGTCATGGTTGTCATACAACTTGTGCATTGTATATATCTTTATGCATGAGAATTATTCTTTTTTTAAAATATTCATTGTGTGTATATAATTTTTAGAAACAAAATGCTTGGGGTTTTTTGTATGCTGTTTTCCAGCTCAGACACAGAGCAATCCAAATAATAAAAGCAAACTGTAATTTCTTATTTTTCCATAGATTCAAGGATCTCAGCAAGGTCAATAACAATATATTTGTGGTGCCTGTCACAGGTGGGAAAACAACAGACAGAAGCCAAGCTAGGGTAAATAAAGGACTTTCAAGAATTTCAACTCCTTTTGATTTGATTTATCTAAACTCACTCCATAAAGCAAAGGAATGAATGTGCCCTTGTGCCAGGACAGGGATTTATGACTACAGAGGAGCTCAAGTCTTCAGCTGGACAGCCCCAGGAGCCTGAGGGGAAGTGCTGAGCCAAGGAGGAGGCAGTAGCCTGAGCTCATGACGTGCAGGGAAGACAGAAGAGGAAGCAATATTTTCCTCCTCCATGGGCTTCACGGCTCCATGTCATCTGAGCTAACAGACTGTATCAGAGGAGTGATGTCAGTCTCTGGAAAGGAAAGAACAGTGTGTGAGCAGTGAAGGAATCAAGAGAAAGATGTTTTGCAGACACGGCAGTTTATGTGTGGATGTGCACATGGCATTTGACAGTGAGAAACTTCTCTTCCCAAATATGCACAAGCCGCATCTTCCTGGATTGGATTCCACTCACTGAACTGTTGCTGTTACACCTCCCCACCTCCAGCCACAGGGGCTGGCGCAGGGGTGCAGTTTCGGGCAAAGGCCGAACGGGTGCCCGGAGGATAGCACAGATTGCCAAGGGCAGGGAATGCGGTGCAGGACGGCGGCTGGCTCCACCAGGGCGAGTGGGACGGTGCATGCCGACGTCGGTGCGGGTCGGCCAGGTGCGGGCTCCGACAGCATCATCTCCAGGGCTGGCCCGCCGCCCTCACATCCCCCCCGCCCCTTACTCCGCACGCCAGCCGTATTTTTTATTTTTTATTTTTTTGAAGGCGGCTGTTTTTGCAGTCGGATGGGAGCGTGGGTCCCTCTCCTCTACCCACACTTCTTCACCCGCCTCTCTTACTGTTCCTGCGTGGTCTGGAGCGGCGGGGGCGGAAGGGGGGGGGGGCGCGGGGGCGGGGAGCGTTTGGTCCTGGCTGCGTGGCTCGCCCTCCTTTTGTGCGCTGATTTCTAGGTGTTCTCCGCAGTGCAGGCAGGTCCCCTGATCTCCTTTTATGACCCTGGCACTAATGTTTTGAGAACGCATAAATACGCGCGTGCTTGTGTGTCTGTGTCTGTGGGGTTTTTCTTAAGCCCATGCAAAGCACTATGAGGTTAGAATGGTAAGTGTTTTGGGGTGGGATTTTTTTTGTTGTTTTGCTTTGGTTTGTTTGGGTTTGGTTTGTCTGTTTTTTAATTATTGTAATTTCTTCTGGAATCGGGGTTTAAAAAAAAAGCGGGGGAGGGAGGCACTATCGGTGGGGGCGGGCGGAAGAGAAAATCCTGGAGCATAACATAAACCTCGTGCCTAGCGGAGGTGCGGGCGGCTGGGTCGGCGGAGGGGCGATTCCCCCGCGCCGGGCCGGGCCGGGCGGCAGCCGCCCGCAGGCGACCTTGGCTGCGGCGCGCTGCCCTTGGCGGAGCGCTGCTGCGGGTCGGGCGCCCGGAAACTGCACCCGTGCGCGCCGAGAGTGGGATGTGTGCGGCAGAGAATCCCACCTCCCTCCCTCCTGGGGAGCACTGACAAAAAAGCCGGGCAGTGCAGTGAGAGGGCTTATTTATTTATTTATTTATTTAATCTATCAAACTGATCTAATTTTCCATCTAACTGATCCATCTAAGGGATAGATGCTTAGAGCGGCTGCTTGAGCCGTCTAAAGAAATAGCAAGTTTCCTCGTTTCATGATTACCGTAGGTAACTTTGCTCGTTGCGACATTTAGCGATTAGGTGAGAATTTATGTCGCCTGATAGAAAGGAATAGTTAACTTGCACCGACCTCATTCTGTGGACATCAGAATAATAGAATACAGGGAGTAGCAGTAAGTATTACTTAACTTCACCATTACTTAAAGCAATAAAGATAACTTTCAGCAGTTTTAAATCTAGTAACTATTCTGATGACACTTTTAGTCTATTGACTGTTGCTGAAAGGACCAGAATTTACCTGTAGCCTAAAGTGAGGTACTCTGCAGTCAGTCTAATGGAGCAAAAGAAAGGGAGAAAAAATGAAGTCTGCCCTGGCTGAGAAGACTTCAAATTATAAACTTCCTAGCTGTAGCTAGAGTCAGGGTTATTTTTTCCTGTAATCATTTATATTTATTAAACAAGGTTTTCATTTATTTTATTTTTTAATGTTGTCTATCCAAAGGCAATAATATTTATATTGATATTTTCCACAAATACAGCTAGGCGAACATTGATGTATTGCAGGATTAGTTTGCAGTGTCTTGTGTTCAAAAATACTGTTCTTCCCTTGAAAAAGTCGGTAATCTGTAAAATATATGAGTATATTCAGTTTAATATTCATTAGAATTACTAATTTCTGCAGTTTTATCCTGCACTGGCTGCAGTTAGCTGAACCCTTCTAAGAGACTGCACGTGGTAAACAGTACCATGTATTTCTGTAGTCAGAAATCTGTATTTCTTTTCTTCCTAACTTAAAGGCTGTTTCTCCCCCAACATGTATTAACACTTTCCTTTTATAGCAACGACATAGAATTTAAGTGCTGTAAGTATTTCTAATTTTTATGCCTTCATTAATGGCTCATCTTTTATTTTCATCATTTTAAGCACTAAGCAGGAAAGAAGTGGTGAGCATGGGCAGGAAAGGATATTGAATTTGTCAGGAAACTCACTTAACTACAAGGGAACTCACTTTTCTTGCAAATATTCTCCACAAATGTCATTAAGTTCATGGGCAGGGGGTAGATGGAATTACCTGTGCCTATGCTTAATCTGTTTTTATATCACCTCTTGCACAGATGCTCTCAGACATGGCAGCAGCAGCAGCCACCCTTTGGTGCTCTCTCCAGAACCCACCCATTCAGCCACAGTACCTTCATTTACCCTCCCCTGCATCTGGTTATGGAGCTATCACATGTTATGCAGTAGTGCCCCTGGATGTTTAAAAAAAAAAAAAAATCCCCAAACCACCACCACTAATCAAAGCAAACAAACAAACAAACAAATGAACAAAAATCCAAGAAATCTAAGAACGCTGTAGATCAAATTTAACCAAAACTGCTGAAAAAGATTGGCAACCAAGAAAACTGGAAGACTTGTGGTTGCAATATTTTATAGATTTATCTTGCTTGATAGTGCCTAAGAATTTATATGTCTGTGTAGATGATTGTAGAGGAAAGGCTTTATTTTCCTAAATAATTTGGAATGCATAGGGAAAAAAGTCTGCATGCTTGTGCAAACACATTGTGTATGCTTCCTGAAGAGTATGTGGACAGATGTTCTGATGAAAGTGTAACTGAAAATCAGAGCAGTGACCATGAGCAAAATGTACACAGAGACTTCCTGTGTGAAATTACTAGGGGTGGGATGGGAAGCTCATGTACACACCTTAGAGCAGACAAGTGGGAAATGAGTTTAAATTCTTCTGATACCACATTTCCTAACTTCAAAGTCCAGGCTTAGTGTGAAAAATGAGAGTTAAAATTGAAGTGTAACAGCAAAAGTACGAGAACTACATCAAATAGGAAAGATTTCTTAAAAATTCATGGTAAAGGTGATTTTCTAGAGCTTCCTGGTCACTCTCTTCTGCGTCTTCAGGACTTTCTAAATCATTCTTTGGAATTATTTCCTTCCCAAACCAACTAAGATCTGTGAAAGGCCCTGTCAGTTTCTAGATGCCAAGTACCAAAATGCACAGAAGACATTGATATTTATTCTGTTAGAATAATTAATTTCAGCAATAGTTTCATATTTGAAACACTTAACAAAACAGGGTAACAAGAACCTCTTGTTTTAGTGGCTTAGTATAACTGAAAAATAAAAATAAAATCAGTTCAAATTATTTCCTTTCTGCCAAAGTATTTGTGTAACTTCATGAAGTCTTGATCTAATCAATACTTTGAAAGGTTCTGTTTTGCAGATTATATATAATCAAAGCATGAGTTCATATTGAACTACTTGCTAGTTCAATCACTAATTTTAAGCAATGATTCTCCTCAGAAGGGTGGTTGAAATTTTGGGAGTCAAAGTTCTAAATGGCATTGCTTTGTCTATTTTTACAGAAGACGTTGAAAGTAATGGAAAAATAGGATTGCAGTTGTTGCAGGGTTTCCATCTTCAAATAATGCAGATGTCTCTTAGTCAGAAATGTGAGAATAATTTAAAATTTATCTTAGCTTCAGTCATGAAGTCACTGCAGCACCTTATGTATTTTAAGCTTAATTAATTCCATGCTTAAGTCTACCACATTCTAAGAGATCATGTGCAGGAAAATAAAAAAAAAGAAGTCACATTGCTTTGTTTAGGAGGTATCTGGATCTTTTTTAGACAAATATTATTAGAACCTAATTTTCCTGACATAAATGTTTGGTGATGCATATAAGGAAAGCTGTTGACCCAAATCCTGAATATAATTCTTCGTGCCTGTAAAGTAAAAAAAAATAATAATAAAAAAACCCCAACCAACTTAACTTTAGACATGCTTTTAGAGAAATGCATATATCTTTGATTCTCTTTAAAAATACTGGAGGTATCATGAATGTGCTTCCATTCTATATTTAGGAAATAAATAGGGTGGATACACTTGCAAAGATACATCCCTCATATTTACTACAGAGAACTAAACATTTTTAGTTTTGCCTAGTCCTTGAAATTAAAACCTTTAAGCATTATGGAAGTACAAAACTCATTATCATATATACTTACAAGCTTTAAGTCACCAAGACTTTTAAAACCTCAATGCTTGAAACTTTTGGTTTTTTAGGTATTGGTGACATTACAATCAGTACTTCAAATTTCAGCTATTCAGAAACCCCTGGGAATAAAAGAAAATGTACTTAAGTATCTGTGAAAGAGAATCTGTATTGAAATGAAACCATTTAAGTGGTGGAGAGTGGGATTCATGAGAGCTGTGTTTTTCTTGGAAGTTTGCTTCAGTTTGTATTACTTGTCCTGGGTGTTGTTTGGTGCCATGGTGACAAAAATGTCAGCCTAGTCTACCTCAGGAGAAATAGACCTGTATGGATTAGAAATTGTAGATATAAAAATCAGGGTTAACGTGACCATGGTGTTACTCTACTGAGTAGTCAGCAAGTAGTTATTATGGCTAGACAAGTTGTTTCTGTGACATGCAGAAGGTATTGACCAGTCTGTTAGGAGTGTTGTGATGCTGTGCTTGTCTTGGGGTTATAAAGTGAGAACTCCTTTCCCCCACTGTTCACCTGATGCTTATGTTTAGTCTGAGAGTTAAGACTGACTTCTCTTCTAGAAATGAAATCCTCATTCTCATCTGTATCTATGGCCACAGAAGTGCAAAACTGGGACATTTCTGAGAACTGCTTTTCTTAAAAAATATGAGATATAAATACTCAATGTCATTATCAGTATCAAGAGATAGGGCCACGTATGGCCTCAGCATAAGGCGAAATCTACAAATATTGCAATTTCAAACCTTTTTTTTTCCCCCAAGAGCCCAATTTAATCTGTATAAAGTGTTAGCTGCTTCAGTGGCTACTTTTTCTACAATGTGTCATAGCTGCTGGGGTCAACGTGGTCTAAAGTAAAGCTGGTTATTCCCCCTAGGCATGATTTTACATTCTCTTGTTCCTGTAGTCCTAGTGACCATTCAGACAATCTGCAGAAGTGATAATTTATAAACAGAGTCGCAGGAGTGGGTACTGAGACCCTGGGAGTACAGTACAGGATGTTATTTTTAGCCAATATTTACTAGTGAATCAAAGTTTTGGTTCTGAGCTACATCAAGATTTTAATGCTTGATAAGTTCACTTCGTCTTTCTAGTTATTAAGTGTTCATTAAAGCAGGCTGGGATATTTAATTAAGATGATGTTAATTGTTTTAATATAAGTGTTGAAATATAACATTAAAATATTTTAATATATTAATAAAGGTATTAAAAATTTTAATTAAAAAAATTACAAGGCCAACTTGGGAGGGGAGAGGGGGAGACAAGAACAAAATAAGTTCCCTGAATAATGTCCCCACCATCAGTTAAGATTTCTTAAAAAGTGAGTGACCACTGGATTTCACATTAAATTGAATATGCTGTGATAAGTTTTTACATCCCATGGCACACTAAGTTGTTTAAAACATGCAGCATATGAAACAGATAGCTTGGAAAGACTGTCAAAAAAACCTGCGGGGCCATCTCTGGTATTACCTTAAAGCAAAAGAGAGGATGAGTAAGTGTGCTGTAATTTTTGGCTTTAACACAGCATTCAAGAAGCTCAGGTATGCTTACTCAATCACAGTAACACATACAGAAACAGATACCTATTTGAGGGTAATAGAACAATAAGATTATTTGAAATTATGGACATGAAAGGAAGAATGGAAAATTCCAGTGGGAAAGGGGGCAGACATTTTTTTCAAGATGCTTATCACAGGACTGAGCAACACAGAAAAATAATCAGGACTTTCACATGACATCTTTAAGTATTTTTGTGTACAATATAGTAGAAGGTAAGTCCTGCAACCTCTAACTTATTTTTTTTTAATTATGATTGCAGAGGTCTCCTTGTGAAAATAACAGTTGTGCCTCCAACACCTGCTTGCTTATGGTCTCAAAATCTCTAAGCATGTAGAGTTTTCTAACCAAGGGCAAGCAATGTATTTTGTACTAGAGGCATGAAAATCAGATCCTACTGTATAAGTCTGAGTCCACAACACAGTGTCTTTTTAGGAGATATTTCGTGTACTGGTGTTATTATAAATAGTAAGCAATCTGAATTCCTCATGTTCTTGTCCACAATGAATTTTCAGAAGTAGCTGTTTTCTTTCTTTTTTTTAATCCCATTCCTGCAGCTGCGTACTGTCTTATTTAACCTTGACTGAGAATAACTAGATCTAGTATTCCAAGTCAAAATTACTAAAAGTAATAAATATTTAATAGTATTAAAAATGCAGTTCCATCTTTGAATTCACAGTTTACTGAAATGAAGATTTATTTCCAGAAGCTGATATTACTAGGTAACTGTTCAAAATGTGGACCTTGCAGCATAAGGAAAATAATTCTCTAACTCATTGGTGAATTTCTGTTTGAACTGTAAAAATGACTATCCAAAGTGATCACGGAAAGCTTCACAGATACTTCACATGTCATTTTTTGCAACTTATTTTTGTCATTTGTTGTTAGTTTCTTTTAAGTATTATCATTTCTCAGTTGTCTGATAAAGCTGAAATGTTTAACTGGCTGTCTCAGCTATGTATTTATTTTTCAGCTCTGGAAAGTCATTGCACATGACTTTGCAATACAGTTATATCAGAAGAACTTTAGTCTATTTCTACTTATTCACTTTCTTGGCAATGGGTTTTCATTTCTATGTTTTAGGAAAATCCTATAAATGTTGTTATGTTACTACTTCAAAAAGGGAAAGAAAGGAAGAAACATGTGAAATACTCTTGTACTCATTTTGCTTGTGCTTTTGAATAGCTTTCAAATTAGAATGACTTTCCCCGATTTTTATAGGTTTGCCCAATCCAGCTGTATATTTTATATGCTAATTTAAGTTCTATTTTTGTTCCCCTTGGGATTTTGAGTGATTATAATTGTTGCTCTTCAAAAGCCAAACAGATTATGATTGCCGCTTCAGGAATATACCAAAAGAAACCAGCTTTCATTAAACCTGCTCATCCACTTCATAATTATCTCCATTTTTCCTCACTTAGAAGCAGAAAAATGGCAACTGCAGTTTATTGAAGCCAGTTCAGTTATTCAAACATCACTTTACTGACATAACAGGAAGTGTTAAAGCAGAAGGTTTTTCAAACACTAAGAAGTGAAGTCAGTAGCATAATAGGGGTGCCAACTGGAAGACCAGACCCTTCATGTCAGCTTGAAATGCAATGCTAGAGGCCAGAAGCAACAGAAGTTGCCATCATCTCTGCTATGCCTGGGACAATTTCTGGGGGTGTTGCTGCTCTTGCAGCCACAACTGCGGTGGCCTGGTTTTAGGATAGATGGCACGGCTACCACATGCTTGTGTGGCGTTCGGGCAGTAACACACGCTTACACCAGTGTGGTGGACGGTTAAAAGCGTTTATTATTTCAAACATGCAGGTTATATACTCTTGAATTGCCTTCACTACGTCAGAGGGGTTTTGCTACATTTCTTGAGTTAGTAGGGAGAATGGAAAAGTACTGGTACGTTGTTAGAGGGAGGTTTGCATCCTTGGAGTGAAGCTTATCTCGGGGGTTGGAATGTTCTGTGGCCTTCCCGTTACAACCGATATCTTCCGAGCGCCTGTCCCTGTCCACCCATATCTCCCCCACATCTCCCCCCGCCTTTTTCACAAAAGAACGAGGTAATCTTATATATATATATATAGGCACTAAAGGAGATAAAAGGTTAGGATTTAACAAGGGAAGAAAGGAGTTTGGAAACCTAAGTAAGTTTTTGTCAGGCAAGTTTGGAAAAGCTTGTGACTGGCAATGTTCTCTGATTAATTCACAGCATTTCATGTTGGCCTATGAACAGAATGTTAGTCCGTTCTAGGCGAGCTTTAACAAATGAGACTATCTTGTTCAGCAGGCATGGTCCGAAGATAGCAGTTAAAAGTAGCATTGCCAATGGGCTTACTAAAGTGGAAATCAAAGTGGTTAACCATGGGGATTGGTTAAACCAGGATTCAAACCAGCCTTGCCGAGCCTCTCTATCTTTCTGTCTCTGAGCCAGTCTGTTTCGGAGTTCTGCCATGGAGTCTCTAACGACTCCAGTGTGGTCTGCGTAGAAACAGCATTCTTCTTTCAGGGCAGCACACAGGCCTCTCTGCTGCATGAACAGGAGGTCCAGACCTCGCCTGTTCTGCAGGACCACTTCTGAGAGCGAAGAGACTGACTTCTCTAGGTAAGAAGTAGATTTCTCAATCCTCTGCAAGTCCTCATCTATGGTCATTTGTAGCTGAGACAGTCCTTGATGTTGCGTTGCTAGGGCTGAAACACCTGTTGCTGTTCTGGCTGCTCCTAGGCCGAGCAGCATTGCGATGGTTATACCTGTCATTATCTCTCTTTTGTGAAGCCTGCGGGGTTCTTCGAAAAGGTTGTACACCTCTTCGTCTGAGTGGTACAGGACCCTAGGAACAATCAGAACTTGGACACAAAAGTCAATAGAATCATTGAACTTGGGAAGAAATACACAAGGACTTACTCCAGATCTCTGACAAACCCACATTGCTGACGCAGATGGAACTACCCACTTATTGTTTTTTCTGCTGGGCTTTACAACTTGGGTGCAGACATTCCCTTTTTGCTTAGCTAGGGCTGCATTACCAAAACATCTGCCCCGACCTGAGACTTGACTCAGGGTAATACCTCTGCGGGGTGTGTCCCATCTGCACTGATGAGGTGCATCAGCTGTGGAGTAAGTGAATGAGGTGTTTAAAGCAAGTCCTTCATAGAAAGGGGGTTGGACATCATAACAAAGCCAACAGGAATTGGTTAGGTTAGGGTTAGATTCGTTCAAGGATAGAAAGGTAGCATCTAACATACGAAGGATTGGGTCTGGGTCTGACCTGGCCGATCGGCCTATCTGGAGGGCTTTCTCATCGCTGGTTGGGACTTTGGTGATGCTTGTGGGTAAGGCTTCGGGGTAGGTCATGTTTCTCTCTGTCTGCGTGCTTTTAATCACCTTGTTGGGTCTAACCGCTCGGGATACTGATGGTTGGAGCCTGGTAATTCGCACATTCACCCACTCTTTTGACCCTTGCAGGACCACTGTCCATGCTTTACCCACTGTCCAACCAGGATGATTGGGCTGCAAGACTGTCATGTTATAGTATATACATTTTCGGAATCTAGGGATTTTATAACTGTTTCGATAGGAGTTTCCCTGTACAAAGAGAGGTGTTTTGCAACCTGCGGGTGCCCAGGTGAACTGTAGGAACTGGTCGGGCTCTGGTGGATCCCACCCAGGCCCTGATGGCCTGGCATCTGTGACTATGGTTTCACAGCCCCAGTACCCACAGTATCCCCACCCAGGGTAATTACAATAACCTTTCCCTGGGTTTGAAGCTGGGCACCAGTAGGATAGGTACATGTGTGATGAGTGTGGAGAATAGGAATCTACCTTTGGTCGTCCTGGAAACAGATTGGTAATACGAAACACGAAGGATGGAGTGTTTGGTGTGGTGATGTCTCTGAGCACCTTATCGCTGGTAAGGTGTCTCATGACCCACCTGAACGGCTGATGTGGGTAGTAATCTGGGCTGGCTTGTCCTCTGGCGACAAGCCCCAACAACAAAATCACACAGACATGTCGTTGATGCTTGGGTCTCACCCGCGTGGGTTTCTCTGGTGCTGTCTGACGGTTTGGTGGTGTGTCTCGTTCCTCTGGGAGGGGCATATAGGCGTTACGTGGTCGCCCCACCAGCATGTCCTGTAAATAGAAACTCACAATTCTCATTAGTCTCATCCTGCTCATTGTGAAGATCAGGTTTGATTGATTTGAGAGGACACCACTTGATTTTCCCATCCTTTTTGACAGCTGCATACCCTCGCCCTGTGAGCATCAATCTCCAGCCCCGTTCCCACTCACCCAGCTCATTTTTAATTACAACCTGCGGGCCCTCCTCTAGCGCTCTGGAGGCCCAGTGTTTTTGAACAGGACTGTTTGCTTCATTTCCTCTAGGGAATTGATTCAATGCTATCAGCGCGTTGCCAATATACGTGTCTGCTCTCCTGAGGGGATGGAGTTGGTCAAGTCTTCTGCTTTTGCCAACACCTCTATCTTGGTTTTCAGGGTTTGGTTTGCCCGCTCAACTATAGCTTGCCCGGTACTGTTATATGGGATGCCTTGCACTAGTGTGATCCCCCATTTGGAGGCGAATTCCTGCACTGGTTTAGAAATGAAATTGGAACCATTGTCTGTTTTGATCTGCTTGGGGATGCCAAGCCACGCCATGGCTGTCAGCCAGTGCTGAATTGTGGCTTTAGAGTTAACTTTGTGATGCTGTGTGGCTACGATCGTTCCACTGAATGTGTCCACTGTTACTGCAAGCCATGCTCAAGGCTTCAGCAGTTGACACAAAGTGAAGTCTGACTGCCAGATTTCTGAGGGCTTGAGACCTCTTGGGTTGACCCCACTGGTCCACAGGGGTGACTTCTGGCAGTGAGGACAGGTAGCCACTACATGTTTGGCATCCACTGTGGTGATTCCGCATCTCTTCGCCAGTGCTTTGGGTCCGATGTGGAGGGATTCGTGCAATTGACGAGCTTCCTGCAACGTCCAGACGCCTTTCACTGCAGCGTCCGCCTTGTCGTTGCCGCGCACCTGTCACTCGCACGGGAAATGCATGAATTGCAGCAGCTGGTTTCCACTCAGCGCATGCTATCTTTATCTTGCCCCAATCAGTGAGTCTGTATTGTGTTTGTTCCCCTACATTGTTAAAAGCTTTGCTCGGTTTCGGTGGAAATCTCATAAATCCTGTTATCTCCGTCTCTGAGTCCGTGTCAGACTCACAGCTCTCATTGGGGGTAATGGCGGAGCTATCGCTCCACTCAGTGTCGGAAGCAGACTGCTGGTACACTTCTGGCTTGCTGTGCCTTTTTGTTGGGCTCCGCCCCCGTTCCGCCTTCCGGGGGTGGCTTCGGTTTTCCCCTCGGGTTCGGCCCCGCTCCGCCTTCCGTGTCCAGCCCCTCCCCTCCTCCCGGGGGTGGCGCCGGCACGCCTCTTGGGGGCAGTCCCATTCCCACCCCCTGGGCTCGCCCTGCCCCCCCTCGCTCTCCCGCGCGTGCGCTGTGCAAACTGGCGGGTCTGGGCTTCTCTCTCGCACGTGCGCGCCCGCGGGGGTTCGCACTTCCGGGTTCTCCGCTCCACGTGGCCAGCCGCCCCGCCCCCACTCAGGACTGCCGGCGCCATTTTGGCGGTGATATGGCGGTGGCGCGGCTGTCCGTGCTCCGGCGCTGGCCTCCCTCTCAGCCTCTCTCGCTTCCCGCGCAAGTTCTTCCCAGAAAGACCGCGCGTGTTCCCCCTCCCGCCGCACCGGTTCGGCGGTTGGAGAAGTCGTGGTCTCCTCTACGGGCTCTGGCGGGGGGCTGCTGTCCCGCGTGCTCCGCCTCCGCGGAGGCGCCGCTGGACCCGGCGAGCCGCCGCCATCGGGCGCGTCCGGCTCCCGGGGGCAAAAGCGGCGGGGAGGTACGGGCGGGGAAAGCACGATTTTTTCGGGGGTTTTTGCGGGGGTTTTTGGGTCCGGGGGGTCCCGCGGAAAAGTCTGAGGGTCCCCTTTGGGGTCCGGGGAATTCGGGCATGGGCTCAAAGAAGGGTGTAACACGCCCTCTCCCCGCATGTTCCCGCCATTAATCTGGCCATCCCCCGGGGGTCCCGCGGTCCCATAACTTCCCCCTTTCGGCTGCGTAACAGCAAATAAACATGTTTTCGCAGCATTCCAAGTTTCTTGTTCTTCCATTGCATCTCAACTTTTCCCCATGCTTTTAGAATTTTTCCACTGCCGGTGGCTTTTGTATCTTCTGCCAAAGCAGCAGTATATCTTTCCCACCCCTCTGAATTTAATATATCAACAGGGCGCTGTATCGTGCCCAAATCCAAAAGCCTTGCAATCACAAGATATAAATTCTTTTGATCGCACCATATTCCCCAGTGCTTTTTCATAAGACTCACAACCTTGGTGAGGGCCTCCATGCCGTTCGCTGGTTCTTGGGGCGTCCCCCAGTTCCTCCGCAGTGGTTTGGACCTGCCGCCACTGCCGCCGCCTCCTTTCCAGGCGAATTCCCGTTCCCCGAGGTTCTTTCCCGGGTTTCTCAGCACCACTTTTGTTGCTGCTCTTGCAGCCGCAACTGCGGTGGCCTGGTTTTAGGATAGACGGCACGGCTACCACATGCTTGTGTGGCGCTCGGGCCAGTAACACACGCTTACACCAGTGTGGTGGACGGTTAAAAGCGTTTATTATTTCAAACATGCAGGTTATATACTCTTGAATTGCCTTCACTACGTCAGAGGGGTTTTGCTACATTTCTTGAGTTAGTAGGGAGAATGGAAAAGTACTGGTACGTTGTTAGAGGGAGGTTTGCATCCTTGGAGTGAAGCTTATCTCAGGGGTTGGAATGTTCTGTGGCCTTCCCATTACAACCGATATCTTCCGAGCGCCTGTCCCTGTCCACCAATATCTTCCCCACAGGGGGACAAAACATAGATTGACAGTGATTTTGCAAGAGCTGTCTACTCTGCAAGAAATGAGAAGTGAGAGTAAGCAGAAACATGGGAGTGGAAGAAAGGAGGTTGGAGCAGGCACTGATACAGAATGTGAAGATAATAAATAGGCAAATGATACAAGCTTTGACCCTAGGTTCACTCTTTGTATCTGTCACCCCTAGTGACATTTGGAATGAGCTGGGCTAGACCACAAGGTTTCTCTAGAATTAGTTTCAGCAATAAATTTTAGTTTAATTCTAATTTAAGAACATTCATGTAGAAGTTTTCAAGTGAAGATCAATGCTGCAGAGAAATGAATCCCATGAACTGCAATAAGATGCTGCAATATCTGTCAGTTCATGAGCACTGTTGTAAAAAGGGATGAAAAGACTTAGAGGTTTCTCAAGACCTAGAAATATGCAGACAGTTCTTTAGTTCATGTAATTGGTTAAAAAAATCACAAATTTATATTTTTGCAGGTATCTTCTGATGTTTTCCTTATCTTACAAATGTAAGTAGTGTTGCTGGATTTTTTCCTGCCTGCTCTCTGAAGTTGGATTCCTGCAGTTTACAGGAAGAAGTCTGACCATATGTGTTGCCATTTGTCCTCTGTTGCTTTCTTTATGCAGGCAATCATTGACAGTGTCTCTGTATAAATCACATAAGCCGCACGCAAGGGGGCTGGTACAAAAACAGTTCAATCTTCAGTTTCTTCTTCAAAGACAGACTGCAGCAGCTGTCTTAAAACATGGATCTTCTGTCAAAGACAGGAAGAATCTTTCACAATTCTGGTCTCCCACAAGTCACATTTATGCAAAGGAGATGACGAGGAAAAAAAGTAGAAATTCACAAAGGGATGAATTTGGATTTTTATTTCTTAAATTTAAAAACCTATACGAGACCAGAGGTTAAACTCAGCCAACTATCAGAACGTCCTTTTTATCAATTACAGAAGCAAAACTTCTGTCAACTCGTGCCTTTCTAACTTATCCATAATGCTACTGATTTTTGGCTTTAGCAGTGTAAGCTGAGAGAAAAATTGCATGGCCTACAAAATGGAGGGGGGGAAATAAAGGCCTTTCAAATAGAACAGAGCTGAAACATCTGCTGATTGCAGTTTTGTTGGTACAGCATGGGGAGTCATGAAGCCTTGTAAACTCACAATGCCTTGTCAGCATCAGCAGCATAATCTCCTTGAGACCGAAAGGCAGTGGGTACAGTCCCAGAGCCCAGGCAGCAGACTGCCTGGAACATGACTTTCCCTTCCGATTCCCAAGCAACTGTATTCAGTATGGCCAGCAGTTTTGGAGCAGTTTCATCTCTAGCTAGAGTGTCTTAGAACCAGATCAAGTGTCCCATTTAATCCAGGAGCCACAACAGTGAGGTTTGCTGTGGAAGGATCATCATGCCCCTGTCACATGCAGACCTGGACAAGGTTTTATAAATCTGCACATTCAAACAATGCCTGAAAGACAGCAGAGGTGCATTTCCTTTTTGAAAACTGCTTTCAAATGAAAACATTATTTACTTCCTCCAAAGGTTTGATACTGCACCTACATTTATCTGCATTCCTGTTGTTTAAGGACAAGTTTTATTCTAACTGAGCTGTGTTTTCCTCCCTTCCTCACGCTCTGTGGCAGGAGGATTTTAGAGGTTGCAGCAGTGCACTTCCTTGTGCAGGAAAATGAAATGGATTGCCAAAAGAGGAACAATGACACTGGATCAGTCCTATCCATAGGGCAAATAAAGAATAAGTGACTAGTCCTAAAAGCAGCTAATACAAGAGTTATCAGAACTATCACCTACTTCTCATTCATTATCAAGAAATGTTTCATCATATCACCACTGCCTAAAAATCAGAGCCAGCCCAGAACAACATGGGTCAGGAAATCCTGAGCTGTGAATCCTTGCTCCATGTTTCAACTTTTTTTGCTTTGCTCTTTATCCTCTCCTGCTTAGTATGCATTTATATTAAATCAAGCTAAAAGTGTATTAGGACTTAGTTTTCCCATGCTAGTAATTCAAATTTGTATTTGCAAAATGTCCTGCACTTAATGAGGAAAGGAGCAGGAGGTTGCAGACTGTAGATTGTAGAGAATATTGTATTAATTCTTTTTATAAATGATTTATTAAACAAAGCACTACATCTAGCACTACCTTTCCTAAGATAACTTAATTGCATATTTACTTCCTAAACTGTTCAAGATATGTTTCTGCGCTAGTGAGTTTGCAGTGTAGCAATATGCATTCTGTTGTATCACAGATCAAACACCAAACTCTTTGCAGGCAGTGCATTTTCATAATGGCAAATGGTATTTCAGAGTCCTCTTTGCAGGCTGGCCACACTATATACTTCTAGTAGCAAAGTTCTCTTAGACTCTGCAGCTGAAGAAGTATTTAGGCATCTTATTTTAATACTTGCTTATGTTTCCTTCTTGTTACATAGATATTTGATCATATCCCCATATTGTGTGCTTCTGGTGTGATTTCCTTGTTTAATTTAGAACCAAAATTTGCAGAACTATAAAATGTCCTTACAGAAGCAGTAAAGGTGCCTGAGGGGACAGGCAGCTCCGTAAAAGCAGTAAAGTAGCAGTAAAGCTAATAAATTAGCTGTGATGTTATAAGAAATTGTGAAGATAATGCCTCAGTACTTAATGGCTGTGAATATAAATTGGCGGGGTATGTTGAGAAGGTAAAATGATACATGTATAAGATACATGTGTTAAGCAACAGAAGTTCTTTGCAGTTAAATATGTGAGAATTGTTCTACATGTTTGACTTCACCTGCTATAAATATTTCCATTTATCTCAGTAAGATTACCATAACAAGGAGAGCAAACTATGTGTTGAAGTTTCCACTGTTTTATGGCTCTACTCCTTAGTCTTACCCAAATGGAAATTAAAAAAGCCATTTTCCACAGCAGCAGTGAAACTTAAAGGCAAGGAAGAACACAGTCTGTCCACTCATTTAGTCTATACAAACATCTTCTGGAACTGTTTTTAAAGAAAAATAAAAAAAACCCATAAAAATTCTGTAATTAACTTCTCTTTCTGTCCAAAAGAATTTTGACTAATCAAGATAATACTGGGCTATGGCTGAATCAACACTTTACAATCAGAGCTGGGAGAAGCCACAATTACACAAAGACTAAACCCAGCTCTGTCATTTTTAATAACCTTGTTTCTCCTTGTATCAATCTTACCAAGAATGAGGAAAGGCATAGCCTTGTGGACTGAAGAGACATGTTAGAGGTGATGTCTTCAAACAAGAGATCCTGTTCCATTATTCTTAATGT
Source organism: Acrocephalus scirpaceus scirpaceus (assembly GCA_910950805.1). Classification (NCBI taxonomy): domain Eukaryota; kingdom Metazoa; phylum Chordata; class Aves; order Passeriformes; family Sylviidae; genus Acrocephalus; species Acrocephalus scirpaceus. Next base: position 47,285,760 of record OU383776.1, read on the forward strand.
GCTGTGGAGATGCAAGAAGAGTATCCCTGTGGAAGCTAAGTTCTAGGAGAAAATACTGGGTTTGGAGAGTGAAAAGGATCTGCTCTGAATTCATTTGGTGCTTCCCAACCTCCTCTCCCAAGCCTAACTGAGGTAATTGTTCCTTTTTTATTAATTTGCTATGTGTCTCCTTATATGTCCAGAGTATGTGTTTCTTCCTTTCTTGTGTATTAAAAAGGCAGTCTTTTCCAATTCAAATAACTATAGACTAAAATACTTTTTTGACTCCTTTTCTTCTTTTTTAATACCTCTATTTTCTCTCACTCATACTACTGTCTCTTGTTTTCTGCCCACACCCTCCAGGCATTGGGTGATGTAGCATTGCCACAACTTAGCACCAATTTATGGCAAACTGAGTGGTGGTGCTATAGAACAGGCTCTAATGTGAAATTCTATTATGCTTATGACTTTAGCTTTTTTATCCCATGTCACGGAAATGGGCAGTACTTTAGTAAATCATCTTCATCAAAGTATGCAATTAAATATTGATTTTCTTAAGATATGTACGCTATTTATCTTAACACATACTATATAGAAACTATGATGATTCTACACAGGTAGAAGCAATAAATAGTTGATCCCCCTGTCTCAGTCTTCCATGGAAAATGCCATTACCCCGAGGAGAAAAGACTGCAGAATAAGTGACTGTCTGAACATCACATTACACAATCTATCCGCAGGGCTCAAAATACTCATTTGCATAGTTACTGCATAGTAGGCTTTTAGGACCTCAAACACTCAGTCAAAATAGAAACAATACAAAAAAATATATTAGCCTATTTGAGCATGCATAAGAAATACAAGGGATCTGAATACATAAAGACTAGGAGAACTAATAAGATCCTATTTGAAGGCAAATAAATGCCACATATCTGACTGTTAGAAAGTGAGAAGATGGCTTAAGTTTCACAATTCAGTTATTTTATTCTGGCTCTGAATGTTCATTGACAGTTACAAGAGTGCTTTACAAGGATTAAGGAAGAACTATAGCCAAAAAATATTAAAATAATTGCACTGTAACTTGATATTTACCGTTTGTCTTAGTGGAGTAGCTAGGAGCACTGATTAAGTGGTAGGCAGAATAAATACATCTAGTATAAATCTTGTCAGTTTAAAGATTTGCCATGCAGGAAAAATGAGGAAAAACGCTGTGGATGGAATGACTCAGTAAGCCTTTTTACATAATTTTTAGTAATTGTGGCTTAATTGCTTTTGTTGCTTACATCCTCTTTCATGCACATTGGAAATGTTGATCTCATATCTTTGAGAAGAGCAGTAGAATTTCATAATCAAAAAGCAATATCCAGTCATCCTTAATACTCATTTTCTTTTTTCTGGCTGTCACCACATTAAAAAACCCAAAACCAAAAAAAACCCCAAAACAAACCAAACAAACTACAAAAAAGGCCCCAGAAAAAAAGTTAAGTTCCACATGGTTAAGGGTGAGTTGAAGGAGGCAGGCAAGTCTTAAGTTTGCAAAAAAAACTTGAGTAGCAAAAGAGAGACTTTACAGCTTCTTGACCCATAACATGACTATTTTCAGTTTTGTGTTAAATATCACATGGTTTAAATCAGGTTTATCTTACATTAAATGTATCTTACATTTCCTGGAAAGGATGAAGAAAATAACATAGACATGATTGGGGAAAGATAGTGGAAATCATGCTGTCATGAAAATACTGTTTAAAACCAGTTCCTGTCATTAGGAACTGTTTCTAGATCATGAAAATTAATTCCTGGTCCTTACTCACATATGTTTCAACATTTTGTTATCAGAACGTAAAAAGCAGATTCTTCATTTTAGTTTCACATTTTGCAGTTTACAGGTGAATCTTCAGTATTGTTGATTGTTTGATAATGATGTCTAAAGTGTAGAATTTTTTCCTTCTTGTTCAGGAGGAATTTGGTGGGTGTGTGTATTTATGTGCCTGATGCAAGTTTTTTGTTGCCCAAAGTTATCATCAGTAAGTTAATATTTCACCAATTGAAGTGCCCAAATTAAAGAATTATGAAAGGATGCATGATTTTTCATAATGCAGATTTTTAGCTAGCTTAATTCTGGATTCCCATGCCTCATGTGGACCAAATAAAAACAAATTGAAAATCAACAGCCAAATGCTGAAAGGCACTTTGAAGTTAGAGGTCTGGAGGATCAAAACCAAAACCAGACCAACAATCACTCCTTGCATTCATTTGAAAAAAATGCTAGAATGTAAATAGCTTGTGTTTGCTTGGTTTCAGTACTTACTGACAACAGGAAAAAATGTGTAGAGAACTTGTCTAGTACTTCACAGGTTTTTTAGCCTATGAGATCTATTTCTGTCTTGGTGTGGTTTATTGGGGTTTGGGCAGGGGGGTTAAGTATTTTTTTAATGTTTTGTGTGTTTTATATGATTTTGGGTTTTTTTTCCTCAGACATTCAAGTGATTTTAACAGAAAAAAAGGGAAAAACACTATTTCAAACTGTAGTCATTTTGGTGGTGGGGGGTGATACAAAAATTTTACTCTCTGAGGGAAAATTAACTTTGAACCTCAACTTGCTTAAGTAATGTGATCCAGTGCTTTCCTATTCTTAAAGAATGTTTTCCAGTTGTTAAACTAGATTTCATGTTTTGTGAATTAAGCCATGTTCTTTCTTTTTTAACTTACCCATGAATAATACGTGATAATAATCTGCCAATAGTGATTATTTCTAAAAGTGTTTTCCTGTATTTTTTATGAAAGTTTCTGTTTCTAAACTATTTTTCTCTTAAATTATATTCCAGTTTTCTAAAATCTTTGCTTTTAAACACCTTTTAATGGGCTTTCTCCAGTTTTTCTTAAAATAAGGAAAGACTGGATGCAGTGTTCTATTTTCAGCTCATCAATGTCAACTATGAAATATATTCATGTATGTCTTTTTAAATCACACTCGTGTTTGTACATCTCAGAGTGAAATCTCTCTTCCTTGCAATATCGTATTTCTGTGACTCCTGGTAGTATCCTACAAACTTGTCTTCAGGACTGTTGTTATTCTCTGGTTTTTATTTGCACATTTGATTATGATCTTACTTTTCCAAGAATTGCAGTCACTTGCCACTTATCCTTATTGAGGTTTATCTTGCTGGTAAGTCTCTCTGTTCTGAAAAGATAATTTTGTGTTCAGCACTTAAACAAATGCTTATTACCATTCTGCTTGCAGAAGTCACAGTTTTCATTCACTGTGTTGAATCTTCCAAAACATGGACAGAAATACTGTCTTGACCCAGAAGTTATACTCCAGTAAGTCCTTATTTTATAGAGCCATTCATTTGGTACTATCTCTAGGTATTCTCTAGATACATTTTTGTATAACATTTTTACAGTAATTTAACTAACACAATGCTTCCTTTTTATCCCATGAGAATGCAATGTAAGTAGGCAACACACATTTAAAAATCAAAGTATTCTATCTCTCTGCCTTACATGGCATGCTGATTGTAGAAGAAAATAGGATTTGTCCAAAACTTTGTTCCTCGAAGATCTATGTTTCTTAATTTTGGGGGCTTCTTTTGAACTAAGAAGCAGAAATAAGATTCCTTATTCTCTCTTTTTCCTGAATCTCTGCTGAAATAGTAACAACAACAACAAAAAAATAGCACCTTTTTGTCTGTTCTGCAGGACATATATTTATTACCTAATGACCAAATACACAGGAGAACTTTCAGGAGAATGAATATCCATGACATCATCAGAATCATTTGCTGTAATTTTTTGGCATATTTTGTTCCAGTAAGCCATACAACAGTGGAGTTGTTGTACATTACTATTAGTTTCAATAACCTTTTAGATATTTACAGCTACATGATCATTTATGACTTGAATTTGCTGATGACTCATCTCCAGCAGAATAGGAGTAGTACAGTGCTATGCATAGTACTGCTGATGCAAAAACTGAGTTGTACCAGCAGAAGAAACAAAATCTCCAGCATTTAAAGACAAGAAAACTAGGCCAGCACCAGTGAAAAGATCATTGTGTCATCCACAAGTGAGTAATTCTGACACAAAAAAGAATAAAAATTAATTATTTAGATGCTTTTAAGCTTTATAATTCAAAGAAAGATCTTGATGATGTAAGTAACATAAGGGAAGTCCTTTTTGAAAGTGGGATTTAGTTTTCATACCTAGTAATTGCAAGAAATAATTGGTAAACTTAAATTCTACATCTTTTGAATATTAAGCCACTACTTTATTAAAAACATTGTTACATGTAACATATAAATGTAAAGGAAACGTATGAAGAACAGTGTGTAAAGTTATGTGGCAAGTGTGGAGTATACATAAAAAAGAGGTAACTACCTTTAACATATTGCTATGAAAAGAACATTTTTAATATCCTATCTCAAGAGCATGCTGACAGTTGTTCACCTGCCATATTTTAGCAGTCATAGCAGGTGTGTGTTATAAAAAAAGTGAACTTTATTTGGAGAAGGAGGGAGATAAACTAGTTTCATACACTTTCTGAAATTCTGCCCTTATATGTTAGTGCAGAATGCAATGTGTACCTTTACTGAATCATTATTGCCAGCTGGAGTCATATTGTCTTAATTGAATAAAACAAAAAATAGAAGTTGATACTTAAAATTATGTGGAATATATTTAAGTACTTGCTTTATAAGGTCAAAAGAATTCCATCTATTACCTGTGTGGTCTGATTATCTGAAAATTGTCTAATTACATATTATACAAAACACTTTGGAATTTACAAGGACTTTTTCAGTAAAATAATGGTAACAACAGCTACTATATTGCATCACTGTGCTGTGAGCAGGAAATATGTTGGCATATTGGAAAAGCTGTCTTTGAGTAATACATACTTTCCACCTCAACAAATAAAACCAGACACAGCCTCTTGAAAAAAAGTAAAATCCTTCTTTTAAGTCAATATTCATTTAGCTTAAATACCACGAGAGGATATGGTCATTACAATTACTTTATAACCATACATCCTTTTCTTGGAGAAATTTATTGTTATGGTGAAAATCTAATCTAACTGAATTGACAGTATTTGGGATGATTCAATGGAGAACTTAAAAAGAACTTGTTATTTTGGGATAAAAAGCAGCATTAAAAATATTGATCTCATTCTTGCTTTTCACTGTCTCTTTTACACAAGGTTATTTCTCCTCACATTTACACAGTGTTTCACTGGCAAGGATATCAATCACTTCAGGCTCTGTTTACATACTCCCCACAAATTAGAAGGCACAAGGGCAAATTGTTGTAGTTGAGTTCTCTGGCTTGTGAATTTTATCAAAATGACCTGCCTTCTTGTGAACTCTGAAATGCACCTCAAAAACCAAGCATTTTTTTGATTCAGGGACAGCCACTTGGCAGTAATTTGCATGTGCCAAAACTGCAGAGTGGACCTAAGTTGCTGAACAGGTTTGACCTCATCCACATGTGCCTTATGCTCTCTCACATCACACTCTCGTTTTGGTCTTTGCCACATCATTAAAAAAGCCCCCAGATCTCAGGGACAAGCAAAAAGAAGTATCTAACAAAGTGCACGTGCCAAAGATGCTTCCCTTCTCCTCAGATTCTGCCTTTCCTCTTGGCTCTGAGAAAGCTTACTGTCTTAATATATGAAATAAATGACTCATCTTCTGGGTCTTTGTTACTTCTTTCTTGCTAGCTCCTGCTAACAGATATGTTTAAGTGACAGGCTAAGGCCAAGTAATGTCATTAGATTATCAGAGGATAGAAGTAGTCTCGCCTCTCTGCCCTCCATTTAACAACCCTGAGTGGTAAGTCTTCAGGTTTCTTTTCAGGTTTAGGTTTCTATTGGCTTAAGTACCTTGTCTTTCATAAAGGAATAGTTAATCTTGTCTTAATTTATTATTCAAAGAAGATGGAAAGGTAGCCTTAGTGGCCAAAATTAGGTAACTTAATGGCTTACAAGCCTGTACAGGCTTGTAAGCTGTACAGCCTGTACAGCTTATTCTGGCTCTTCAAGAACCAATCACAAGGAATTAAGTGTATGTAGCAAACTCTTCTTTAGAAAATAATGGTCTGTGACCTTAGGTTATATGCTCCAATTATATTCCTTTTAACTGCATTTGCTACAAAGCTTTCTTCAAAAAAACACAGATCAAAGGTAAGCTGAACTTAGTCTAATGTATTTCTGCTGTAAGAAGGTGGAGCTATAGTATTTTAATCTGATACCATTAATCAAACTAGAAACACAGTTTGAAACAGGATTTTTTTTTTCTCTTATACAATATATTAGTGTGCTTGCCATGGCTCATATTTTTTCAAGTGAACAATTCCAAAGGTCATTACAGATTCTTTTCACAGCAGCAATTAATTTTTGTTTAGCTGTGCTCACAAACACATGCTTGCATTGTCTGCTACAGAATTGAGCTAGCGTGCTTTCATGTGAGCTTGACTGTTGTGTATTAAAAATGACAGTGCAGTTCCTTCTCCCACAGAGGAAATGGGGAATTGAAAATAAGCTGCTGCAGTTTCAAAGTGGAAGTGTTTTGTCTTTTGTAAAGGACTTGACAGCCAAATGGATGGTTTGTTCTGAGACTCAAAGATATGTCACAAAAGCAAAACAGACAAGGAACCCCCACCCCAGTTCAGGTACTGCTGGGAGAGTGATTTGGGAGGGGGATTTTTTAAGGTGTTTTTATTAAAGCAGCATCCAGTAAGAGAAACCTATTTCTCTTTGCTGAAAAGATCAGAAATGACAGTTTACTTCACTTATCAGCAACATGCTGGCTGCTGTGCCACCTGAATTTCAATTTCTTCATTTACAGCACAGATAAAACAGAACAGAGCTCAATCTCTGTTGCTCTCTACACTGGGCTGGTCTTATCAAGCATGGTTTGGCGCATTGCAAAGCTATTCAAGTCATTATCTGTTGAGGGCCTCTTGAGCCATCTCTATCTCTGCAGTGTTTCTGTAGCTGCAATGTCTCCCTGGGCCTCGGTCTTCTTTCTGTGCAAACTACAGCTTTGTCACTGTGCCCTGATGCTGTCAGTTTCTCTGTTGTGCAGTAATTTGACCCCACAAAAGAGGTTGATGGCAGCAACTGACTGGCAGGCGACACAGTCCTATTTTGCAATTAGATGTGCATTTCACACCACTGGAAGTACAAATCCTCAATAAAAGGAACTACTTCAGCTGTGGTGCAGCAGCAACCTGCCTTTTTCTGGTCACAGTAGGAAGCAAGTAAATATATAATAGTTTACATAAATAGACAACTTCTTTCAGGTATTACTTCTTTCCAGACAAAGATTCCACTTTGTCTATAGAAAGTCTGAGTTGCGGTTACCTTTTGTGGAGATACCTTTTTAGTCTCAGCTGGAAAAAAAAAAGTGAAACACCCCCCTTTCCTTTCCCCACCTAAGTGCTAACCTCTTTTTGACAATAGTTTTTATTAACAATCAGACATCAGACACAGACATCGCTGTGTTATAGAATAGAAAATGATATAGTAGTCTCAGTTGCAGTGTTCATACTACTGTAGTTATGAACACATAATGTTCTGTATCCTCTGATGGGAGAGAGGCTCAGAGAAGAAGTATGTAGAACAATCCCACACCCATATTGAAGGCCATGCAGGTATGTTTTGTCCCAGGAAGTGTGTGTCTCAAGACTGTGTGTCCTCATGCCTGTCACTGTTTGTGAAAGTAATGGGAACAAACATAAGTTCCCCCTGGGAAAAGAACCTGTAGAGTCCCGGGGGTGCAGTAATAGACAGGCAGAACACGCCCACCCATCCATATGACGGCATCCGAGCACCAGGAGTCAAGAACCATTCGTCCGAAGTGCTCGAGAGGGAGCGCCAAGCCCACACCGATATCACGTACAAGTATCGAGGCGTTTCCCTGAGGGCAGGGAGCGGCCCTTCCGCAGCCGCGCCGCACCGCTGTCCGTGGTGCTGAGGCGGTGGCCGCGCCCCCGGGCCAGCCCCTCCCGTAGGCAGCTTCGTCGTTTGCTTTATTTGTTATTTTTTCACTTTCATAAAGAAAGAAAAAAAAAAAAAAAAAAAAAAAAAAAAAAAAAAAAAAAGTCCCCTCTGTGCTAGCTGGTAAACCTTTTTCTAACCAGAACAATTTGCATTTGCTGCTTTTACTGCCACTCCCTGACCACTCAATCCCGGCCAGAGGATTCAACAGGGTTCAGCGTGCTTGAACAAGCAGTGCACTTGCCTTCTGCTACAGCCTTCCATGTCCAACGCCTGTTTAGCAACCCAAACACGTTTTAGCTAAAGGCTATGTCCAGACAGCCAGCTACCGCTAATCATAGACTTCTTTTCAGACATATTACCTAAGCAAAGGGGAACTTCATAGGAAAGTGTGTTTTTCTTGGGAGAACAGAAAATTTAGCTTTCCTTCTTCTGCCAATGCTGGAATCAAGGGCCTCTGAATACACATCAGAAATGAGAAAGGCCAATGATAAGGCAATTTGCTAAAACAGCTATTTTCTGCCTAATTTCACTTTAGCACTGTGTATTAACAAACATGACAGACGTGAATACCTTATTGGTAGAGATATTAAGCCTCAAAAGAAAATGCAAAAATTTTAGATTTTGTCTCTAAAAGCTGGTCACTAATTATAGCTGGAAGATTGTTCCTTTTGGGCAGGGAGTATTGGGGGGGAAGACAGAATCAGAAGTCCTGAATATCGGTCCTAACAGGGAAGTTGTCTTTTAATTTCCTGAAAGTTCAGAAAGACACTCTTCTGGTTTGTAACAGCGTACATTCTGCATTTTGTCATCCACTTTAAACAGTTTCTTTAGTTCTTTAACCAGGTGTGTATTCACACTGTTTTAAAATTGTAGGGCAGGGAGGGGAAGGGAAGGTCCTGACATGTTTGTTTGGGGGTATTGAGTGAATGCATCAGACTGCTTAAGAAATAATCTATTTTTTAAAATTTTTCTTCCTTTCTCTCTTTTTATACATTGATGACGTTCTCCTAAGGAACACTTTTTTTTTGCTTAAACACCTGAACAAAAAAAAGTAATAAGCAACTAAATGTAATAATTTCTGAAGACAGAAATCTTGAGCATAGTTTTTATAGATGTTTTCTATTTGGTAGAACAAACAATACTTTTAGTACTTTATTTTGGATATATAAATATATATAAGACTTGTTGATAAATGCTCCTATAGAATAAAGAACTTGAGCAGATTAATTTTGGTATCATTAGGAGACCTTCAGAAGCAGGTTTGCCGTATCAGAGGGTAAAATTTGCCCTAATTAAAGAAGTCTGAGCCATAAACTTAAAAAGCGTAGACCTTCCTGAAAATTTACAGACTATTAAGGCTGTAATTATTACTTAAGACTTACTTACAAAGAGCACAATTTTTACATGCATCCACAAACTGTCTGTGGGTAGACGTGTCTTCAGATAGAACTTTCGTATAAACAGCTTTAAGAAAGTAGCCACCCCCACCCCGTTCTTTATTCAGTTCTTGGAGCCAGTAGTTTGGTACTTGTTCCTCCAGGTAGTTATTCACCTTTTCAGAATGCTGCTGATTTAAAACGTTGGTGATACATTGTTAATGATTGGATTGTATGTTGTAGAAAAAACATCGGATGCATTAAGCATAGAACTAATTATGTAAAATGTAAAATCACTCCTTGTATTACTCCCAGTTGATGCCACAGTGGTAGGATAGGGAGATCATAAGAAAGAAATGATACACAATTCATTGTATTACTCATTTATAAACACACAGGGACACTCTCATTGAAATGCTATGTCTCTATTTGAAATCACATGCCTCTATTTCTGTGCCTTGCTACATGCAAATGCCAGACCAGAATATTCTAAATAAGCATTTCCTTTCTGCAGGGTGTAAGTGCTTTGCTATTGGAAATACATGACACACACTTGTGTTACAGAAGACAGAAGAACAGCCACATGTAGGAAGCACTTCTGATTCTGAAATGATCAAGTGCAGTGAAGGTCAAACAGTACACAGAGTAAAAGTCATGCTTCAGAATATCATGCAGGATTGTTTCTTCTGTAGAACACCTCTTTTCTTTGCAAACATTTGCTCTCCAAGACAGGAATTGACTACATTGTGAATAAAAGCAAGCCTGCCTGCCTGCCTTCCTTCCTTCCTTCCTTCCTTCCTTCCTTCCTTCCTTCCTCCCTCCCTCCCTCCCTCTTTGTTAGAAGTATTAATAATATATTATAATTTAACGCTCATTAATATATCCACTCCCACAAGGGCAAACGGTAAGGGCAGTTCCTGGCCGGCCATAACAAACTTGTCACGCATGTGGACAGAACCAGCAGAATAGGGGCATTTAAAAAAAGGAGAACAAAACTAAAAAAAGCCGAACAAAAACAAACAGACAAATAATGAAAACAAACAAAAAGAAGCTGTTTTCTCGGCAGGACTTCTTGCGAAGTGGTGGTACCAGGAGCCGGCGGCCCCGGACGAGCCGTGATGCACCGCCCCGCTCCCACGTGGCTGACCGAGCAGGCAGCGGCGGCCGCGCCCCGGAGCAGTGCCCGGCGCCTGGGGGGCCACGCTGGGAGCGGCGCGGAGCAGCCGCAATTCCGCGCCGGGGCCGCTCGGGCCCGCCCGCGCGCGCGGAGGCGGCCCCGCACGGCGCAACGCACGCTGAAGCCCGGCGCCATAGGCCCTGCCGGAGTGGCGGCCCGCGCGGCCAATGGGCCGCCGTCGCCTCGGCGGGGGCGGGGCGAGTGGGCGGCGGCCGGGCCAATGTAGGCACGCGGCGCCGCCAGCAGCCTGCGTTCAGCCGGGGTGCGGGGACGCTGTCGCGCGTGGCGCCGGGGTAGGCGTGGGGCGGCTGCTGCGCGGGGGGCGGGCACGGACGGACGGACGGCGGGACGGGACGCGGCCGCCTCTGGACGGACACAAGCCCCCCGCCGCGCCCCCGCGGCCGCGCCGCCGGGCGCGGCACGGAGACGCACCCCGGCGCGGCGGCGGGCAGCAGCCGGGCGGCGGGGCTGCTATAAATCTGCGGAGCGGTCCGCCTCCCTGCGAGGCACGGCGCGGCACCGCACGGCGTCGCCCCCCCCCCCCCCCCCCGCGACCCCCCGCGCAGTCTGCGATGCTGCAGTTGGCTCGGGTGGCGAGCCGCTAGGAAGTGACCAGCAGGGAGGAAGGGAGATAGAGAGATCGTCTTTAAAATCGCCCTTCCATCCTTTATTTCTTTGTTCCTTCATTTCTCCCTCCCCTCTTTTTGTTCCATTGGAGTTGCGAAAGGAGGGTCGTCCTGTCACTCTCTCCCTTTTGAGTTCTCCCGTTTTCACTTTTTAACTTTCCATTTTAATTTTTTTTTATTTTTTTCCCCCTTGTGTCGGACTGTTGGGGGTGGGGAAAGGATTTTTTTGGTTTTGTTTTGGTTTTTATTTGCTTCCTTTTATAACTGTCAGCATTTTAGCTCTTGTCTGTTGTCTTGAGAGAACTATCCATCTGCCTCTTACTGCTTATCGGGAGAACTGCACCGTTATTGTATTTTTTTTTTTTTTTTTTTGGTAAGCCGAGGAGAGGAAGGTAAGTTATGGCTTGATTCTTTCCGTTGTTGTACGTGTGCGGTGGGGTCCACGCGACCCATTCCAGAGGTGCATGCCGTGTAGAATTGTGCTGATCACCTGTGCTTGCTCCGTATTGGCACGGTTACTGTCGACGGTGCTAAGTGAGGCAGTTCGTGGCTCTGGCAGCGTGCCCGCGGAGCTGAGTTGGTGGAAGTGCTTGCAGCGTGGGGAGGGTAGCCGCTGGAACTGAGGAACCGCACCGCGCCCACGCAGGATGGCGTGCGCAGCCTTACCTGGGCTGGTCCTCCCGCAAAGTTCCCACCGTGACAGCGCCCGTCCAGTTCCGGATACGTCTCCTTGCGGGGAGTATCCGAGGGGATGCGCCCGCACCGCGCGAGTGAAGGGAGACAATATCACTTTGAGGAGATAAACTCGCATTTCCAGATTAGCCGGGATAAGGCTCTCCGCTCCTAACTGCATTAGCCGCGCGGCGTTCTGTGGCTTCCTGCGGGGCTGGGAGGCGACTGCATGCCACGGCGCACAAAGACGCGGCCGGCCGGTATTGTCAGCGGGTGCGGAGGGCGGGCGGCGCGATGAGGAGAGCCACTGAGCTTTCCCGGAGAGAAGTCTATTACCGTCGGGCGGGGCGGACCCGCGTTTTTTCGTGGGGATGAATAACCCGCCGCCGGAGGGGACGCGTCCCTTTGTTCGGGGCCTTGGGGCACTGTGCGGCGGTGCATGGGCAGCGTGGGCGGGGCGGCCCCGATCTCTGTCCGTGGTCCTACCGGGGCGGCGGGGGACGCGGACAGCGGTCACCGGTGTGTGCAGGGAAAGTTTGCGTCCGGCAGCCGCGGCAGGAATCCCGGCGGAGCTCCGGGCAAAGGGACGGACGGGGCATCCCGTCCGCAGGCGCGTCTCCCATCTTCTCACCCTCCGTCCCCGCAGCGGTGGGAGAGTCTGGGCAGGAGGAGGAGGTGGCGATGGTAAACGCTGGCGCTGCAGCTTGTGCTACCGGCCCCAAGCACTGCCATTGTTGTTTAATTTATGCTCCTGCCAGCACGTTACACCGTCCCCATCTATTTCACATACGAATATAACTAATGTGATATCTATATGAGCGAGGCAAATGGCTAGTTAAACCTAAAGTCGTTTCCAAGGACCGGCAGTGAGACGGGTGTATTTTGACTAGTCTCGGAGGGCGGGGGACACACGAAACCACGCACTCCCGCGGGGACGGGACCCCCGGGGTACCCCCCCTCCCCTCTCAATGACACCCCTTTGGACATTTGCTGAAGCGCTTCCCGCGCGGAACGAGCCTCCCGCAGGTGCTCTGCAGCCGAACCTTGCGGGGCGCGAAGAGGGGTCCCCTCGCTGTCGGACGCCTCCAGGAAATGGGACGGCGCTGTCGGAGCGGCTAATGCGCGTCGCAGGTTACGGAGCGCTCGCTGCCGCTGCTCCCCTTCGGACGGGCGGCTTGGAGGCTCGTCCGCCTTGCCGAGCCGTTTCCGGAGAGGGGGCAGCGTGGAGTCTCCGGGGCTCGACACTTTACAGGCAAAGACAGCCAGTCGGGGAGCCTTAGGGAAATAAGCAAGCATTGTGGATGTCCTGCCTCTGATCCTACCGGGAACAGGGAAGGAAAGCTCCCGCCCCATCCTGATCAGAAGACTCTGCTGCCTTGCTCGCTCTCCCGCCCGAAGGTGCTCGGCGGCAGTCGCGGAGTAGGGCCCGCCCGGCCTCGGCTTCGCCGAGGGCTCGCATTGCCCGGGGGCGCGGCCCCGCGGGCGCGGGGCTTCTTGAGTGGTAGCCGGTAGCGTCACTCAGGCGGTGGCCACGGGGGCGGGCTGTGGGGGCCTTTATTTGCCCGTCACCGACCTAATCGCCTCTGTTGGCGGCAGGGCGAGGTCGGGGAGAGTGGGGTGGCGGGCGCACCAAAGCCATCAGGTGAGACGGCTGCGGGGCGGTGCGTCGCACCCTCGGGTAGCAGATACCTTTCCCCCCACTCCGCTCCCAACCTCGGACGGCAGCAGCAGTTACCATACTCCGCTCCTGCAGGACAGCGAGCAGAGGGACTGCCGGTCACGGGCTGCTGAAAGAAGGGCGAGTCGAGGGGCTGGGAACGGAGACGGTGCTTACGGGGAGCCATGCGGTCTTGGCAGAGGCGCGCCGGGACGCCGGATTCTCCCCGGAGCAGGAGTGGAGGACAGCTGGAGCCGGAGCGGGACTGTAGCCTATGCAGGGAGCACGGCGGGAAGGCTGGGCGGCCTGGGCGAGGGGCAGGCTGGGCTAGGGGTCGCCGGCGCATGACCAGGGTACCCCCCCGGCAAAAGGTAAAGGTAAACCAAGGTGTGTGCGGAGACCTTCACCGTCCCCTACTACTGTGAGTGACCAGTGGCTTTCCGCCGGTACCGGCTCGTTGCGGTCTGGGTTCCAAACTCCAAGATACTGGTGGTGTTAGTTCAAGAGGGGCTTCTTGACAGTTCCTGGTGGGTTTTTTTGTGGCTTTTTTTTTTCTGCGAACGGTTACTTCATCCCCTTCCCCTTGTCTCGTACTAGATGAGTTTAATCGCGTTTTGCTTTAACCTTTGGGCTTTTCTGACTCTTAGCCCCACTCCTCCCTTTTTAGTGTAGTGGTAATTGGGCGGTTAAACACTTGTCCTCCGGACAAAATACTGTTCAACAAACAGTCTGTTTAATCAGCAGCATCTCTCTGAATGACTTTCACCCCATCTGTTTCCTCAGCGTGGCCCTACCACTCGAGCGTCGCTCCCATTCTCCCCGCAAGCTGCACCTTCCTTTCCGTCTTACTTTTCCGTCTGACTTGTTCGCGTCTGACTTTGCTCTATCCGGAGTGCTTATGTCCACCGTAGTGCGTCTGCCGCCTTCGGAGGGCGCCCTCCGGCCCGGCGGAGCCGTGGGGCAGCAGAAGGCCGCGGGTGGAAGGCGCGAAGGCTGCGGTGGCTGCGGAGGGGCCGCAGGGCTGCCCGCCGCACCTGCAGGGCGCGGAGGGAGCCGAGCCGCGTCCGCGGGTGGGGCCGGGGGTGCTGCCTGGCCGGCGTCACCGCTCCCTCCAATGGAAGACGCCCGGCGGCTCCGGCGCTGCCTGGTCCCGGCCTTCCACCCCCCCACGCTCCGGGGGAGGCGGTGCGGTGGGTCCCGCCCTGCGAGTGGGCGCTGCTGGGCTGGGAGATCCCGCCGGAGGGGAGCCGGAGTGGGGGGATGGGGTGGGAGGGTGCACGGCTCAAATGCTCTATCTGTTTTCGGGGATTACGTCGCGTTGAGGAGCCAAGTGTCGCACCGGCGTAGCGCGTCCGAGCTTGGTCAGGCTGAGGGATCGTCACCCCATCATCACTGCTTTTTCCATGAAATATTACCGAGGTTAGGTGTATTGCCTGCCCCGGAAAAAGAAAAAACAAACCCAACAACAAATCCCTCTCTTGAGTGCGTGGAGAGTGAGTTGATTTTGCTTCAACTGCATAACTGCGTGCTGATGGTGAGAACTCTTGGAGCGGCCAGGCAGCTCGGGACCCCTTTCGCCTCGTTCCCCCCTCGTTAGCGTCCGTTTAAATTCAGGTGTTACTTGTTAGAACTGGAAAACTAACAGTTATTTAAAAAATTCCAGAAACCACGCAAAACGCGCAAGAAAATCTGTGCTTATAGAATAGTCTTTGATTGTAGTTTATTTAATTGACGTCTCTGAGACTAAAAGTTGCCATATTTTTTGAGTTTTGAAGACAGCCTTTGTTGATAAAGTTTAGTAACTACGTAGGACTTCAGTATCTTGTGTTCTTACAAGTGATGTTGGATAAAGTTGTAACTTTAAAATTGAGTATTTCAGGATGCATGTATTTTCTTGAAAAGTAACAGGTTCCCGATTTTTTGTGCTGAAAACCTGCATGCCATTTGACTTTGCTTTGATGGCCAATTTTAAATTAAACTGAGGGAATCTGGAAGGTGTTCCACTCTGTGAGGACACTCAGTTGAGGAAGCACAGTGGTATTAGTTACAGCTTCAGTTTTCCTTTTTCAGTTCCATGAATTTTGAATCCTGAAGTTACATTCAGTTTTTTTCATCTTTTCTCTGACCTTTCAAGAATGTTATATTAGGGCTGATAGCTCTAGTAGTGAACTTTGAACCTCATTTATAGCGATTATGCATAAATCATTTTGTTTGCAAATAGAAAATTAGCAATTCTATATATACTGTGTAAAACAGAATATTACTTAATCAGACAGAAACATAGATACTTGACGTTTTTGCCATGATATATTATTGAGCATTTTTAACTACAGACACGTACTAATGACCTTGAAACTGCTAAGGAATTTTGTCAGATATATTCAAATCTGAATAAGCACATCTTTAATGCCCCTTTCAAATGTCTTCTGGATGTACCCACACTGATATTTCTGCTTCAGCAATAGATGTCTTTATTTTATGTGGTTTTATTCTGGTGAAGCGGTTGATCTTTTCCATATGCAGTGGAGATTTTTAACTGTTTAGTCTTTGAGGTGGATATGTGTTAAGTATGTTCATATCTACATAAATATTCTCCTGTTATTAGGGTAATCATGCTAGTGTA
Organism: Acrocephalus scirpaceus scirpaceus; assembly: GCA_910950805.1. Taxonomy (NCBI): domain Eukaryota; kingdom Metazoa; phylum Chordata; class Aves; order Passeriformes; family Sylviidae; genus Acrocephalus; species Acrocephalus scirpaceus. Next base: position 47,301,866 of record OU383776.1, read on the forward strand.
ATATTCCTGCAAGTAAATTTATTGTGACTTTACCATATTAATGTGACATTGATTTTTATTCTTTTTCCTGGATTCCTTTTAAATGCTCTTTTTAAAATGGGAGACAAAGATTTACTGACTGCATTTTCAAAAATTGTGAACTAGCATACTTAAGACTGATTAGATGTTCTAGAAAAAAAAAAAAAAGACAAGCTTGCAGAGTATGTCCCAGGTTTCTAGATGACAATACTTAAACAATAGTGAAGGCCCAAGCTGAATTCTATTAAAGTCCTTGTAATACTAAGGTAGAATTTTTGAGAGACAAAGCTAAGCTTGCTTTAGTAGAGTATGTAGGGACTATGTAGGAAATAGATATATGATCTAGTGTTCTAAAAGCACAAGTGATAGTTCAGCTTTCTTGTGCTTCTTAAGTCAATGGCCCTGCAGATGTAGACTTTGCATTTAAAAAATGTACAAGGATGCAAGTACAAGCTTCTGTCTAGTAACAGCAATACAGAAATGCTGCTTTTACGGGTAAAACTGTCTTTATAACATAATGGCTTTCGATTACATTTGCGGCCAATGATGTTCTTCATAGCAGTAAAGCCGATTGTGAGCTAATGGATAAACTCAAATTGTGATGAATATACATTTCAATGTTCCTTTAATGCCATCTTCACTTTTGCTGAAATGCTTTTCGAATAGATGTTAGTGTCTGCAGAGGTCAGTGAAGATTACCAGGTGTTGCTAACATTTGAAAAGTGTGAGAGAACATCACTCAAAAAGATTTCTTTTTCTTTTTCTGACAGTCCCCAAATCAACTGAAAAATTACACTGTCCAGCAGTATTAGCTGATGGTGTTTTGGGTTCCATTTCTGAAGGAAGCTGCTACATGTTTTTTTGATCTTGCCTGTGTAAAATCTACCTAATTCGATGCACTCAGAAAGATTAGTCTTGGAGAAGCCGGCATAAGACAAATTTTAAGTTTAACTACTACAGCTGGTGGGCCAGATCAGATGTTTTGTTGCCTAATCTGTATTGAAATTCTGAAAGTTGTACCGAGTCTCTGGTGGCCAACATGAGTAGACTTCTTGACTGATTCCCACTGAAGCTCAGACAAGCTGCCAATACTGAGCAAGCTGCTTTTGCACAGTAAAAATTGGCTTTTATTTGGTGGGTCTCCTTGCATCTAACAGTTATAGAATAACTAAATGCAATGATAAATCTGACAGAATCTGTGATAAGAGACCTAATTGCTAGTTGTTGGTCTTCACTGTATCTGGAAGAGCGTGTGTTTCACACATACTGACATACAGCTCTGTAGTAAGGACATCTTGGAAGGATGACCTCAGGGAGACACTTTGCTTTAGTAGTCAATGTTTTTACATGGACTGCAGGTTTTCAGCTTTAAAACCTAGCGAAAGAGAAACAGCTCACAGCAGAAATCTTAAGTATGCTTTCTCAGAAACTTATTTAAAAACTCTAATGTCAAGTTTTTGAAGTAGCTCAGTCTAAATTTGACTTGGTTGGCAAAATATATGGAGCTTTAAGAGCAGTAATTACATAAACTAGTGTCACACAGTTTTCTGTTCTGTCTCAGCCTAGTGGTACTCCTGTACTTAAGCAACAGGGGTTTTAATTTGTTTTGGTAGTCATAGTAAGCCCCATTGTAATGAGGGTTTGAAAAAAACTGGTTTCTTGATTAAAGTTGGGATGAGAGTTAGGTGTTTAAATGTACTGGTAGTGAACATGGCAGCTGTGGATCAGAATGAGAATAATTGTAGGCAGTCTTGAACTTCACATAAAGCATTGGTGGTACTGATTCTTCATCCCCTCACACAGTCGTAATATTGCTGATGGCTCAAATAGTCCAGCTGCTGATCAGAAACTGCAGAGATTCTTAGACTAGTTGAAGCTGTAAGATGCTGCAAAATTGAGTGGCTTGATTTCCAGCTGCAGTTAGCAAAAAAACAGGTATATGCCTGTAAACCCGCTGTAGCTGCCCAAATGATGAAGAAGCAAGAAAATACTGAGGTGGGGGAAATTCCCAAATCACTTATGATCATGTTAAGGATGTAAGACACTTTACTTACTTCTTCAGGTGAGTGTGGAGTAGAGGTAAAAAGCAACCATTATACAATGAAAAGTACCTGAATTGTGGTAGCATACTTAAAGTGTGCTTAGGCAGTCTTGTGAATACTTACTACCCAAGTACTGGCAAAAGTGCTAACACTTTAACGTTCAAATACATTATAAGACAGTCTACACAGAGGTAGGAAAGAGTACTCAAGGTGTCCTGGAATATTCAGTGTGCTGTGTTGAGCAGCTTTTCAGTAGCTTTCTGTGCTAGTTGCATTTGCTTTCAGACTGCTCCAGATGAGTTTGTTTGGCTAAGTCCTTACTCAGATTTAGCTGAATAAGCTTTATGTATTTTTATGGAATGAAACTGTTATTGAATGATCGGTGGAGTACTGATGTTCTTCTGTGCCTTAAATATTGATACCAGAAAGTAAGTAGGATTTGTTTTACGGAATGGATGAACAGATTTTTTCTTGGAAATTCAAATAAGTATTTATAGGCAAATGCCTTAGTCACTTCCCCTTATGAGGGTTGGGAGAAGGAGATTCAGCCATGGAAAGGGAAAGGTAATGTAAATTAAACTTCTCTACCAGTAGTGCTCATTATATTTTGCAATACATTTATTACTTATTTTTTCAGAAGTGGAATTATGTACTGGAAGGGGCAATTGGAGTCATCTCTCCTGTGGTTTTTTTTTTTTTTTTTTTTTTTTTTTTGGTTGCTGCTGTTGTGGGTTTGTTTGTTTGTTGTCTTTGGGGGTTTTTTTTGGTCTGTTCTTTGTTATTTGTATTGGTGAAAATTTATGCAGTGTTACCTGGAGGGAAGTAGAGGACGAGTCAGGTCAGAAGATAGTTTGGATACTCTATGCCATTTCGTCCTAGCTGCATTGGCATGATTAGGTAGAGATTTCAGTGGGTTTTGCAGGTATTCAGACTGTACCTATGTGTCATGGGGCATAAACATTTGAAATGGGCTTCTTGCGCTGTCTTTGTCTCTAGTTTCTAAATGAGTAGTAGATACATTCCAAACATTCACATTCATTGTACCTGAGGTTTTTTAGGGAAAGTATTTTGCTTTTGAGAGTCGCGAGTGACCTGTCTCTCCATATACTGGGATTTGGACAGTCAACCTTGGCATCCAAGAGGCTGTTTCTGTGTAGTGTTATGGAAAGCTTGCTGTTAACATACCTTAATGTAAATAAAATTGTCTAAGGATATTGTGGTAGTGTCTGTTGTTAATAATGTAACTTTAAAGTACCTTCAAGAAATGGTTCCCTGGTTTAGATTTGGTGTGGTGGATATCAAAATTTATGAATTAAATGTCTACACACCAGAAAAAGGGCAAGGGTTTGTCTGCCTGCTATTTGAGCTTGGCCTTATAAGCTTGGCACTTCTAGTTTTGTGTTTGTGATGTGTGATTTTCAGTTTCAGTACCAAAGTGGAGAACTTCTCCAAATCTTACTTGCGATTAACTTCTTTTCTGAATTCATTCTTGAAGTTATGATCTTATCCCTTATGTGTTGTGGGACCAGCTATGTCTGGTTTTAGCAGCATCTTCAGAGAAAGGTGTGCTGAATGGTGAGATAGTTTTTGAAAGCTTGTGGAACCAGTGGGGCAAAAATGTTCTTGTTTACCTGCAGAAGTAGTTATGGCTCCTAGTACTACTGCTCCAGGTAATCTTGTGAGAAGTGTGTGCAAAGTGGTGAGGAGGAGGGGAAGGTGGTGATCCCTTAGATCTCTGGTCTAGTAAAGAGTGTTTCTCTGTAATAGAGAAAGGAAGATGGGTGCAGGAGAGAGTAGGTATTATGGTCATCTGTCTTGGCAGAGGAAAAGATTGTTAATAGGTATTTCGATTTCTGAAGTTGCTTTGAGCGTATGCATACATGGCCATTGCACTGAAATGGGCAATGTATTGCAGGAATGGTACCATACATACTTTGTTTGTTTCCATTTTATTTTTGTAATGGAGTCTTTGTTTCAGTGCCGTCCGTTTTGTTTGTCCTCTTGAAATGCTGGAAAAGTAATGCTGTGACCTGTGTTTTTATTTATCCATTTGCATTAAAATTCATATACATCAGCCCAGACCAGCTTAAAGGCAGAGCAAGATCTTGGGATTTATTTAAATTTTCTGTATCTGCTGTTCATCTCCAGCCTTGATCCAGCAAGCATAACTAACTGTAGGTGAACATTTACTGCTTGCATATCACAGTTGATTTAAGAAGGGCTTTTAAATCTTTTAAATTTAAATCTTAAAATCTGAATACCTACTATAACTGTAATTAAGGTATTCTTTTTACCTCTAGTAACACGTGTAGAAATCTCATCAGACATCCTGGTGTGGTTCATTTCTACCCATTAGAAGTTGCTTTCTCTTTCCAAAAGAGGGACAACTGAAGTTGTAACTCTAAACCACCATATGGTGCATGTAACAGTCTATTCATGTACTGCATGCATGCAGTAGAGAAGAAATCAGTGTATTAATGAGTTTGACTTGTTAATTTTTACGTGCTTGTACCTTGAGCTACGAGTCCAAATTGAGGTCCTGACCTAAAACTGCTATTGCTAATCTGGCCAGAGCACCCATTCTGAAGGGAAGTGGAAAACTGCTGACAAAGTAACCTGCATGAAGTGAAGAAGACTGTAGAAGCTGTTTTTGCATTCAGATAGCTAAACTGTGAAACTCGGCATAGCAATAGCACTTGCTTTGGACTGTGTCCGTGGTTGAGATGTTGGTAGGCAAGACGAGAATTACAGCCTCATTAACCAACTGAGTAGCTGAATTTTTTCTGTAACAATTGAGGAAACTGAAAGAAAATTAAATGGAGTCATGCTTGTCTTTTGCTAAAGGCTATTTTTATAAGAGAAGTGGTTCTTGTAGTGAAATTCCTCTGAACCAGTGCAGCTGAATGATATAAAACTAACCATCATGGTGGAGATCGATGTTTTGGTTTGTTTTTTTTTTAGAGCGTACCTCTGGTGATCAAGGAATCTCTTCTCTGCTGAAATTACTACTGGGCTGTAGGTTTTCTTTTTTTGCATGGAAGATTTTATGGGCAGCTCAGATATTTGAGATGGTGACTGTCTCTCTATATCGAGTGGTATAACACAGATGATGCATTAAGAGCTTTGAGCAACCTAATCTAGTGGAAGACACCACTGCTGATGGCCCAGGTGTTGGAACTAGATTTGAAGATTGCTTCCAACACAGACCATTCTGTGAATCTACAGGGATTTTCTGTGCAGGTTTGGTAGTGTTAGAAGTGTAGAACTAGCTGTTAAAAAAGGATAGATACTGCAAACTTTTGCTGTGGCAAAAATACAACCTGTTTTTCTCTTGTGGATACTTTTTTTTTTTTGATCTTTACAAATACCATGTGTTGTGTAACTAGGTGGAGTAAGGATTACTTGTTTTGAAACACTTCTAAGTGTTCTGAAATGAGGAGTGTCAGTGTTACTGAAGAAATGCTAAGTCAGATTGGCTGTCTTTGGAGTTAATTGCATAGAATGATTCAATGCATCAAGTTTCCTGCTGGAAGCAATGCATGAGAACAGAAAATGAGTTGATTCTTTTTGTAGAAGTTTTTTTTTTTTTTAAACTTATATTAACTGTGCAGTATCAGATTTAGCTTACACTTCTGCATGTCAATCTTGAATAATGTTTGTATGTACTGAAAGAGTGTCCAAGATCAGTGACCAATTTTTTGTGGCTGCTGTCACTACTTTCTCAATTATTAAAATACTGAAAATTAGCGACTGTCTAATTGTAGTTGTCCTCCTGTTTTATATATTGGCTTGACTTGCCCTTTTAAAATTTGATTTATATATCTTTTCATGACTTGCTTGACCTAAGATGGCTGTGTTTTTATCTGCATACATCTCAAAAAACCTGATTGTCAGGCTATTAGGAAGAGCTGTAGACATGTGGTTATTCTTATGTTCAGTCCAAATTAGGATAACTGTGAGTAAACTGCTATCAAATGCAGTACATGCAGGCAGAATTTCACATTGACCTACACATAAGGATGTGAAATGGTACTGCCTGGGTAGCTTCAAACACTTGAATGTGAGTGGTACACGTTTGCCATGTGTGATGTGTGTGGACTGAAGAGTTAGTTAATCCTCCTTAGAAAAATATGGAAATTGTACAGCAGGATTAATAGATGGGAATAAGAGCCTCAGTTTCATGAAACATGAGAAGTGTTGTGGGTAGCAAAGAGATGAAGGTACTTTATGTATCTGAATGCAATGTCTGAGTGGTTTCCAAATTTTGCTTGTTACCCAAATGTATGAATTTGTAAAGTTAATCAGCCTTCTGATATGTCTGTGTAAGGTATGTTTGACTCCATGTAACTTTTAATGCAGTTTGAAATCTCAGCAGACCTGACAGTGATGTCAGAAGCACTAGGGCAGTGAGCTGAGTTGGGCCATAGAGACAGGGGATGAGGGAAAGCTTTTCTTTCTACAAGAACTGCTGGGCAGTGGGCCTGGTGTCTACAGAGATGGATGGTGCTCTTTACCTCTTTGGAGAGTTTTCAGCCCATACAGCGTAAAGAACTGAGCAGTCTAACCACATGGCTGATCTTCCTGTGAGTAGGGAGTGAGACTGGAGATGACCTGAAGTTCGTACTGTTCCAAATGACTCATCTGTCTACCACTTTTCCTGACAAAACAAAATATATTTATTGGACAGAGAACTGAGGCATAGCAGAGTTTGAGTCTTATTAAAAAAAAAGAAACAAGCTCAGCTGTGGTTGAACCAGAAAACACCAGCACAATATGAAACTACTGTCTGTTCTAGCAAGTGCATTTCAAGGTGAAATTCAGTCATTTGCGCAGTTTTAACAGCTGTAACACTGCTTTGACTCTCTTCCAGTACTTCAATTTTTAGGTATTTTGGATAGTAATTGGACAAATTGTTGGCTACTATCTGCTGCCCTTATGAGTCTACTTTACACTTAGAGCATATCATCAGTCAGCACTTTTTCAACAAACTTTTCCATGAATGGTAGTAAACCCAAATGTTTACTAATTCTTAAGGGTTGAATGACGCTGTTCTTTTGAGAGAAAATAATTTGTCTTTTCCTCTAAGCAAGTTGGCTTATTTGAAAGGATTAACAGTGATCTGTCTGAACTTGTTTTCCTGGTGGCGATCAGCCTAGAGCCACACATACTTAGATTTTAATGTAGTCTTAAGAGCCCTCTGGGAGCTAAGACTATGTATCTTTACATGAACCACTTGAGAGCAGTGGCTGTCAGAAGGCTTTTCTAAAAATCCTTGAGGGCAGTTCTGAGCCAAATGACAATCCTTTGACAACTGGAACGATTAGTGTGATAATGTTAGTGATGGCCTCTCTGCATCAGAGATGAGCTATAACAAGCAAGCTGCTGGCCAACAGTGGCCCAATCTGTGTAAGGTAGAAGTTATTCAAAGTTGTTGCTTGTGTAACAGTTTAGGTCTGAGGTTTGTTACCTTTGTTTGGTTTGGTTTTTAGTTTGGTTGTCTTTTTTTTGAGAATATTGGTTCAGATGGCAAAGGGTGTTTTGGGCACACCTCTAGTGGAACACACCTGAGTTTTGGCCTTGTTTAGACTTTTCAGAGACAGGCTGTATGATGTCCGGTGGATCTGGGTGCCTTGGTGGGAATAATATCTGTCTTCCCTTGTTAGAACAGCTTTTGGTAGAGTACGAGAGGAAATGTGGCTTAAAAGGAGATGAGAAGTGGGAAGATGTGGCTAATGAGTCAGGAGATGGAACACGGCTGTAAAGATTGAAGTAAGCCTGTCATGGAGTAGTATCTGTCTGATTTATTTTATGGTGTGTTAGACTTTAATATCTGTTTATCCACATGTAACTTCTGCATTTCTAGCTTCCTGATTTCTGGAAGTGACTGTGGCATTATGTAGTTAAATGGTAACTTGAAGACGGGAGGCAAAGGACTAGGTACATACATGTGCATTTATGCAAGAGGGACTTCTGTATAGCAACTAAAAACTGTAATACCTTCGTCTAAAACTACTTTTGACAATAATGCTTCTGTCATATACTTCTGCACGCAGTTATGAGCTGGTAATGTGTGAAAGGCATGCATCTTTGCCAATTAACAATATACGACCAATTGATCACAACTTGTTTGTATCAACAGTTGTATCCATTGCTCCGTGTTATACTATACTGGGTGATCTCAGGAGGATTAGGGTGCAGAAATGTCATAAGGAACTCCTGATCATGAAAGGAGTTGATAGCAGGGAGAGTTAGGATTGTAAATAGTTAAGGTATTACTTCTGGCTCACGTATTTTAATAATAGCCAACTGCCCTTTTTCTGTGTTTGCTTCACTTCGCTTCAAAATTATTTAACTTGAAATATAATATGGACTGTGGGAATGATGGTCAGTCGGGACGCTGATGGGACGAACAGAGACGAGAGATCTCTAGAGTCAAGCGTGGTTTTGGAGCATGTGGTTTATTGCATAGGGCGTGGGTGAAGGGGCCCTGCTGCGAGCTGCCAGCTGCAGCTCAGCAGGTCTGAGAGAGTGAAGAGAAAAGAGAGAGCAAGAGAAGAGAGGCGAAATTCCCGTTACAATACGTTAAATCTTCTTCTATACTGAATGTTCTAATTTACACTAACCAATCTAGTACAAGATACAAATCCTATAGCATTTTACATACAGCCTATAAGAATCACTACGTTACCATACAGTGTTGTATTTTAAACTCTAAAAACTACTCTTTGGACCCCTCCCGCTGAGCTAGTAGGGTCTGTTTTGATCCTTAGACATTTGGTAAGGAGAAGGGCATTGTTTCATCAAGAGGGATAACTTTCAGCTGGCCATAACATTGTTTTCCAGTTGTTCAGTAACTTAGACGTCTTAGCATCTTAGACATCAAAACTTTCCTTCAACTCTATTTCACTTATGTTTCATATTCTCTAAAGATAAGCAGTCATATTTATAAGGCTTTCCTGTTTCATCTTCCCCAACAATGGACATTTCTGTTAGACTTTGGCTGTAGGAAGGAATGGAATGCGAATTTAAGCAGCTTATGCCAGTGTCTTCTGTGGGATGAATAGTAGTGGTCATGAAGACGAGGCAGCTACCTGGAGGGTTATGGAGGATTGGAAAACATGACTGAACATGAAGTTGTTCTTCAAGTTCACCTTCATACTTATGTGTTCTTCCCTGCCTGCTGTCCTTTGAGTAAAGTAATGTGAGTGGCCTCTAAAAGCACAGAAAAATAAGGATCATATAATGGTTTGGGTTGGAAGGGACCTTTAAAGGTCACATAGTCCAACTCCTCTGAAAAGAGGAGGGGCATCTTCAGTTTGCTCTGAGTTTCATCTAATCTGACCTTGGATATTTCCGGGAATGGAGCATCTACCACCTCTGCAGGCAGCCTTTTACAGTGTTCTGTCCATCCCTAGGTGTCAGCCACACCATACAGCTTGTTGTTGACAATCTTGACTTGCCTTTCTAGTGTGTTCCACCTCAAGACCATTTTTTCTATGTAGCAGTTTGGACTGTGCAGATCAAACCCGTAATGGTTGCTGTCTTCTGTAGTCATGCTACATCTTCAAATGTACGTTAAGATGGACACGAAATCTTTCTCCTTAAATTGGAGGAGTTAAGTAGATCTAAAACTGCTCATGTGGAACTGCCAGTAATTAGACATTGTAGTGTTATCCCAGAGGATTTTAATCAGTGGCACAGGGTCCAGTTGGAGGCCTGTCCGTGGTGGTGCCTCTCAGGTTTCAGTAGTGGGCCCAGTCTTGTTTAACTTACCCATCAGTGACTTGGGTGAAGGGGCAGAGGCCTGCTCAGCAACTTCACTGACAACACAAAGCTGGGAGCAGTGGCCGATACCCCAGAGGGCTGTGCAGCCCTTCAGAAGGACCTCAACAGGCTGGAGACATGGGCAGGGAGGAACCTTCTGAAATTCAGCAAAGGCAAATGCAGGGTCCTGCACCTGGGGAGGAACAACCCCAGGCACCAGCACAGGTGACCTGCTGGGAAGCAGCTCTGCCCAGATGGACCTGGGGGTCCTGGTGGACAGCAAGCCCTCCTTGAGCCAGCAGTGCCCTACAGCACAAGGCCAGTGACATCCTGGAGTGCCTTAGGAAGAGCATTGCCATCAGGTCAAGGGAGGTGATCCTGCCCCTCTACTCATCCCTGGTAATGCTACATTTGGAATGCTGTGTTGAGTTCTGGGCATCTCAGGACAAGAGAGACATAGAGCTCCTGGAGCAGGTCCAGCAGAGGGTGACAAAGATGATTAAGGGACTGGATTATGTCTCTTCTGGGGAAAGGCTGAGGGAGCTGGGCCTCTTTAGCCTCAAGAGGAGACAACTGAGCGGGGAACCCCATCAATGTCTAGGAGTACCTGAAGGGGGGGCTTCAAGGGATCAGAGCAAAGCAATGTGCGGTGCAAAGCCATAGAATGAGAGGCAGTGGGGAGAAAACAATGCACAGCAAGTTCCACGTGAGTAAAAACTTCTTTACTGTGCAGGTGACTGCGCTCTGGAATGGGCTGTCCAGAGAAGTTATGGAGTCTGTCTCACAGATACTCTCGAGAACCATCTGGATGCAGTCCTGTTCAACAGTGCTCTAGGATTAAGCTGCTAGAGCAGGGAGGTTGGACAGGGTGGCCCACTGTGGTCCAGCCTCACCTGTTCTATGATTAACTTCAGGTGAAGTCTTGTTTTCTCTCCCTTTCTGATTCCCACTTTTCTCAGGATAATCTTATAGCTCAGGATTTAATCCTGAGAGTAATTTTGATGCATTGAAGTGACCAAACAGATGGTGGTGGGGCCAGCAAACATCCAGCTATTCAGATAAACTGTGGAAGTGATGATACGATGAAGCTTGCTCCTATCTATGCAAGCTGTTGACTCCAGTCATGGACAAGTACAAAAGCAACTTGAGAAACCTGTATGGAGACTGATCTTGTAGGGAAGGATAAAACCTCCAGTTGTGTAATAGTCCAGTGAGACTCTTGCATGTCCTGAGTAATGGTTCTTCTGTGACTAAGTGTTGAGATTGTTCTGCCACCGAGGCTCCTCGCTAATATTTAGGAGGTATCTTCAATTTCATCCTTTCCAAGTACCATCAAGAAAGAATTATATAAAAGGAGTACTTGAACACCCTCTTCTAGAGAAGCTGACCTGAATTTTTAAGCATCTTTTCAGTCCAGTGAGTTGTAATAACTTTACAACTTAATTAAAGATAACCTCTCCTCAAGGTCCATTTCTGTAGCAAACCAGGCTAATGTCATCAGTGTATTAAGGAGGACGTTATTTGGCATGCCCTTGATGGCAAGCAGCTGGCAGTCTCTGTGGCTCTTTCTCTTAAAGTGTGTTTCATGACAGTTACCTGCAGTACATTTCCTGGAAGTGTGTTGCTTTTTTTTGATTAGGAAGAGCTTATGACGTACTGTACTGTATAGGTATAGCTAGAGCACAGCCTTTTTCTGTCTAGTCAATATTTGTCTTCCTTTTTTTAAAATTTTATTCTGAATCTTGCTTAAGCTAAGTGTATTCACCCTTGAAACCTGCAGTACTCCTGCTGTGTAACAGTAAAAAATAATTGGAAATAATGTAAAAACAAAGACGTGTGTTTTCTTCCCTTCTTTCTCCATATCACGCGTACTTGGACACAAAATGAATTCTGTTAACATGAGTTGTAGGTGACCCTGAGATTTTGCGTATTTCCCACTCTCCTTTGTGAGAAGCAGGTAGCAGGTGTTTTTTGAAGTTGTCGAACTTAAATGTCATACTGTCTAATTTGGAGACAGAAGTGAGACCTGTGGGGACTTAAGGTAGCTGTGTTTGCTTTTGGGCCTCCTAGCAATGGGAAAATCATTGATCCTACAATTTTATACTCCTCAATTCATAGCAATAAGCTATGAATAAGCAATAAGCTATTGTTCTTGTTAAGGTATTGATTGTATTCATTTTTTCATATGTATCTTCTGCTGAATTAATGCAAGATGAATTGAGAAGTGGAATATGCAGCTGTGGTGGTGTTCTCTCATATGCCTGACCAACTGTGTGGAGCTCCCAGAAGCAGAGGTAGCTTCTTGTGAATGGTTGTGTCTGGTTCTGGAGTCTCCTCCAGCCAATAAGACACTGGTAAGGCTACAAAAGCCGGAGCCACTTGGTTATGTTGCAGGACTGTTTCTACTTTGTTCTTCATGCCTCCTTGTGCACAATGTGTGTGACATTGCAAAACCATATTCTATATGAAAAATAAGAGTGCATTGAATTACCAGCAGAATTAAGCACAGTGTTTGATTTGTTCAATTTGAATTATTTGCTTCTTGGTATGAGTCTTGTAAATAGACATGCGTGTTTTGGGGTAGGTGTTTAGTGAAAGTCAGGCTGTAGATACTAAGCTAGAAGTAGTTAGAAGATGCCTGACTCGAGTGGCTGTTATCCAGTCTTTTTCTCCTTTATCATTTTGCAGGAGTGTTTTAAAGTTTCTCATTGTGGCATCCATCAGGATGGAGGGTTGTGGATTGCTGCAAAACTGCAGTCAACAGGCAAATAAAGTTAGAGGTTCTTGGTAGCTCCAGCACTGGAGAGGTGGCTGTAACAGATGTAAGTGTACTCAGTCTGACAGGTGCTCCAGGCAAGAAAGGATTAAGCAGATGGCCATGGTGACCATGGAGTTACTTCAGTATAACATAGTTGTGAAACACTGCTTTCAGGAGAAGTCTGTGGAGACTCTAATGAAGAATTACATGGGTAAGATCTGATGTGTGCAGAGGAAAAATTCTAGAAAGCCAGAACAGTGATGATGAACTTGCACAGTGGCTCATGCAACAGTTGCTGTTTGAGGCAGTTTCCTTCTGCATCAGTTCATTCCCATGTGTGTTTTGGCCCTTCTTTTTATAGCTTGCATACAGCTGTTCCTTAGCATTGAAGAATTCAGTTCTGAAGCCTCTGTAAAGGCGTGTCACATCTTGTCTGGCTGTGGTTGACAAAGAAGCTGTTACAAACAGCCTTGAGGAGGTAGACTGCAGTAGAAATATCAGAAAAGAACTGGGAAGTATACCAACTCAATATTCAAGGAGTTGTATCTTTATCAAAAATTTTGAAGCATACAGCTTTATTTTCCAGACTTCCTTGCTAAGCCTGTTAATGCATTGATTGCACTGATTTTCTGAGAAAATTAAGGTGGTATTGGCAGGACTGTTTTGAAAGAAATGTTGTCTTGCATTTACTTACCTATTTATGCTGATAACAGTGGTAAATCTATAAGCCTTGGGGGGAAAGTGAGACTTTTTAGGAAAAAATAGGCTATTCTCCTGAGCATAAGTAGAATGCTTTATGTAGTCTTTAGAACAATGTTGTTCTGGTCCATGTTCTACAGTGTATTTCATCTGATAAACTGGAGGCTGGAATTGCACGTTAAGTGGAAGACTGCAAATAGTTGTAATATAATGAGTTCATAAAGAGCAGTATTGAGCTGATTTTAGAAGCTGATTGCTGGTTTGCCAGGTAGTTTTTCTGGAGTTTCGTGTTTGTTAATTCTTTCTCCATTTATGCTGGTTAATGGTGTAGCACAAGTATATTCTTTGTTTTACTGTTAGTACTTTCTCTAAGGGTAGTTTTAAAGTTATCAGTCCATCCACAGGATATATAGGTGATATATTATGTTTTTATCCCTATGTTCATATGGATTATATCACAATGCTAGTTTGAAACTTGACTAAAAATAAAAAAACACTAAACCAAAAAATTACTAAAAACACCTTGGTCTGAGCAGTAAAATCTTAGGTATTCCTTAAGGCTTTCTTCTGCTTTTTCTCATTGCCTTATCTTGCCTGTTAAGCAGTGTTGCTGTTGACAAAATTGTGGAAGGTAGAAGTTAATGTGTAGGTGTACTATAATGTATTCCAGTACCTTCAAATGCTCTTGAATGTTAAAGAAATACAGCGCAAGTGAACACTATTTGTCATTACAGGTGAAATAATAGGATGACATGGAAACCTCTGAAAAGATCTTTCTCTAGTTGCACAAAACCAGTAGGACACAGATGTGGTGTATTCTTCTTGTGTTCAGTGCTGTTTGTTCTCATTGATTCGAGTCGATGCTAGTGGTTAATAGCCCTCTACTGCATACTTGAGCTTTTTTAATGTATAAAAAACTGTCAAAGGTACTTATGTTGTATTAATGACTGAAATGATTTAGATGGGCAGGCCCTGCAGGAGATATGCTGGTTCAGTCCTTAGTTTAAAATGGGGTCAGCCTAGAGCAGGCTGCCCCAGTCAATATCCAGTTAGGTTTTAGATGTCTTCTGCTCTGCCCAGAGAGTCTGTGTTCTCTGTGGGCATTGTGCTGTGCTTGTCAGTGTTAGCAGCTGTGGGAACATGTTGTTGTATGTTTAAACATATGTTGTCCTGACGCTGGATACCTCTAAAAAGAGTGACTCAACTTTCTTTACTACCCTTCATCTGGGATTTACATTGGTCTTACCAGTAAAGATCAAGGGAAGATAGACAAACTCAGCTTCTTCCATGTCTATTGTCACCAGATTCTCTGCCCCGTTCAGCAGAAGGCCCACATTTTTTGTAGTCTTACTTCTGCTTTGCTTTTTCCAGACAGCTTTCCAAAGCTGACATGTCTCTAGCAGTGCTGGTAAGTTGTATTAACTTCAGCAGTTTTCAAGTACAAGTTGTGTAATCGATCAGCTTGCTAGCAATTAAAAAAAAATGCACAGAATTGTTTTTCCTCCCTCTGTATCAAGATACAGGTGCTTGATTTTTAAGAGTGAATGTGACCGGCTGGTTTTAGTTCTGCTTTTCACATTCTTAACAAAAAGAGATAGAAAATAAATACTGTAAAGAGCTACAAAATAAATTTCTGTGATGTACTGAAAAATTAACATGCTTTTCATCTTATTAAGAGTAGTTAATATCCTTGTGTGTAAAGATACAACTTGGCTAGTAGTTTAAAATAGTGTTACACCATGAGTATTTACTCTGTTTATTCTTCAGGATGCTAGGCTATAGTTGGAGACTTAACGTGGTATGGTGCATGGTTGGGTATTCTTTTTTAAATTAGTGTTATATTTGTAATCTACTTACCATATTGTGAGTTGGATGCAATACTTACTGGAGATCTGGTTTTGGAAAAGCTTTGGATGTGCAGTACCAGCTAAGTTCTTGTTTTGAGGACTTGCCTAAAAATGTCTGGTTGGTCTACATGAAGTTATTTTTGACCTTGTTAGAAAGCAAATAACCATCAAGTATGTCTAGAGTTTGATTTTGATCTCAAATCTTTAGTGGAAAAACTTTGCTCTTTCTGAACAGTTGTTTAGATAGAGGCAAAAAAAACAACTTGAGTGTTTTGGAGGAGTAAAGTGTATTATTTGTCATCAGCAACATCCTCTAATAAAATGGTGAAGACTGGAGACAATTGATAGCTATTATTTGTACTAGGCTTGTTGCCTGATAAAACAGAAGCTATTGCTAAATTTCAGGGAATATTTTTGCCACAGCTGTCTCCTCATCATTTTTGCAGCTTTTGACTGAAAATGTTTTGGGGGTAAGGGGTCTTCTATATACATAACCTTGTTAGAGAAGCTCATTTCCACTGTGTTTAGGCTTTGCTAATCCTCAGCGTTCTAATCTGCGTGCAAGACTGCTCGAATTGTAGTGGAGCCTGAAATTGTACTAGGTGGTTCTTATTTAGAGAGATGTCTGTTTCTTTTCCTAAGTTTGTGTTTCAGTTAAAAGCTTGATGGAAGAAATCCTGATTTTTAATATTTCTTTAAAATTTTGTCTGCATGCTGGCATTTACCTTTTTTATTTGTATTTGACATTGAGGATACTACATTATGGCTTTCTGTCAGCAAATGGATTTACCAGTAAAAAGTCCAGATAATACTAAAGGCACAAGTAATTTTCTTGTTACAGAAATAGCTAGGTATCTTTTCTGAGCCAGTGCTCTAGTATCACGCCTCTATTTTTGACAAACTCAAGCATTTTATCATCCTAAATTAACTGGATTCTAAGTAAGGGACAAAAATACTACTAATAAGACTAGAAATAAGCTTCTACAAGTCTTTGAGCTCAGTAAGAAGGTTTTGTAGTACTTGTCAAAGTCACCCCTGTAAAAATCATAAAATGGTTTGAGTTGGAAGGTACCTTACAGATCATGTCAATATAATGCCCCTGCTATGTGCAGGGACACTTTCCACTATACCAAGTTGCTCAGAGCTTCATCTAGCCTGGCCTTGAACACTTCTAGGGATGGGGCATTCACAACTCCGGGCAACCTGTTCCAGTGCCTCACTGTAGTAGTTTTCTTCCTAATATCTGATCTAAACCTACTCTCTTTCAGTTTGAAGCCATTTCCCCTTGTCTTGTCACTGTTTGCCCTTGCAAAAAGTCCCTCTCTGTCTTTTTAGTAGGCTTCCTCTAGGTACTAGAAAGCTGCAGTTAGGTCACCTCAGAGCCTTCTCTTCTCCCAGGCTGAGCAGTCCAAGTTCTCCCAGTCTTTCTTTGTAGGAGAGGTCCTCCTTCCATCCCTCTGACAAATTGTGTGGCCCTCATCTGAACTCACTCCAACAAGTCCATGTCCTTCCTGTGCTGGGGACCCCAGACTGGATGCAGGATTCCAGGTGAGGCAGAATCCCCTCCCGCCCCTGCTGCCCACATGCTTTGGTTGCAGCCCAGGACATGTTTGGCTTTCTGGGCTGGGAGTGCTCATGGCTGGGTCATGTCCAGCCTCTCATCCACCAGAACCCCAGTCCTGCTCAAAGGGCTGCTCTTCATTTGTTCATTCCCCAGCCTGTGTTGATACATGGACTTGCTGTGACCCAGATGCAGCACATTGTACTTGTTCTTGCACCTTGGTTTTGTTAAATCTCATTAGATTCCTACTTTATGACCCTGTCCAGTTCCCTCTGGATGGCATCCATATCTATTTTGACAAGTTTAGCCATTGAGAGGTGAGTAGAAGAAAATGGTATGGCATATCAAAGGCATGATGATGTGAAGTATCTTTATGTCTCTGGGTAGGCTTTATAGAAAATATCATAGATTCTGGGCTGTTACTCTGTGAGAGTGTGCTGGTTTTTGTCTGCAGTAGAGTTAATTTTCTTCACAGTGGCTAGTATGGAGCCATTCTTTTTTACAAAGTACTTTTGTACTTGTGCTGAACAAGTACGGCCACACTGGTGAGGAGGTTGGGGGTGCGTGGGAGCTTTGGAGACAGATACCACCAGGACAGTTGACCCAAACTGACCAAAGGGATATTTCAGACTATGTAACATCCTCCTTAGTATACAAGGTGGGTGAAGGGGATAATGTTTGCAGTTACAGCTTTTGTCTTCCCAAGTAACCATTACATGTGATGGTGGTCTGTTCTCCTGGAGATGGCCAGCTTAGCTTTTGTGATGCAGATAGAAACTCCTGTGTTTGAACAGGTTTTGATTGAAATAGGGTTTTTTTGAGTACAAGAAACAGCAAATGTCTGGTATCTATTTCCACAGTAGAAAATGGTGATGAAAAGTAGAAGACAGATTGAACCTGTGTTACGGTAGTCTTTCAGAGTAAGTCTACTAGACTTACAGCTTCAGGAAAAGAGATCCAGTGAACACATCCAAGCTTTCATGACTCTTTCTCTGAAGTCTTAAGCCCAGAGGGGGAATGGCCATCTGTTTCAGATTGTTTATAACTGTCAGTGTTTAAATAACTTAATTGTGTGCCAAAACTTTGAGTTCTGTGTACCAGTTGAGCTGAGCAGATGCAAAGAATAGAAAACAGAATCAAAAGCAACTTGGCAATCTGTACAAAAATACAGTGTTATGAGTTAAAAGAAAGTCACTATTTCGTGCCTTATGCCCATTACACTTCCACTAAGTTTGAATCATTCATTATGTGAGATTTCTGGGTTGTGAGACAGTGTTACCCCTGTATGACAGATTGTGCTGAGGAGGAAGGTGAGCATTTAACTCAGTGAGGCCATGGACTGAAATATAAACAAATTTGAACGCCAATGGAATACTCCATGCATGAAACAGACTCTAAAAACTGACTTTATTAAGGGATTGGATAGGGTGGTAATTTGGATGAAGTGAGGTTGGTGTAGCATGTTTGACATACCCTAGCATGGTTTCTTTTGTTTTGTTTTGTTTTTGAGTTTTAATTTCTTTTCAGACACCATGTAGGTTGCATGGGGGGCTGTGTATCTGATGGGTCTGGACTTGCTTTTTTTTTGGAAGTCCAGTTGTTTTTGTATGAAAACAACTGCTCTTGAAATGTGAGGGTTTTTTTTTTTCCACAGAGAATAAAGAGGAGCTTTTAGAAGTCTCTTACGTGACAATTTATTTGCTTAGAATTGGATGAGATTGTTGGTACTTGTATATGAAAGATTAAAGGAAACCTACTTGAAGAAACAGCTTGTCTGTTGCAGCATTTCTCGTGCCAGAGGTTTATTGGAGCAATGGCAGGAAGCAAATGGTTTGCCATAGATTTGAGACATAAAACTGATGATGCTGGTAATTATGAGTAACTTTTGATGCCTGTAGATGGCTATTGGCTACCTCTGTCAAATTTGAGGTTTTTCATACTTGTGCAAACATGATACAGTTGGATTTCTGAAACTTCAGATGTAGAAAGAGTTGCCTTTTTGTTTACAGTTGCAGGTGGCATGTCAGGGATTATTGGTATGAAAAAACTAAAGAGAACTTCAAGGCTGCTGGGTGTTTCACCGGAGAGTGCCCTGGGTAGTTAACCCATAGTTGGGGGGTGATTTATCTTCCTTGTTTGTATCTTCTGGTGTACGTATGCTGCTCATAACTCAGGGGGGCATAATCAAGCTCTGACTCTTAGTACAATGCCCTAGGCACAATGGAGATCTTGTGTGGCAGCAGTGAAAGAAGGGCTTTTACAGCCCTCACACTGAGGAGAAATGAGATTGTTAGATGAATGCATTAGTAAAGTCAAATAAAACATCTTGGATATCTTGGATTTTGCATTGCTAACACCTGAAATCAGATATGTCTATATTCTGCCCATCTTTCAGGGGAAGGTCCCTTGCAAGTAGGTCATGGAGACTGCCATTCAGTTATTCTGGACTTTGTCAAGTCACTGAAATGTGTAATATTCTAGCTTCCATGACAGGGAGGTGGTGAAGCCAGGGGATCCGTGGGAGGCTGAAGCTGAGCAATACATGATCCGACCAGTATGGTTAATGCATGCATTCTCCCTTTATTGCTACAAAGTGGTGGGTTATATAGAGTGTTTAGTACTCAGATAGTTTAGTGTATAGTACTCAGATAGTTTATGTTAACAGGTGTTCTCTAATTGGTACTAGATTAGAAAAGAATGTAAACAATCCTAATTTTAAGGTCACCACGGTAAAATTGCTATAACTATACTAATTAATACTAAACACACCTTAATGGAATTTACTGCTGCGCCACAGGCTTGCTCACCACTACTCGGGCCCAAATCTGAGGCCTTACCCAGGATAGCTCAGGCCCAATCCTAAAGTAGATTGTGCCCTCTAAGAAATTTTGCATCAATTCCCCTTTTTTCTTTTGCCATTGAAAAGCAATGGCAGGTGAGCAGGCATTGGCACTGGAAAAGAAAAATGACAGCTAAAGATGTTCAACACGATGAGCAGTCCAACTGTGTTGCAGCTTTTTTGACACTTGAGTTAAAGCACTGATTAAAACAAACATTTTAACTTCTAACATTCTGTTCATCCTTCTGGCTGTCTCTTTTAGTTTTTACTTCAACCAAAATAATAACTGGTTTTTACTTAACTCTAAACATTAAATACAACAAAAACAATAATTGGTTATTACTTAATTTAAGTACTAAAAACAACTTATCCCTAAACTTATTCTTAACAACTAAAACTTAATTTTAAAATCAACTTAACTACTAAAACTTAATACTAAAACCTAATTTTAACAATTTAACAAATCAACAACCTAACAACTAAAATTTAATTTTAAAAATCAACTTAACAACTAAAACTTAATACTAAAACCTAATCTTAGCAACTTAACAACTTAAACTTAACAACTTAATCTTAACAATTATAGCTATATAACTATTTTTTCTACACTATAAAATCAATCTTCAACAGTTTCAGGGTTGTTCTGTGGTGCTTCAGGCAGGTCACTGTTGTCACTGTTGTCATCACTGTTAAAATAACTTGTTTTGTCACACTGAAAACGAGAAATGTCCGGTGGTGGTCTTTTGCTGTTGCGGGGATGCTTGACGTTGCATCTTGACAGAGCAGCTGCGATGATGTGTCCTTGTTGTAGCACTGCATCTCGCATAGCTGTTGTGAATTCTGCTGTCTGGTAGTGTTGTTCAGCTCTGGTGGCATGTACCAGCATTTCATCAACTGCACAGCCCTGGGGGAGAGAAGCTAAAATGGCTCTGGTACGTGAGTTGGCATTTTCAAAAGCAAGAGAGTGAAACAAATGCTCTTGCAATTCTGGAGGTAAATCTTGTGCATCCTTTATGGCAATAGACAGTCTATCAATAAATTGTCCGTAAGGTTCTGTGGTTCCTTGCTTGATGTTAGCAAATGGAACAGGCTTCCTCTTGTCTGGAACCAAAAGCAAGGCTTTGTGGGCTAATGTTTGAGCAATTTGATGAATTTCAACAGGAAAAGTCAGCTGAACATTGGTTCTAGCATATGGTCCTTGCCCTGTTAACATGTCAGGTTGGATTGCATACAAAGGAGCTCCAACTGCTTGGTGTTTGTTTGCTTCTTCAAGTGCTAAACGTTTCCATTCTCTTTCAAAAATGAGAAATTGTGAAGGGGTTAAGAGCCAAGACGCAATGTTTGAGCAGTCAGCGGGGCAGAGGATATCTGCAGTGAAGATGTATTGTATTATGTTCTCGGCTGCTTCTGATCTAATTCCATAGGTGGTAACTGTTTGCTTTGCTTGGCTTAACTCCTTCCATTCGTGAGGCTCCCATCGAGCTTGGGCATTTTCTATAATAACTGGACAGGCAATAGAATTTGCTATATCAAAGTTACCATCCCTCATGGCATCTTTCAGTGCTTTTGACCATCTATTTGTAATTGAATTTTGTTGGGTGACTGACAATGCCATGCGATCTTCTTTGGAACTCGGTCGGGTAGATAGTTTTGCAAGCCTCTCAACTGTCTGTCGCAGTTTGTGTGCATATAGTAGTTTTTTCTTTTGCCGCGATGTGCTGTGAAAATCAGGGCTGGAACTGTCATGGTCTGAGTCAGAATCTGGGTCAGAATCAGAGGGCAGTGGGCACTGGGCTGCCACGGGCTGGTGTGTCTTTTTAGCAAGCCATGCCATGGCCCCGGGATCGGCGGCGGTGGCTGAGGATGCAGCGATGGAAGCGGGCATGGGCGGCACCATGTTTGTTTTGGTCACGTGAACTGCCTGTGCCTGCGTTGCTATTTTGTCTTCCGGTGGGGGGGGGAGCCGCATGGTTCTGGTTTTGTCACCGCCCTTGTTGCCACCTTTGTCGCCGCCCCCCGTGTCGTCTCCTGACCCAGCCCCGCTCCGCCCTCAGTCCCGCCTGCTGTCTCATCTTTCACCACGCCCCCAGACTCTGGCGGCTGCCACGCTTTCCTGGTTTCCTCCATTGTCTCCGGACACCGACAAGGACACTTCTTGCACTCTATCTGCACGGTTTTCGACAGAGTTTACCACGTCTTGGAGGCAAGAACAGACGGGTGCTGCATTTCCCCTCACCAGGCGGGCTGAATTGATGCCAAAAAATCTCACTACCTTAGAGGACTTTTGCATATTTGCCAATTCTGCTGGCGTGCCTGTCTCGAGAGCCAGAATCGCAGCTTCAGCTGCTTTCCACCTGGCAGCCAAAGCCTCTAAAGTGGTTGAAATTTTTTGCCAAACAGCGCCAAGCTCTTGAGCTATCTTCCCTTCTTTACCTCCAGCGATGGCGGAACGCCATAATAAATCACCAATTTCTCTCCACTCGATTTCACGGAAAATGAGTGAAGATTTGCTTAACTTTCCTTTCTTCCTGGCCCACAGGGCCAACTGCTCTACTTCACTTTCTTTCAGTTTTTCGCCTCTCTTTGAGATCATATTAGTTAGAAAGCGAGTGGCCACGAGCACTTCTGCCTCTATCTCTTTTTTCTTTTTCTTTCTCTTCCTGCAGGCCACTTACCTTCACCTTTCCACCGCGTGTCGCTGTTTCTCCCTGGGCGAAACAGAGCAAACCACGCTTTCAGCCTCCCAGCTTCGAGTAAACGTCGTCTCCGGAAAATCCCGCTCAGCCGCGGTCCGGGGGGGGCCGCTCAGCCCCAAAAACTCCAGTGGGCTTGGAGACAAACTCAGAGACTTCCGAGTTCTCTTTCAAGGTCTCGCCACATTAAAGTGAAATCAAAAACGTATTTAAACAAAAAGTCGCATTTGGATGACTCAGCTTATAAGCATTAAAAACTTTTTTCACATTTAAGTACAAAATTCCGCATGCAAAAATACTGCATTTTAGCAACCGTAGTAAAACGAAACAATGTCCCTGGGTTTGGGCGCCAGAAGGAAGCCAGGGGATCTGTGGGAGGCTGAAGCTGAGCAATACACGATCCGACCAGTATGGTTAATGCATGCATTCTCCCTTTATTGCTACAAAGTGGTGGGTTATATAGAGTCTCAGATAGTTTATGTTAACAGGTGTTCTCTAATTGGTACTAGATTAGAAAAGAATGTAAACAATCCTAATTTTAAGGTCACTACGGTAAAATTGCTATAACTATACTAATTAATACTAAACACACCTTAATGGAATTTACTGCTGCGCCACAGGCTTGCTCACCACTACTCGGGCCCAAATCTGAGGCCTTACCCAGGATAGCTCAGGCCCAATCCCAAAGTGGATTGTGCCCTCTAAGAAATTTTGCAACAAGGTGGTTCAAATGATTTTCACCCATAATGGAGAGTTAGAAAATTACTTCTCATTTAAAACCTAGCAACAGTCTCCTTGAGTTACTAGCTCTTCAAAAGTTGAACAAAATACTCTGATGGTGAAGTAGTTGGGGAGTGGTAGTAGAGTGTTGAGTATGTTGCATTGCAGTATTAAAATGATGTAAATTTTAGCAAAGTGCTAAGGTAGCAGCTAATTATATCTTACCGAATCTCAGAAAAGTTATTGTTGGGAGAGATCTCTGGAGATCACCAGTCCCAACCCCCTGCCAAGGCAGAGTCACCTAGAGCAGCTAACACAGGAGTCCGTCCAGGTGGGTTTGGAATGTCTTCATGCTTCCTTGAGCAGCCTGTTCCAGTGCTCTGCCACCCGCAGTATTAAGAAGTTCTTCCTCATCTTGAGGTGGAACTTCTTGTTTTTCCTCATTCTGTCTCTGGGCACCACTGAAAAGAATGTGGTTCTATCCCCTTGGCACTTGCCTTTGAGATATTTATATGCATTAATGAGATCCCCTCTCACTCTTCTCCAGACTGTGCAGGCCTGGTTTCTGCAGTCTCTCCTCATGAGGTAGATGCCCCAGGCCCCAAATCATCTTTAAGGCCTCTGTGGGACCCTTTCTGGTAGCTCCTTGTCTATCGTCTACTAAGGAAACCAGAACTGGACCCAGCCTTCCAGATGTGTCTTCAAGTAGTAGAAGGCAAGGATCACCTCCCACCTTACATGGATACAATTTCACATCCATTGACATAACTTCCAGATCATCTTGCTCTTTTTCAAGTTCTTGAGGTAGATTTCTGTGTTGACTTTCTAGGAATGAAACAAAGAAGTAATGGAATATCCCATGTCAGAGATGCTCAGAAGCTGTCTGTCCAGGGCAGCTGGCTCTGGTTAGCCTTGTTTGAGAGGGGCAGTTGGACCCAGTGGTCCCCAGAGGTGACTTTCAGCCCTGAACGATTGCTGTGTGAATCTGTGTTTTAGGTGGTCAGGTATTCTAAGAATAGTGTATGCGATGCTTTATTGAGCTGAATTTCAGCTTCGGAAAACTTGTGGGAAACAGCACATGTAATTGCTGGAGCAGCCACGGAATTTGAAACATGGCAGGGTCTGCAAAATCAGACTTGCAAGTGAAAAGTCTCTTGTCTGTGTTCTATGTGTATGTAGATTCTTTAATCTTCTCTAATAATTCAAATACAGCTAGCAACAAGAACAACAACAACAAACAAAACCAAAAAAACAACCAACCAAACAAAACCCCCCAAAATGAAAACCCAACCTCCTCAAAACAAGAAAAAAAATCCCACCTCACAAGCTTGTTGAATTCCACTTTTTTGCAGGTGAACTTGATAAAGGGATTAAGCATTCATGTTGTTCCTTACTACGACATTAGTCTTTTTCTCATTTAGTAAGAATACAAAGTTGATGTGGTAAGTTTAGGAAGTCCTTCAAAACCAACTGTCTAGGGCTAGACGAAAAAGTATGATGTATAGTCGGGGTTTCCAAACAGGGTGAGTAGTCAAATCTAAGTGCTTTGACTGGCCACTCAGTAGCGGTGACAAGGTTGGAATGTGTACTGTATGTATAGAAGCCATTTCCTCAAAGCTGTTGAGACACACCCAGTTAGAGCAGGCTGTAAGGGTTGATGGTTGATAGCTTTTTTGAAAAACATAAATGAAGCTTTCAAATATGCAAGGTTTGGAAGTCAAGATTTCCATGTGTAATAGAGGGCTCCCAGCAACCTTGAGCTCACCTGATGAAGAATTTGTTGATTTCTTCTTGTTATTACTTGGATTGTATTGATATGCTTTAACATTTTATGTCAATTTTTACTTTGGATATCCTCTTCTTCTTCTTGATGCATCTTGTAAATATTTGTGTAATAAAATGCTAAGTTGTTGAGGCTTCAGTTCCTTTATTTTTAAGCTTTCAGGAGCACCTGTGTTTTTCTAGAAAAAGTTGACTCATATTCTTTATGGTTTGTAGTCTCGTGCAGCATCAGTGTTTGGGGAACACAGCTTTGTGGAGTAAAGGAGTTTGTTTCATGGAGATGGTAATAAGAGTGTTTGCTTCCCTAATGGACTCCCAAGATCCCATGATTATATGCTGTTCAGTTATTGAATCACAAACACTTGGCTAAGAACAAGAAGGACCCAGCAGTCCTAGAAGCAGATTGCTCCCTGAGATGAACAGAATCTGCTAGGTCAGCTTACAGTGGTGCAGTTTATTCTGGTTCAGGTAATACAATTGAGATAGGCTTACAAAACAATTGATGCCACTTTTCTCCACTTGCTTTTCAAGTGCACTCTCTGCCAGCTGAATTACCTCTACCACTCACTGCTTTCTTAGTTCTCTTGAAAGATTCCTGCATCTTTTCTGTGTCTTGTCTCAATAAATGCAGAAATTCACCTTAAGAGTCATATCTCTTCTTGGTGCCTCGGAGAAGAGCCTTGCTGATAATGTTACTCTGTATAGCTAATCTACTTAGGGTAGTGGATTCTGTAGAGAAGTAGAACAATCTGCATTTTGCATATGCAAAATAGAATGTAACAGACTGGTGTGACACTTGTGAGATGGCACCACTTACTGTTTTATAAAATACTGGAAATAAGAATAGTTCTTGTTGGTTTTTTTTTTTCTCTGCCATTTTATATTAGTTTTTGAGTTACTATTCAGAGACTGTTTCTCACCTGACACTTTTGTTGGTTTTGGGACCCTGTGGGAGGTGGTAGGGGGAGAAATAGTTGGTACGTATTTTGTAAATCAGCTATGGGGAAGGACGTCACTGAGCATTTGTGTCCTTTTTGAAATTCTCTGTGAATTAAGTGGTTTTGGTAATGTGTGAAAAATTAAAGGGGGAGAGAAATACAAGAGAAATTCTGGGGAAAACATTCTTTCTAATATTAGCCTGTTGTGCTTGGGCACACTATGATACTTGCAAAATCCTTGTTAGTGTCTCTTCCTCTGGAAGACTGTTTAAAAGCACTCCTGCTGTATGTTACTAACTTACGTTAGTAGTTAATTTACCTCTTTTACTTGAGGTTTACCTGCCTTCCTTCTGAAGGGTCTACTTAAGAATGTTGACTTAATTGTACATTTTCTTTGATAAATGAAGTAGAAAGCTCAACACTCTCTGTACTGTTGCACAAACAAAAAAAGTAATTATTAACTTCCTGGAACAAAATGCTTTTTCTCTCATTGTTTCCACTATGTATTTGCGAATCTTTACATGTGTTCTACATACTTCTGTGAAACGAAGTGCAGCTGTTGAATAAATTGGTATGAAGTTTCTTGCTTTCATTGTAAGTGCCACTTTTCTGTTACCAGAATTGGAAGGGAGACCTTTAATCTTAATCATTTATTTCTTAGACAATGCCTTTTGAAGCACTTGGTATTAAATCATCTTAGTCAAAACTGAAAACACTGAGTAGCTTCTGAGGCTTCTGCACCACATCCCTCACTTCCCTCTCCCCTTTCTGACTTAAGAGGAAGAAGGTGAAGCAAATGCATTTAACTTAATCTTTAATACTTCAGTTTAATCACTGTGCTTTTTGATTTATTTATTTTAAATACAGTTCTGTTTGAGACTGGAAAACTTGCATATGGAAAATATACATGAAATTTTGGAGAAGGATATGGATGGAGTTCCTGATGGAACACTGGTCTTAAAAAATGAACATTAAACATACTAGTATATCAAAGGCCAAATTCCAGTGGGGAGAACTGATAATTAGAGAATTAAACTTGGTTCTGGTAATCTGCCACTGAAACTTCCTGTGCACTGTATACGTTTTCTCATTCTAAATAAAACTTTGACATGATTCTTTGTGGGAATCCCTAAATTATTTTTGTGTGAGTATGTAGAGGTAATACATGGGTCTGTTTTTAACTGATACTTAACCACGTTGCATTAAGACCTGAGGTTTTTAGATCACTCATAGTCACTAGTTGTACAGATGAGTTTGAAGATTTTGCAGACAGCTCAGGTTGTTCTCCTGTCTTCCATGTGGCAGATTGCAAACTCCTATGTCAAAGTTTGTGTATGAGTTATCATTACAAGAACTCTGTAACTCTTGTTCAACTTTTAAAGCAGGTGAGTACTTCAAGGATCAATGAATGCAGACATTTTCTGCTAGCAGCCAGCTGTTTGAACATACCTCGTAGCATACCCTGCCTGATACCCTCTTGATAATACAGCCTAGAAATTACAAAGGTGGGGAGAGGTAGTGTTGTCTGTTGGTTTTGTATGCTTAGCTACACTACAGGAGCCAATGCTGAGCACAGCCGGCTGAAGGATGCTGGAAAACTGGAGGGTGTTCAGCCACTGAGCTCTGTCACTTATTGCAGTAATAAGCTTTTCGTTGTGGGTCATTAGTGGCAGCTGCAGTGAATTAGAACCAGGTTAAGTAAACTCAGCTAATCTGCTTTGAATGTTCTAGGGTTTTTTTGTCAAAAGTTACAAGCTTGCTTTATTTTCATGCTCTTACTGGAAAGAGTGGGTAGTTACGGAAGTTAAACTCTGAAGGGGTCACAGTTTTTGAGTTTGAACTATGTTAGTCCTAAGAATTATCCCAAATTGCATTTTCTTTATGCAAGAGATAAAAATCAGCTGAGGAACTAGTAGTTTGGAGACACCCAGGTGATTTCTCTAACCTCTGATACTTAACAGTCTAAAAATTGTTGCCATATGGGATGTCTTTATTGTAAGGACAGCCTCTGCTACTTGAGAACCTTTCTGTATTTAAGCACTTTCTATGCCTAAACATTTTTAGCTGTTTCTTGTCTAAGTGAAGTTGTTATATGGCTTTAAATGAGAGTGGCTGTCGTTGTCCAAAGATGTTGAAGAAAAGGGAGTTATTGTCTCTGAATTTAATAGAGATGGTTACAGCAGCATTCTGTGTTCTTCTCTCTACTTGGGTGTATTTTAGGTCTCTGTAAAAAACAAACTAAATAAATAAATTGATGTTACAACAGTAAAAATGCAGCAAATTAAGACTAACACCTGGCTGTATTTGTTTCAAGCCTTTCTGTTACAGTTGTTTAACCTTCTAGGAATCTGCTGAGATTTTGTAGGTTCAGTGGAGGTTATTTGGAGACACGCATGCCAAACCTTACTTTAGCAGTTATTCTTTGTCCTGTAGGGAGTTTGGACATAGCTGAGATGAATAACAGAATATGTGATTCTTGCTTATGCTGAGTCCATTTTTCAGGAAGCTGTTGTATACAAATAGAATAATTCTTATAGAGCAGTTGCATGTCCTTTCAAGGTGTGCAGTAAAGAAAGCAAAATCTAAACTTGTACAGGCTTCTTTGGCAAATGTTATAATTAGTATATGTAGTCTCTGGGTTTTTTTTGTTTGGGAGATAAGTTACCAATAGTCTATTTTTTTTTCAGATGGCAAAGAATTACTATATTAAAAGCTCTTTTTTCATAGTCAGTCTAGTGATGCTTGATGGCAGGTCCTCAGTGTCAGAATGCTGTTCTTACTTTTGTGGTATCCCAATGTTAACCCTTCCTTTGTCCTTGTCTCTTCCAAGGTCACAGACATTAGATAAAGTGACATTAGACTTTTTAACTTTAACTTTGATTTTTTCAATGTTAAAAAGTTCCATGCACTTAGACGTCTTTTCAACGTTAGGCTACAGAGCTTTGGTATGGTTAAATGAACTTTGTCAGTCACAAGATTAAAATCAGTGTTCTTTTAATATTTTTTTCTATAAATTCTTAGAATCATAAAGTTTGGAAAAGACCTCCAAAATTATTGAGTCCAGCCTTTGACCAGACATGACCATGTCAACTAAACTGTAGCACTAAATCCAGTCATTTTTTGAGCACTTGCAGCAATTGTGAGCTCCTCTCCCTCACTGGGCACCCCATTCCAATGTATAACAATCCTTTCAGTGAAACAATTCCTCCTGATGTCCAGCTTGAACCTTCTGGCCCAACTTAAGGCAATTTTCTCTTGTCCTCTTGCTGGTTGCCTGGAAGAAGACTGACCCCCAACTGGCTACAGACTCTTTACAGGTAGTTATGGAGAGTGGTAAGGTCTCCCCTAAACTTCCTTTTTCTCCAGACTGAACCAGAACTACATCTGCTCCCCATAGAACTTACACTCCAGACCCTTCACCAACTTGTTTGTTCTGCTCTGCATGTGCTCTAGCATCTGTGTTTTTCTTGAAGTGAGGGGCCCAGAATTGGGTACAGGACTTGAGGTTCTGTACCATCTCTGATACAGACCAGGAAGCCATTGACCTTCTTGGCTGCCTGGGCACGTTAGGTCATGTTCAGCCAGATGCCAGTCAGCACCCCTGGGTCCTTTTCTGCTGGGCCACTTTGCAGGCAGTCTTTCCTAATCCATAGCACTGCGTGGAGTTGTTCCGACCCAAGGCAGGACCTAGCACTTGACCTTGCTGCATTGCATACACTTGCCTTGGCCCATGGATCCAGCCTATCCATGTCCCTCTGCAAAGCCTTACTCCTCTCCAGCAGATCAACACTTCCACCCACTTGGTGTCATTTGAGAACTTAACTAAGGGTGATCTTCATCTATTCATCCAGATCATGGATAAAGGTATTAAACGGGGCTGGACCCAATAGTGGGCTGTGGGGAACCCCAGTGGTGACCGGTTGTCAACAGGATGCAGCACCATTCACCACCATTCTCTGGGCCTGGCCATCCAGACAGTTCTTAACGGAGTGAAAGTGCACCTGTCCAAGTTATGGGCTGCGGCTTCTTCCGGAAAAATTGAAATAATTTACTGCACCTGCAGTTAGCCTTAGGCAACTAGTCCTGATGTGCGCTGTCTTCATAGAGTAAAAGAGCTGTGATTCAGCAAAATCTGGCCACTTTGACATCTTTTATCTATGAAACAGTTCAACAGAACTGACTTGCAGGTTACGTGTGACTGCATTTTGTGCAGTATTTATGCAGTAAGGAAAGCTTAAATTCCTTTTTTCTTTATTGGTGCTTCTCAGAACTTACTCTTCTAGTATTTTGCCCAAAATCAAAGCAAAGAATAAACTTTTGAAGGCTAAACATTGAACATTGACTGAAAGGTACATTTAATATAGAATAGTATAAAATGTCTGCAGAATGAATTAAGTAGATAAAAATCCTGTTTGACTTGTTGGTTTAAAAGTAGTCCAACAATCATGTCTTCTTTAATACTGTATTTGTATAATGGGACAACGAAACACAGTTTTGATCTTTAAATCATTAATACCAGGTCTGCTGGACTTAGAAGTGCTGGTCTTTGTTTAGGAAATCAGTGGAAAGTAGTTACCAGCAGTGTGAAGAAGGAAAAGTCCTGGCTTTATGGCCGTGAGACAATATAGCACTTCATATGAACTAACTTCGTTCAAAATTTACTTGTCCTGACTATAACTTCTGGGTGATACTTATGCCTGTGTTTTTATGTTCTTAGTTATGCTGTTCTTTTAAATGTCTGCATCTAAACTGCGAACAGAAAAGCTTAAATTAGGTCTGTCCAACTGAATAGTGTAAACAAAATACTTTTCTTCCTGATACGCTTTGTTTTAGAGCTAGAATGTGCTGACATCCAATGGCACAGACTTCTTCAAACTCATCTGCTTTTATTATAATGTGAAACATCTATTCCAGGGCAATCCAGATGGCACTTTTTTGATAATGGCATCTAAGGAAGTTCAAGTCCCACAAGGAAAACCAAACTATGTGAATAGTGTAACTTTTATCTTTTTAACTGCTTTGGACTCCTGTGTATATTTAATGGGAATATATGAGGTAGCACAGTGATTGCCCATGCCTGATACCAGCAAGGTTTTTAATACTGATAATAGCACTTTGCTCAAGTTCCTCCAAAGCACTGATGCGTTTTGATTTCCTGTCAGTATGTCATCAGGACTTACTTTCAATATTTGTTTTTTTTTTCCTGCTGTAGTAAAACACATTCTTGACTTTCCTGGTAAAGTATAGATATAAGTACTCTGTAGTTTAGGTGATGTGGTATAAACCAATGTAATTTTTTTTGCAAGATAAAGTGCTAGGAGGGAAGATGCATACTCTTTCTGAAATAGTCTTCATTAACTTACTGAATCCTGTGCACAAGACAGCCAGTTCTCTGCCCAAGCATAGTGTTCAGCCCATGGAGGTGAAACTTCCCTGTTTTGGAAGTCAGCTTTGTTATGGAAAAAAGGCTAAAATGTCCAAACTTGGGTTCTTCTCTCCACATTAGAGTGTATGTTGCAGTATAAAATCCATCTGGTTTATTTCGAGATACTCTTCAAGACTTGAGAAGTCAGCCTTTGAGTGCCATAACAAATAACATGATTTGACAGGACAGGTCTCTTATAAAGGATGCTAGAGATAAACTAAGACTTAACTTTCTGATCTCAAACTTGTGTCCTGGCTGAAAGCAGAAGCCCTTCTTTGGTGCCTCAGAGTTAGTGCATTTCTGTAGTGAAATGATAGTAAAAATGTGCAGGTTAGCCCATATAATAAGCAAGTGTAGTCTAAGTTAGATGGCATTAGTATTGTATTTTTCACCTGTTGATGTTCTCAAAGTAATTTTTTGGTTTACTGTTGTGTATATGTCCCTTTCCAAGCTCTTTCTTTGCACTCCAGTGTGTATTACAACAAGATTTTTGGAGCACAGGCAAATTTCTAGAACTTGATCTATATTGATAGAGGGCAGAAAAGTTTTAAGTTTATTCAGAGCTGTGTGCTGTTGGTCTGAGTTTGTTTATGCTGTCATGCCGTCTTACAAGACTTCTTACCATCTCTTTCACAAGCAACTCTCCTGATATTCCTTTGGTATTGAAACTTGAAAATGTACACAGGGGAATAAAATAAATTATCAAAGATATGATTTCAAGGTGGTGAATGTAATATAATTTCTGTTACAGTGATGTACTTCTATGGCTATGATTCTCTTGCTATTGAATTAGGCATGTAATTAGTTTTATGGTAAAGTGGGTTATTGGCGCTGGGTTTTTTTTTTTTTGATGCAGTGATAAATATCTAAAGGAAATCCTCTTTTTGAAACTAATTTGAAAGAAAATTGCCTAATCTAGATTTTGTTGTTATAAAATTTAGATTTCAGTAAAAAATATATATATATATAAAATGTTAAGACACAGATGATAGAAATGTCAACTACATATTGAGTTGTAGTTTTAATAGGTTTGGGTATAAGACATAGCATAGAATAATATATGAAAGAATAAAGCATGTGAGTCAAATTAAAAAATGTGGGTTAGCCCATGTAGGGAGCAAGGGTATATTAAGGCAATTCAGTGATACATAGGTTAATGATACATGGTCTACTGGAGAAAACTGGGAGTGGGAGACAAACTAGATACAACTTGTTATGAAGAAAAGGTTAGAAAAAAGAACAAGAAGCCAAGTAGCCCCAGAAACTTCATATTTATGGACAGAATAATAGGAAAATCTGATTACCAGTATTAATAATGATGTTTTAAATTATTGACAACTTTAGCAAGTGGTTCTGATTTCTTGTTTTTGAATTTGTTCTGATTTCTGTTCTTGAATTCATGTTTGTGCAAGAATTCCTATCCCCAGAGGCCAAGAATCTTAAGACCTGGGCAAGGTTTCTGTGGTGACTGAAAGCAAGAGCAAGATGATTTTAGGAAATCTAGGAAATCTTCTAAATATTCATTGCTCTGCATTTTTAGTTGGATTATACAAATAAAGATTTTTGCATGCAAGATAGCAGAGCATATTGGTCTGTCATGTTATATCTGTGTTGCATTATTCAATACTCAGGGTGTGTCAGGATTAAGAAATAAAAGTTCGGTTCATCTGCTATAGGAAGCCTTTGTACTGCTTTCATGGAACCTACTCCAGTGACTACCTACTCCAGATGGGGTAGGATTGGATAAATAGCTCCAGTTAAGCTTGGCTTTTACTAAAAGATGTGATTATTAACTTGAGACAATTAAGAACAGTTCTTGGAGGTTGAATAGTCAGTCTTTATCCTAAGAGATTTTGGGAGTAAACTGGCCTTGGCCATGTGTTTTTGTATTATTTCACTATGACTTGTTAAGAACGCCTTGTTGATGTCTTCACTCTTGTGATTTGAAATCTTTTCTAAAGAAGTAATGAAACAGATGCCTTGTAACTGGATGAAATCTCATCTTCTTTTGACTTCCTTGAAGAGGGCAGAGTATGCTGACTGGAAGTGTTTCAGTTTGAACCGTGTTTCCTTCTGTTCTTCCAACCTCTTACACCCAGTTGTGGGGAAAAAAAAAAAAGGGAAAAAAGAAAAAAAAAGCAGTTTAAGTCAGTTGTTGCCACAAGTCTGTGTTCTTTGCCTTCCATGCAACTTTGAGGCCCTTCACCAAAGAAAAGCAAGTATTTATTATTTGAATAATACTTAACCTCTAAGATGGCATCCTAGAACATTTAAGCGATTTTGGGCATCATGTCCAAGGCTGTTTAGGTAGCTTATTTGCTGTTATATTTGCTGGAGTGCAGGGTACCTGGCAAATCCTAGTACCTCTTACCCTGTGTTCTTAGCTGTGCTGTTGTCATAATGAAAATCTCTTCTTCCCCAGAAGGTTTCCTCAATGGAAGAATTAATGTTTCCTGTACAAAAATGACTTGATTCTGTGTGTACATAATGGTGCATGTTTCAGTTTGGTTTGAATACTTTTTGTCTTGCACATAAGTTTTGCTTGTCATGACTTCAGGAGCTGAAAGAAGGATGCTGTGACATGTCAGTCAGACCACTGATGATGTGGGGCAATGGAGACATCTGAGTGTGTAGGGATTGTGTTGCTCTCCAGCCTGATACCACTTTGATAGTACTTGTAAAGATGGATATAGACGAAGGAAAAGGCATGGCGATTACTAGTTTCTGACTTTCAGCTGCTTCTGTTTTTCCCCCCCCTCTTTGTATGGTGTTGAGGATGTCATTTTTTGAGCTAACTAGCAGTATGCATGAGGATTTAAGGGGTAGGGATATTTAACTTTTCTCTTGTCTGATTGGCCTTTGAGCTAAAACTTCCCTATGAGAGAACAAAAAGCTCTGCTGAAGGGAGGAAATAGAGGAGATTCATCCTGCAGTTTGAAGGGTAGGGCTATGATGGAGATACCAGGTTCATGCCCTGTGGATCTGCTGAGGTGTACTCTCAGATGGAATGTCTTTGATGCGAGTGCATTTTGGGCCTGACCATCTCTCCAGTTTACCAGTGAGCTTTGAGCAAGGAGTACTGCCATAAAAAACCAGCACAAGAGAACTGTTCCTCCAACCTTGTCTCCTCTAACCTTGTCTTCCTTATCCTGGAAGATGAATCCTGGCATCCATCATTGGGCACTGCTTGTCTTGCAGTGAAGAACGTTGAGTGCATGAGGGACAGAACCATGTTGTCCTTCAGGAAGGTGCACTGGAGAGTAGATGGAGTAGTGCGTAACCTTGAAGTTGACTGAGACATGCTTTCTTGATTAGGACAAGCATGTTTTTCTTACTTGTGTTTTTTGGATTTTATACCTCTTCAGTCAGACTAACTTGATTTGCTTCCTCTTCCTCCCTGTTGGGAAACATCAGCTTTTGAAATTATCAGGAGGGAAGAAGGATATAACTGCAGTATGAAAGGGGAGAAAGTTTTACATGCCCAACTGGAATACTGAGGTAAATGCTGAAAAATTGAAGTAGGCATCCTAGCCAGTTCAAGTGGGTGTTGACTTTAAAACCCTTCAACCTATCAAGTTGCTATA
Source organism: Acrocephalus scirpaceus scirpaceus (assembly GCA_910950805.1). Classification (NCBI taxonomy): domain Eukaryota; kingdom Metazoa; phylum Chordata; class Aves; order Passeriformes; family Sylviidae; genus Acrocephalus; species Acrocephalus scirpaceus. The sequence continues at coordinate 47,336,536 of OU383776.1, forward strand.
TTTGAAGAGTCATCAGGTTGTTTCCTTTCACCTCGCTGAATCTTCTGTTTTCCTGTGTTCGTAGGCTTGAGAGGACTGCAGATGTGTAAGGCTGAAGGGAAATGTCTGCAATAAGATGCAGTTACCTCTTGAAAAATACATACGCATTTTGACAGAGCCATTACTGCCTTGGAGAGCATTTCGCTAGAAGGCTGGGAGAGCTAGCATAGGAGACTGGGAGAGCAAATAAGAGTAATAAACATAGTTGGCAAGATTTTGTGGCTGATAGAGTGCAGTTGAAAAATTGTTCCTGTTAAAAATCAGTCTTATTTAAAGTATTGATTAAGTATTGGAATTGTTTGCAGCTTACTTATTTTAGATCTTATCTGTTTGTGTGATCCAGTCATTGTTTTGGCGAAACTGTATCTGAACATCAATATTGGATCTGTTCAAACAGTCCCAGTTTGACACTTAGTTAAAATTTCAAATATAACCAAAGTTATATTTGGTATAATTCTTTTCCCTTAGCACGCTTTGAACTTCTTTAATAAGAGAGCAATGAAAAAAAAGAGTATAATTTTGTGCTGAGTTTTGGACGTTTTTTCTTGTATATGAGTTAATTAGTAATGCATGTTGATGCTGTCTTGCTCAGGGAATTAGTTATGTTGGTAGAAGTGGTTGTGTGTCTAAATTGACCTGAATAATTATGAACATAAAAATGGTTATAGTTTATTGGCATCTCACTTGAGCTAATCCCTTAATGGAATGGAAGTGTGTGTTTTTATGGAAGACTGTTAGACTTGATCTTTCTAATAATTGTTTGGAGGATAATTTAAGTTACCCTATATGTTTCCCTCCCTTTAGGGAAGGATAATCAAGGATTGATTATCCTTCCCTAATTGAAAGGATAATCAATTTTAGTCAGAAGAGGTATTTTATTTTCTCTGGATTAGCCCATTGCCAAGCAATGTCCTTGCCTTGTTGTACATGGATTATTTTTTTAAGAACCCCTTGCAAGTGATTGTTGGCTTCATTCCTAATGCATAGTAGTTTTTTAGTAGGGCATTTTTAATAGTATCCTAATACTCTTAAGTATTTTGCAGGAATGTTAAGGGTTTCCAAAAGCACTTAATACTGAATGAAGACTTTTTCTTTCAATCTGTGTTAACATTAGTGTTCCTACAAATATTTACATTTAGTAGATAATTTGGACTTTCTTGCTTCTTTCCTTTTAGTGTCGTCACCAGCACTATTAACTCTTTAATACCTTGAATAGATGTTTCTTGTTGAACTGTCTGAAGTTTTTCGGTTGTCTTCTCACTGCTTACCTGGAATAGGCAAGTCTGCTTCGGCTGCCTCTCCATTCCTGCTGAAAGCTTCTGCAGATTAACTTCTGGAGCAGCAATCACAAGGGTGAATTACCATCTTTTTCCCTAGGATTCAAATGACTTTTTGTTCATAACCATACTAATTTTCTTCAGTTACTTCAATCATCATGACTCTGAGGCCATGATCTAGAAATGTTAAGTGGTATTACTTCTTTAGTAAGTAATTAACTCATAATTAACTCATTGAAGAGTTAGTGTGAACAGGTTCCCCTTCTAAACCGCCACTTCTGAGAGGCTAGAAATTACTTTCTATTGTTGCAAAGGGCTCATGCTTTCTGGTCTTAATTGCCTGTGTTTACATTAGTAGTTTTTTAAATTACTTCAATGTTTGAGACCACCTCATTATCATAAACTGTGAAGTTTCTTTCTTTAATCTATTTTATCAATATTTTTCCATATAACTTAGCATAAATCAAGAGATACTCTTCTGGTTTGTTCCCCTGAGCTACATGAGTTCTCATCAAGCAATACTCTGATGTAGATTGTGTTGCAGATTCTTAAATAGTGTAATGAAGGGAACAGCAAATGAATGCACATGCAGGTGGGGAGGGCTGCTAATAGAGAAATGGTGGTTTATACTATGAAACAAAAAGTGAAAACAGAGACAAGGAAATAAGCGTTGTTTAGCCTGTTTGTACAGACTCACCAAGCACAAGATACGCTGTTAATATGTGGAACTCAGTGCAGTCATCAAGCTTTCCTTGACAGCTATCCTTCTTATAGCAAAACTGAAAGAATGAGTAGTGTTTTGTTCTGACAGGCAAGGTTGTTAACTGAAGACATTCCTCTGGCCTGTGTGTGCCTTTATCCATGAAAGGATTTGGGGATGTTCAAACAAGCTATGTATATAGTTTTTGCATATGCTAGATTGAATAGTCTCTGTTATTTTTTACTGTACATTTATTTTGAATGTGCACAAATTAGTACTGTCCTTTTATGTATTCTTCTAAGATACTTGACCATTTGAGAAAAAGGGAGTCTTTCAAATTAACACTCCAGTAAAGATAAAAATCACTAAAGAGGAAGCATGAAGAATTGCATTGTCTAAGTATCAGTAATTCTGCACTTAAAATTTTAATACCTAAAAGAATTTTGTTTTGCTGAGTTCTGTTTTTTTTAAAGCAAAATTTAGCATCCGTCTTGGGCCAGGTCTTACCTTTCACTGAGCCCACAAATAATTATCTATTATTATTATTATTATTATTATTATTATTATTATTATTATTATTATTATTATTATTATTATTTAACGTGTTTTGTAATAGTCCCCACAGACAGGAAACAGCTTATCCTTGTTAAAATGCATTCATTACAGTTATAAGTCAAAAGTAGATGGAGTAAATCCTTCGGAAAGAGAACAGCTTCATTACAAAGAGAGACCAGAGTTCTGGTTTAGACCTTTCTGTCTGGGAGAGATAAAGAATAATGTACACAGCCAGAGGTGGTTCTTGTTCTGCAGTTTGGTATTATGAAAGCAGAATCTGTAGTATTTGCTTGTCCAAATAGTGATTTGTTGTAGTTATTGTATGCTTCCATTGCACTGGGAAACAGGATGGAAGGGCAAAACACTAAATACTAAAGCATGCTCTGAAGGTTTCCTTGTATGTAAGCCTTGAGGAGAATCTTCAGGAGCACATTTAAATCTCTTAGGGTTTTATCGAGGGCATTTTATCAGCTGTGACCTGGTCCAGCTTGGGTTGCCTCTGAACAGTGATAACAAGTTGAAGGAAGCAGATGTATTTAATATCTGCTGTCTCAAATTCAGAGTGTAATTACCTTTATGTGCTAATACTGTTTAGAAGTATATAATGTAATTGTGGCAGGTATCTATGCAATGGTTTTTTTTTATTCTATAAATATAATTAAATTATGTGTATAAAACCTATGTGAAATGATTTGCTGCCCAGCAATGACCAGGATGCACAAGTATGAATTGAAACAGGTAGGATAGACATTAGTCAGAAGTCTGATGCACTAAATGTTTCTCCCAAGCATTTATATGCTTATGAGTTGGTAATGGTAGTTGAAGGCTTATCTGTTTTGTCACCTCCTTGGTTCTGTCTCAACACTGCCAGGATCCAGCCTCAGCTTGCATTTTTAGCTGAGCATAATTAGTTGAGTATGTTGCACATACTGTGTCGAAGGGGAAGTTAGTAGGCCACTGTGACTTGTTGAGCCAGTCTTCATCTTGCTAGCTCCACTACATTTTCCAAAGCTTTCATATTAAAATCTGCTGTTATAATTGGAACTGTTCTATGGCAACGGGCACTAATTGCATAAACCATATGGCTTTTGAACTTCTGATGTCTTTTCTCTTGAAAAACAAAAAAGCCTACTTGCTTCTCTACTAGGCAAACTTTACTCATGACTTGCTTGAACTGCAGCCAATTAGAAACTGGCATTCAGTTAATGCCATAAACAGTGTTTAAGAGTGTTTGGGTTTAAAATCTTACCTGTGCTTGGTGAGCTAAAAGTAAGTTTATTGAAAAATAGATGGCTGCCATGCACTGCACGTTAGAGAACCACTCAGTTTGCTGAACTGAACAACTGTATCTTTAGTTCTGCTTCCTTTCAGCACTGTAAAGAGAGCAGATTTACTCAGTCAACGTGACTTTGTTTCCTTCTTAATCTGAATGTATTTTAAGACAAACTTTTCCTTAGTAGGTATAGAAACCTGTTTCCTAAACATAATGGTTTTATAGGTCTTGAATGCAGTAACTGCTAAGCTATTTTAATAACCTGAAGTATAATACTGTCTCTGAGGCTAATAGTCAAAAACTGAATTAGCTTTTTTTGATGGTACTGGGAATTCTTCAGTAGTTCAGTATTTTAAAAATTTTTGGGGAGGAAGGGGGAAGAAAACTCAGAGCTCAAATTCTGTGTTAATGTGCTGGTTTAATACAGTGTTAAAGCTGAAAACTCATTTCAGAAAGCTTTCTGGTTTTTTTCCTGGAATGTAATTAGCCATATGTAATACTGTTTTTACATCAGATAGAAGTGTAAATAAAATGGTTAAGACTGCCTGTTTCCCAAACTAGATGTAAGAGAGCAGTCTGTACATCCTTGAAAGTAATAAAAATGGTAGAAGAACTGGTAAAGCGAAATATGTTTTTGAGACATAATGGTTTTTTTAGTCAGAGAATTGACTTGCACACTGATTGCAAGTACTGTATAGAATGCTTCAGTGAAGATAAATGTGTTTTGCAAGCTGGAAGTACTTCAACTGACAGGTGCAGATGCTCTTGGCTTTTTTTGAGTAGTGCTGCAGTGCTTGAGAGAACAGTGAAGTCTCTAGTGAGTACACTGAAGTCCTGTACAAACAAATAAGCTGTTCTATTGCAGTTTTTTATTTACAGCCTGTGGTTCACAGGAAACAAATAATCTGTGGGGTCACACTGCTTTGCTGAGAGCCATAGAGATCCAAATGCATTATCTTGTGCACATCTCTACAGTCACTGTAGGACAAGAGTATTGGAAACTGCTGTTTTAAAGCAGTCTTCTTTTAAGTCCAGATAAGCTGTATTAAGAAGTCAGATGAGACCTCTAGATTTTGTTCATGTAGTAAACAGTTCGTCAAATACATTTGCCTATGAACAATGGAGAGCTTGAGAAGTTGTTACTGTTAGTTTAGGGTTGAGACCACAGAGAATGGCATGCAAACTTGGAATTGATACCAAAGCCTCAGAATTTTGCATAAAAAGGTGATTGAAGGTCTTTATTAACCTAAGTTAGAAATAAAGACCAGACACGAAGTCAGCTAAGTATATGGACTTCAGTGGCAAATTGACATGAAAAGTCACTTTCACCATTTTAAAACAGAAAAAGTTTAGAAATACATCTTTATAAATCCTGGTTGTGGCAGCCTTCTGAAATCCATGTCTTTTTTAATCAAGTTTAGACTTACGTCATCTGCTAACTGTGGGCAAGAAGGATCTCTTTACTAACAGCAGGCTCAAGCTGTGGCAGTGGTCAGGAGCCTTTCTATTTGTTCCTGTTGGGGTTATATTTACATTTGGGCTACCTGTAATCATCTGCAAATGGCCTGTTAGTTTTTGTGGTATCCTCCTAGCATTGTTCAATGTAAGTCTAACTGGATTTTCAGTGATGTTTTAGTTAAAACAAAGAACAATCTTCTTGGTTACCAAAATACTCTTAAAAAAAACTCTTGCATGTTTTGTTCCAGTCATTCCACTTGATAAATCCTTGACTCTGCTGCCATTTGTATGTGCCATGGTACTTTTAAACAGCTGTTGCAAGGAAACTTAGTGAATACCATCTGCACAAGATTTTTATTTACCTAATTTTTAAAACCTAGGATTTTAAGAATTGACTGGATTCTAACATAGTATTTTGTCATCTTTGTGTATTTTTTTTTCTTGTGTGTTGGGAAAGACATATAAGGGGAGCTGTCTTTGAGTAGTGCATGATCATCTTATGTGCTGATGGAAAATCAACTCACTGTATTTCTTTTCTTTCCTCTTCAGTCTTGAAGATTTAAAAATTTGTTTTGTGGTATAGTTTCTTTAAGGCATGCTGTGGTACTGGAGGTAGTTTCCAGGGTGGATGCAGGGGTAACTAGACTGCATTATCTTCTAAATCTTCTTAAAAATGAGCATTTAATTTTTTTCACATAAGAAAAATAATTTTACAACTGAATATGTAAAGATTAGGTTGGAATTGCCTCAAATCCAATTAAGCCACACTGCATGGACGTGCTGGGAATATAAATGCAATTACTGTAAATTTGTACAAACTGATTTGTTGCATTACCTTGCTAATCTAACATACAGTACTTTTTGTGTCCATATTGCAGACGGCAACTCCAAACTAACATGGCAGTCAGACTGTGTGATGTGGCTTCTCTGCTTAGAAGTGGTTCGTGGGCAGCAGAGCCTTGGACTGGGGTCTGTGGGACTTTTCTTAAATTCTGTAGGCTACTTTTTTTACATGTTAATAGTGCTGAGGCCATACCAAAGTCTTTTAACTTCTGTTTGGAATGCTAACTCACATATATGTTTCATTATAGGCTGTAGGTTGTGTTCCTATTCTCTGAGAGCCTAGAGCACACTGGCATACCAAGAGAACTTTTTCTGTAAAATGGTGATCTTCTGTAGAAATTACACTGCAGTGGCTTGCCTTTCTTCTATTGTCAATTAGATTTTAGTTCTAATTGAAAATACACAGTGGATAATTGAAGAGGAATATTGTACTAAAATGGTTTTGGTATGGTCTGAATACTAAATTGCAATAACTTTGAAAACCTGTATAGTTGTGTTTTTATGATTACTTATTTTAAAATTATAATTGCCAGTCTACTCTTAAGATTTTTTAAAAACTGTAAATTTATCTCAAACTATTTTTCAGAGTGAAAAATATTGAGTGCTTTGTCTTTTGTGAACAGTTCTCTTTAGCCTGTTGGTGGGGTATGCATTATTTGTAAAACATACTAGTATCACTTTATTCAGAGCAGATGGTTCTAAAGCTGAGAGATGCTGTAATTTTAAGCATACACAGGCTACTGCAGCTGTTCACTTGAATGTTGGCTTAGGATCCCATTCTTGCCACCTGAACATGAAAATAAATGTGCATTTAAGAGAGAATTGTTTGTTGTTCTTGCTAAACCCTGCTACTTTGGATCAATGAACACTTCAAATTTGGTAATAAAATACAAAAAGGGGAAAAAGGCAATCCTACAGAGCTTCAGAGCACAGCATTTGTGACTACTACCTTTAACCAGTATGCTAGTGTTTTGGAAAATAATTTATCTTAACTGGGATAATCTACTGTATCATCTTTTCAATGGAATTTGTTTCATCAGTGCCAGGAGCAGGTTACCCCTTGGAGTTTGTCACGTGGGAAGAAAACGTTATTCCAGTTGCAGCTCTTCAGAAAAACTAGATCACACTTTTCCTAATGAGTGCTCTTAATAGATGTATCCTTTTTTTGCGTTGTGCTGAAGTAACCTCTTGGAAAATACTTCTGTATGCATAACATAGAAATATGTTCCCAGGAATGTCTACGTTGGACTTCTAGTAAGAAACTCAGCTTGCCCCCTCTCGTATTATTAGGAAATGCAGTTATGCAGTCCCTGAACACAGTTGGCCTCATCAGCTGTTTGGATATGCACTGATTGCAAATGGTGCTTTAAACAGGACTGTCAGGACAGACCTTTTAGAGGTCCTGATGCTGCTCTGTGATTTTCGAAGAGGCTATTTTGTGAAACCTCCTCTTAGCTGTTTAATTATGAGGCTGAATTTGAGTGATTGATGGATTTCTTTAGTGAACTTCCTGTGTTGAAATATGTATTACTGGAGAATTAACTTACATAACTTTCTCTTGCATGTTATCCTAAGCAGTTGGGCTCAAACAGGGTAGGCTGCCCAAATCTTAGATATTAAGATGCCATTAAAAATCCATTGTACTTAACAGCTGTTGCCATTCAGTCACTGAGGTGGCAGAGAGCCTTTTGTAGATGTGGCAGCTTGTGGACAAGTGCTTGTTTACAAGCTGATGACTCCTAATTATTTCTATTGCATCTTGCAGTCATACAGTCAGTTACTTCGGGGCGAGACACAGTAGAATCAGACTAGTTTGAATTGAAAGTACCTTGGAGATTGTCTCTATTATACTCTATTATACAGGGATACCTGTATAATGTTATACAGCGATACCTTCTACTAGGTTGCTCAAAGCTCTATCCTGCCTGGCTTTGAACATTTCAAGGGATGAGGCATCCACAGCCTTTCTGGGCAAGTGCCTTACCACCCTGACAGTAAAGAATTTCTTTCTAATATGTAATCTAAACCTACTTTATTTCAGTGTGAAGACATTCCCCTTTGTCCTATCACTATGTGCTCTTCAAAAATGTCTCTTTCTTGTAAGCTCCATATGGGTACTAAAAGGCCACTGTTAGGCCACCCCAAAGTCATCTCTTTTCTAGGCTGAATAAACCTGATTGTCTCAGCATTTTGTCACAGGAGATGTACTCTGTCCCTCTAATCCAGGCTCTCCTCTGGACTCAGTCTAACAGGTCCATGTCTTTCCTGTGCTGGGAGCCCAGAGCTGCATGCAGGGTTTCAGGTGAAGCAGAATCCCCTTCCCTCCTCAGATGCAGCTCAGGACACATTTGGCTTTCTGGGCTGTGAATGCTCATGGCTGTGTCATGTCGAGCCTCTCACCCACCAGCACCTCCCAGTCCTTCTCACAGGGCTGCTCTTGATCTGTTCATCCCCTAGCCTGTGCTGATGCTGGAAATGTCCTGACCCACATGTAGCACCTTCCATGTAGTCTTGTTAAACTTCATGAGATTTCCATGGTTCCACTTTTTGAGCCTGTCCAGGTCCCTCTGGATGACATCCTGAACTTCAGGAGTGTCAGCAACACTGTTCAGCATGGGGTCATCTGCAAACTTGTGGAGGGTGCACTCGATCCATTTGTCTGTGTTACTAGTGAAGACATTGAATAGCACTAGGGGTGTGGACCCCTGAGGGACACCACTTGTTGCTGAGGTCACTTGAGACTGAGGTATTGACCACCACATCTGGGTGCAATTGTCCAATCACTTTCTTACTCATCTGTTAATCCACCCATAAATATTCTCCATTTTGGAGATAAAGATGTTGTAAGGGATTGTGTCAAAGGCTTTACGTAAGTCTAGATAGATGACATCTGAAGCCCTTCCCTTGTCCACTGATGGAGTCACTTTATCACAGAAGGGCCACTTGGTTGGTCAGACAGGACTTGCTGTTGGCGAAACCATGTCAACTGTCTCAGATCACTTCCTGTTCTCCATCTGCCTTAGCACAGGTTCTAGGAGAATGTGTTCTGTGGTCTTCAGGCACAGAGTAGTTCTGGAGTGGTCTAAAAGCAAATTGGGTTCAAAATTGAAATTTAACTGTTCTCAGAGTTCAGGTGAGAGAAGAAATAAGAATGAGGAATTGTCAGTTTTGCCAAATAAAAGCATTTAGAAACTTGATTCCAACCCGTGGTGACAGAAGTTTGACATGGATATTTTCCATGGAAGAGTATATTTTCCATCCCAGCACATTCATATATCCTCTAAATATCTCTTTGAAGTACTGATCTTGATCGCTGCTATTTTTCATGAGAAGTATTCTTTGGATACAGTTAATGCCCATCTCTCTTTGCAAATATTTAAATGCTACTTTCTTAAAAGCTGCATGTTATTTCAGTACCCAGTTGTAAGTTGATAGAAATCATTACTCTTGAAACAGGCTAGTTTTGTTTGGTAACTTCTGTAACAGAAAGGCTGTGATTCACCTAAACGGAGGGAATGGCAGAGGATGGAAATTAAGCTTTGAATGCTGATTTAATTTAGTGACCTTGTAGAAGATACAGTTTATTTGCTTCTAAAATTTTAAAGTATTGTCTTGACTAACAGTTTAACATTCTTCTGTATGGGTGTTTGGGTTTTTTTCTTGCAGGTAGAGGCAGTATATGACCTTGGCAATAGCATTTCTGCATAGTGACAGGTCTTTTAGGTTCTTGTTTGGACTCTCCTACTAGGTACTGAAATTTGAAATTTAATGGTTCTTGTATTCTGGTTTTTTCAGCAGGTAATTGCTGCCATGGAAACACAACTGTCTAATGGACCAACTTGTAATAACACAGCCCATGGTTCAGCCACCATAAACAATTGCTCATCACCAGTTGATTCTGGGAACACAGAAGACAGCAAGACCAATTTAATAGTCAACTACCTTCCACAAAACATGACACAAGAGGAACTGAAGAGTCTGTTTGGCAGCATTGGGGAGATAGAATCCTGCAAGCTTGTCAGGGACAAAATAACAGGTACGTTGGTTTTGGCGTTTTCTGTATCTTTTCATTTTTCCAAGCAGCAACTATACCAACTCTCAGATGGTATTCTGCAATTCTCCTAAGTAATGGAATAAAGGCAGAAGGAACCAATGCTGATGCTACTGGTCAGAAGGAACTTAAATTATTATTTTTTAAAATTATATACCCCAAAATTAAGTTTATTTATTTGCATTTCATTTTGGTTAGAGTACTATAAATGCTAACAGGACATTTAAACTTGGGCTTCAGAGTACTAGGAAAGAAGATTCAGATGTGGAAAAACAGATATTTATACAAAATTTCCTTGAATTTTAATTTAAATTCATTTAAGTTAGACTTTAGTGCTTGTTGATTCAAAACTGCATCTTCTGAGGGATGCAGGTAATGAAGCTTGTACCTTGGAAAAAGGGCAGATTATCTTACTTCACAGGTAAAACTGCTTTTGAATTGCAGCACTTGAAGAGTTTCTGAAGGATGCACACTTGAATCAATTTATGCTCTTTGGCTTCCTTCTTATTGAACATCTCTGGCTGACTGTGTTGGCTGAATGTTGTTTGTTTCCCCTGTGGCTCTAAATAACCAGCAGATCTTCCCACAGCAGCTGACTTGTTCTTAAGCCATTAGATAGTGGATTGGGTAAATCTGTGAAGCACCCTCTTTCAGCATGGTAATCTGGGATACTGAAATCATGGCTTTTAGTTGATCTGGCCTGACCAAACCTTAAAGCAATCTTTGCTCTTCAGTGTGCAGATTACTGAATGTTCTTGGGGATGCCAAAGAAACCAGATGGGGCTGATGTCATAGCTTGCTGTCTTCAGATGAAGTCTGGTTGATGGAGAAAATAAGCCTGTTTTCTCTGTAGGTAATTCATTCAATGCTTTGAAACAAAAGGTCCCTTCCTTAGGTGTTTTCTTCGCTTGTCCTTTCCACTCTTGTCCTGGGAGTAGAAGCATGTAGCTCATACTTCACCAATTATTAGGATGGCTATTCAAAGACAGTACTTCTGTCTTGCATATCCCACATATTTAGCATTCCTTATTGTAGCTTCTTAGGAATGACTTCAGCAGCTACTGTAGGCACACAGAAGTAACCCTCAAGGTCTTGGTGATCAATGTTTGAATTGTCCACATTCTTTCATGATGGGTCTGATGTTCTGTATGCCAGAAGCACACTGTTGCTGCTACATAGTTTCAAAAGACTCCTTACCTGGGAATGGAGCTGGGGGTAATTGTAGACTTCTTGTTTCAAGTTGTGATGTTTTCTATATAGCATGAAGTGACGCTTGAGAAGGATTCTGAATTTAAATTACATTCTAAGTAGCAGAAAACTCCAGAGCTGAAATTATTGGAGATAGTTTTCCTACTTCAGCAGAGAGCAGCTCCTTAGCTTTGAGAGATACTTTAAGCTGCCAGCAAAAATACTGCATCAGTCTTGTTCTAAAAGGTTTTAATATTATAAGTGAGATTGAGAAATATGGTGTCTGACCTTGTAACTGCATTGGGAGCAATACTTCTGATCTAAGTTGCCTGGAGCAAGCTAACCTTGTGTTTGTAGATGCTGAGGGGAAAGCTCTTGACTTTCAGTCCTGTTCTTACTCATTTTCAAGTTTTCTTCAGAGAGTTTCAAAAAGCAAATTTTTCTTTTCCTTCTAAATTCAGAACAGCGATTGTTACTAGGTTCTGTGAAAGAAGAGATGTGGCATGAATTTCAGATTAATTTAATAATGGTTTAATTCCTCTGTTAAAATGTTATATTTGTTAATTTTAACAAATATTTCTTAAGTGAACTGTCATGAGTGCTAGTTGCTTGGTGAGTATCTTAAATGGTAAGTTTAGGGTAGCATAGAAGTTGAAATACACTTCAATACTTACAGTATCGCCGAGGTCTGTAATGGTTTGTGTCTCCACCACTCTGTGCCTGCTGCTTTGCAGAGTGGAGTTTGGTGGCAACATACGTGGGTCAATCCAGTCCCGTCCTTGGCTTAGAGTGGTACCATCCTGCAAGCTTGATGTCAAAGATTGTGTTTCATTTCATGGCCACTGTCACCGATGGGCAAGACCAACAACAGGGAGGAAGTAACCATAGCCCACAGATCTTCAACAAGTTGATCTCTGCCTACTGGGACAGAGATCAACTTGTTTACCCTCGAAGGGCATCCAGTGGGGCTGTATGTGAAGTGTGATCTCTGCAGCTATGCCCAGCTAGAAACCACAGTCCTGTCCTGAGAGTCAGAGTTACTCCTGCCAGGATCACTGGTGTTATAAATGATTAGAAGCCAATTCAAAATAACAGAATTTATTTAGCAAAATTTCCAATGCTGAATTAAAAACCACAATAAAAGGAGACAACATCGATCGAATGCTGGGTGGGCGGGGTGACAGTACAAAAGGTACCATCTAACCTCGACCCCACACACCAAGCTTCTGCATGTGGGTTTTATACAGTTTTTTTACCCCAAGGCAAAGTCTGTTGAAAGTCTAAACATTCTTGTGTTTCTTAATTTCTAAATGAAGGTTTGAAAGGAGTTCCGTCTGCATGAAAGGATTGCTTGATAGTCTTCCCGGATTTCATCTTGGGAGGGGTGACGTGATCATCCCCCTGATTATCCTCCGGATCCCCACCAAGATTGATATCAGATGTTGAGGAGCTGTGAAGTGGGGGTCCATCTTTGATGAATGGGCCATCTTCCAGTTCGGTCTTATTGTTTCTTTTGCAAATGTGTTGGTCATGCAGCTCACACAATGGACTCTGAATCCTTGGAGACGCTCTTGAGTAGCTTTTAGTAAACCAAATTCTTGATACAATATTATATACACGAATTTATCCATTACATGCATTACACTGGGTTGCCAGTGCCATGTGTTAGAGTTCGGAGAGATCGTGGCCAGCCACTGTCATCTTGACCCAAATACTCATTAGCATCTGGTGGATTTAAACCAAGTTATCTCCCACCCTATTATTTAGTACTCACTCTGAGATCACATCTGCAACATTGAAGTGCACTTGCGTTATAGTAGAATCACAGAATGGTTTCAATGGGAAAGTATGTTAATAAGCATCTGATTACAACCTCTCTGCCCTGGACAGAGGCACTTCTCGCTAGAGGTGAAAGTGCTCAATTTCCTTGAAGCGTCTGCACGCTTTAGGATTGAGAGGAGTTGAACTTGAAGGCCTTGCTTGGTTTTTTTTTTCCCTCTGGAAATTTCCCTCTGAAATTATTGGAGATAGTTTTCCTACTTCATCCCCCTCTTTGAGGGCAAGAAGCCTCCTGGAGTTCACTTACTAATTTCATGTGAGTAGTTTGAAGTCCAAGTCCTGATTGTTTTATTGATTTTCGGCTAGGGATTTGCTTGTCAGTAAGAGAGCAACCTGCTCTTTGAAGGTTCCTGATGATCGTCTCCAAGCATGCACTTCATGGGCAGAACTTTCTGTTGGGGCAGCATTAGTAGCTGAAGTGAAGTCTGCTTTCTGTATTAGTGGAAAACCATTTCAAGTATTATCAGTAAGAATTAAAATAGCTGATTGCTGTTTTGTTGTTTTACTGAAGGTAAATAAATTAAATGTTGGTAGCATTAAAGATTCTAAAGAGTGCTGAACAAGACTCTCCCTTCATGTGAGAATCCTACTGACAGCAGCGTCTGATAAGTGGGTCATGAATGTCACTTTATCTTCACTTGCTAACCAGAGAATCTGTCAGGAATGAGTCATTGTGCTTAGGTATTTTAGAGTCTGTGTTAACTCTTGCATGCTTTTGACTAATGCAGATGTATGTCAATACAAATTGCAAAACTACCGGGTAAGTTAATTGTGGTGGTACAATAGGTAGGAGACCCTGGCCTCAGCAAAGCAACATAACTGAATTCCAGTCAGCCACTTTAGGTAGCTGTTTAATTTAGTTTAGGTCCTTCTACATATTTAAAGGCAGCAGAGGTAGCATTTATCATATAATGACAACATTTTATGTAATCTAATGTTAAGCATGTATAGTTACAAAAAATGAACTTAAAATACTCTAAATATTAGGGAAGAGGGTAAAATGGATTGCAGTTTAGTTACTGAAGCTGTCCCTGGTCAAGCACTTTAAAGAGTGCATGCTTTTGGCTTGCAAAAGATAGATAGATTTTGCAGCTTTTGAAAAAATACAAGATAAAGTTGTAGCTAGCACTTAAAAAGTAAGACATACCATAGTATGATAAAATTTTCTAGACCTACTTTTCTGAAATCTGAATATAGGTAAAAATATGACTGTAGTCTCCTTAAAAAAACGACGACTGCATTCTTTTAACTCCTACTGTCTTTAGTGCAATTTCCATTGTACATATGGAAGATTAATTCCTAATTTTCACATCATGGAATAATCTCCCAGTTTTCAGTTGTGCTTGTGGCATTGTTAGTTAAACTGAAACTCATGGAATATAGACTCCTTAATTTCAGAAAGCAGCTCAGATGTCTAAATTTGGGAAAATATTTTTTTTCTTGACTTCAAAGCTCCCATACTGTTCTCTTATTAAAATAAACATATGCTCATAAAATTCACAACTTATTTTCTTTAAAAGACAACTTACTTGTGAATAGCTCTGGTTTTCTTGTCTCCTCAACTGTGTTTGAACAACTAATTTTGCTTATGTATGGATTTCATTTGCAGTTTAGCATGCCTGCTTGTTCTGTCTAGAAAGTGAGGCAGGATATGCTTAGGGGCCTAGTCTGGGACTGTATTTCACATTCATAGACTTGTGTATGAGCTGTGAAGCTGTGGTAGTACTGTTGCCATCAATACAAGCAGACAGGTGTTCCGCATTTAAAGACTTCATTAATTCCAACTGCCATCTATCATCTCTGCTTGAAGATAAAGAGTAAGTCCACTTTAGAACATACTTGGTGATCACTGTTACGTGGCATTTTTTCCAAACTTGATCCAGATGCCTTTTTGTGGAGCTTACATGTTGGTCCAAAGTCTGGTCCTCTTATACTTTTTTCAAAAGAATATGGGTTCCTGTTTGTCTTGTGCCTGGCAGCTGTTACATTGTGGTGGTGTTTCTTTATGGTCAACATAGACTCACAGAGTAAAATTCAAGTATTATGTGACTCCTTTAAAAATTTCATAGACTTTTGCAGTCTAGAGTACAATCCAGAGTACTGTAGTCTAGTCTACAGCACACTGTGATGAATACTCATGTAAAGGAAGTATCACATTTTTATCTCTTACAGCTGTTTCCATAAGGCTAAAGCTAACAGGATGTCTTGCTTAATTTTGTAGATTTCATCTTGTCATCTTGAAGATAATAGTTATCTCAGATACTTTGAAGTATTCTCTCATTCCTGTGTTGCACAAAGTGAAGATGTAAAATGCAGCGCGCAATTCAGATGTTTAGAACCGTAGTTCTAGAAAAACTGCCTGAAAGTTGAACACTTCCGTAAAATTGTTGAAGCAGCTGTTTGTACAGAGAGTTTTAGTTCTTTTGCATGTTCTCAATCTTCACTGAAGTATCATGGTAATAAATGCAAAGGATTGAGTTGGTCATAGAAATACAGAAATATAGGAAAAAATATATAGAATTGGACATGATATCATCAGATGGAGCTTGTGTTGTTCACAGTGATGACAGTGGTTACAGTTCAGTATGGGCTATATATATGCATAAAGTCAGTGAAGTGTTAGGAGGGGCTCTGCTCTGCCCGATCCTTGGTTATGGAGCACTCAGTCCCTCTAGTGCAGAGTCAGAGGAAACGCTTGTCACAATGCTGAATTACAGTCAGCTGAAACAGCTGAGGCCATGACTTGGAAAAGGATTTTCTTTCTTGAGAGATAAGTGTCCTGTTTCGGCAGAATATGGCTGAAAACATTGATCTCTTAGAGATGGCTCTTAGGCTTGCTGTGACTTGTACAGCAATCTTTTGGTAATCAAGGGAAAACCTATTTGTGTCCTCAGTGGAAGCAATACGAAGTGTGTTATCTGACTGGCTGCTTGAATCTAGAACATGTGAAACTTGTTAAGTTCTGTAGAATTCATTCCTTCTACATTGTAAATGTTAGTGACTGCAAGGGCAGAGCTGTTGGCAACCTTATTCCTTGTCAGTGCTACTGCATATCTAAAACTCCTGACTTTGAAGGTGATCTCAATTGAAGCTGGGCTGCCAGTTTCTTTCAAGTCTCTTGTCACTGTTGGTCTGAACTTTCTCTTAGCTTTCTCTTCAACTCAACAACTTCAATTCTCACTTCCCTTAATGGAAGTCGAATTTTAGGGTATCTAAACTAACCTTACAGGAAGATGGGGAAAAAAATATGATCATGCCTTAATCTGAGGCTCTTAATTTGAGTCTTCTTACTGCCTTGAAGATAAGGTAGGAGGCAAAGTAGGTGGGGATCCTACCTACAAAGTAGGTTTTCCTTTTTATGTCCCAGAGGGAGCAAGAGGAAGCAGAAGGAGACAATGTGGCATATCTGTGGAGGAGCTTAGTGTTCAAAGTTACTTTATTTACAGTGTAGAAAGTTTTAAGCATTTCTATGATAAAAAAATAAAATTTTGAGCATGGTAGGGCAATGAGTAGCTGGAATTTCAGGTAGTTGCTCATATAGTGTGAGTGCCTGATACAGGGAAGACCACATGAATGAACAGGGCACAACTTAAAGAGTTTCAAGAGGGGCTTGCTATTTTTGTTAAACTCCCCAGCTCTTCTTCCTTGCTAGCCTTCACTTCCAATGTGTGTTTGATGTTTGCAGTCCTGTATCACTCTAATGCATCAGATGCTTTTGCAAGGCTTTGTGCACTTGGCTGGGAGAGTAGAGTAATTCGGCAGCTGAAGAGGGAACTAGCTGAAGCTGCCTGCTCTTTTGTGGCATGCTGAGTCTGTGATACACAGGGGTACTTGCAGGCTGCTGCTAGGTAGTGTGCTGAGATGAATGAGTTTTTCTCAGCCAGACAATTTGTGATTTCCAGGCAGGGTTGTGGACAAGAGCTGCTGCCTGGAAAACTGTGTCTTTCCAGTAGAATGTGCTGTGCAAAACCTGACTAAAATGTGAAATTAGGAATAGAAACCAAATGGGATTGGAGGCAATTTTCTATTCATATGAATTTTTATGTATTTATCTTTGGTGGCTGACTGCTGTCTGCTGGAGCATCTTGCTTAAGTCCTTGAAGCATATATCAGGGAACAGGGAGGGTTGATCTTAAAATAACCTTTTCAATTTTGTTTTGAACTTCATAGATGCTAAAATGCAATTTCTCGTGTGGCCTAGGGATTTGGTGAGTTATAGCACAAAGTTAATAAAGTGGTTTTGAATTTTGTGTGCTTGTTGGAGAAAAGTACAGCAGCAGAGTTGGCTTACTTAGCTAGCTTGGGTGCTTACCATCCTGCAGGGATAATTCTGAAAGAGTTAAGTTTCAGTCAAGGCTTATGGGTGGATCCAGAGCACAACTAATGTCTTAAATCTGCTAAGGAGTTGTAATTAAATGGTCTTTAAGGTTCCTTCCAATCCAGGCAATTCTGTGGTGTTTTGTACTTCTGATTACTATTTAATATTACTAAAAAGTATTTAGCAGCATTTATTGTACCTTTTCATAGTAAGTGTTATAATTTACTGCATTTCACATATCTCCTGGAAATGAGTCACGTAAACAGGTGAGGATGAAGGAAATTATTTCACCTTGTGTTACTCAAGATAGCACTTAATTGTCTTTGCACTTCCATATGATTTTCACTGTTATGCAGGCACAACAATGGTTTGACCTTTCAGAAGTTCATGAAGTAAAAACAAAGTTAGGCTTTGTTTTTACAAGTAAAAGAGGTAGAAAAGACCTGTTTGACTAAAACTGCCAGGGATTCACTCGTAGTGCCAACTTTGTGGAAACAAGCTGTTTTGAAAATGATTATTCATGTGTATATTAACCTGAATTAATGAGTTGATCTCAATATGTAGCATAAGCAAGAACTTGATGTTTTAAAAACTTAACTCTTTTTATATGACTAAATATAATTAGGGACCTTTCTGATTGCTAAATCACTCTGCTTTTTGGCAAACACTGTGCTCTTTGATGGAGGTGATTGCAATATACATTATCTTGCACTTTTCTGCAAACAGATTACCATTTGCTTTTGTCAGTGTTTAGCATAGCTTACAAGAAGCTTGTGAAAACATTGGAGTTTGCAAACTGGCATTGGTCCTGTAGTGATGTGGACTGTGTAGTGTGCTTTGCTTCCACACTGGGAGTCCCAGGCTACCGGTTGGGTGTATCTTACACTGTTTACTCTTTCATATGTGTATTGAGGTATATGTTGCTGTTACATCTTAGTGACCCTAGGCCAACTGTTAGAATAAATGTTGATTCTAGTGGAAGCTACTGTGTAAGAGAGACCTCTTGTAAGCTGAAGTTTTTTACAGTGTAACTGCTTTTCAGGGTAACTGTGCCCTAAGATTAGAGCAAAGTATTTTTAATAATGAAGGTGTGTTTCAGTGATGTTTGCCTCAGTTTGGGTAGTGACGTAATTGACCTGCACATCCTGAAGCTCTTTCATTTCAAGGATGTAATGTGGATTATAAGGACCTGGATATCCCTACAGAAAGTAGATACTTCCTCTCAGCCTGCACTGAGTGGTAAATAATAAGACTTCAAGCCGCCTGTGGTTCTAACAGGTTCATGGTTGGTCCATTATGTATTGAAGCAGCTAGTATATTGCGTAATAGAAACAAGACCTTAAAATACATGCAAGGAACTTTCCAGCTGCATGTGTTTATTTTCTAGAAAATACATGTATATCTGCATTTTTTCTTTTATCATGATACTTCAACTGGCAGTTCTTACTGTGAAAATTTGCCAGACTGCCATTGTGGTTTTCTGTGTACAATTGCAGAAAAGGGCTTATTATACTATTCTCTATGGAATTTTTCTTTCTGGAGTATGTCAAATCAGAGTGGAAATAGAAGGTTGTAGAATGCCACAGAAGAAAACTATGCAAGTCTGTGGTTTTAGTGGCCTAATACTTTAATCCACAGTAAAGAGAAAAATAACTGAGAGGGCTCAGATCTTGTATTTAATTTTAAGATTCCTTTAATTTTTTTTTTTTTTTTTTTTGTAAATCTACTAATTCCCACAGTTATCAGGGACACAGCCATATTATCTTCAAAACTTCTGCTCTATGGACCAGCTGTTGTAATTACTTCGTTTTTACCTTTGCTTATTTGAGGCATTTTGCAGAAGTTACTAGAACAGAAGGGGATTTGTAATCTGAATTCTTTCCTGTCTTCTGAGTTTCTGGGTCTATTGTGGATAATGTTTTTTTGTAGTCTTTCTGATAGTGGTGTCTTTGTGCATGTTAAACCAAAGCTCTTTTTGAAATGCACTTGGAACCTAGTAATGCTGCATGATAAATTAGTTCAATGGTTTTGAAGTCTTGCATCTCTAGTAAGATGCCTTATTTCAGTTCCCCACTCTTCCCCACCACCTTCAAAACTAAAAAAGCCAGGCTTACTTGTGGAAGAATTCTGCTGTGTTCATGCAAGAATTAGTTGTTGTGGAGACATACTTCAGTTTCAAATAACGGACACTTCAGCATTTCTCAGCACATTTTTTTTCCTATGTTTATTTCGCAACTACAAAGAGAAATGGCTTTTTCCAGCTACTTAGTATTACAGATGAGTAGTTGTTCTTACTTGTTAATTACGGCTGTTAAAACTGAAAAAAAAAAAAAGTTCCCCTTGTGCATACTTTCATGCACATATTTTTTGAGTTGACAGTTAAGACCTTCACTAGGGAAAGAACTTACATTTTGAGGGAAATTTATAATTTTTTACACTTTTTTATTCATCAGTAAAGACTAGGAAAAAAACCAAAAAACAAGCATGTGATTGAAAGTAGCATTGGAAGTTAACCTAGGAAAAAAGTTCTCTGGAGCAGGGAAATATTTTTCAAACTTAGGATCATGGCATATTTCAGGATGTCTTTCAAAACTCTGAAATTAAGTAGCAGGTAAAAACCTGGACAAAAACCAAAACAACCATTCCAAAGTAGTATGTGTTTCTGTGAAGTTTGGGAGAAGACTTTATGTTCAGGTGTGTCCTGGTTTTGGCTGGGAAAGAGTTCCTTTATTCTCAGCAGTAGGTACAGTGCTGTGCTCTGGAATTAGTATGAGAATAATGTTGATAAGACACTGATGGTTTGGCTGTTGCTGAGCAGTGTTTACCCTGAGTTAAGGACTGTTCAGTGTTTTGTGCTCTGCCAGCGAGCAGGTGTGGGAGCATAGCCAGGTAAGGGGATCTGAATGGCCAACGATGTATTCCACACCATACAACTCATGCCCAAATAATAAACTGGGAGAGTTACCTGAAATGAGGGCTGCTCACAGTTCAGGGATAGGATTTGGTATAAGCCAGTGGATGATGGGCAGTTTTTTTGTCTATTGCTTGTTTTCCTAGGGGGTCCTCTCCTTTTTTTATTTCCTTTTATTAGTAGTATTACATGTTACTTTGTTTCAGTTACTAAACTGGTCTTCACTGGCAAGCTTTTTCTAAAATTCTTATCCCCTTTTCAACGGCATTTGAGGGGGAGTGTTTTTAGTTGTGTCTGTGTGTTCTTAGTTGCCAGCTGTGTTTAAACCACAACAAAGTGTCATGCCACTTTTTTACTTGGGTGAGCACAGTAGCACAGGTTTTGAAACACCCCAGGATTGGAACAAAGTGCTTTATATCCACTTGCTTATTTAAGGTGACTAGGTAGATACAAGACAGAATATTTAACATTGTTGACTGTATTCCTGACAAGGAGTAAATTGACTGCAAAAGGCAAAACTGAGATGCCTCGAAGATGTTACTACTAATAGTGGTAAAAATTAAAGGGTATAGCTAGCTTTCAGAAGAGAACTTGGTTTGGCAAATTCCATGGTATTTTTTCACCTTGGAGTGGTAACGATCCTCTCGTTGTAGTATCACAAGCTAGTTCGTAAGAAACTGGGTGTCTAGTAACTGGGTATCTTTGTAAGAAAAATGAGTGTCTAGTTCAGTCTATTATTTCAAGTAGTTTGTAGCTGTCGCTTGTTATGTTCTAACCTGAGGCAGTAATGGGCATGATTCTCAGTGTTCCTCTTCCTGTAGTGTTCATAAGCATTTCCCGTTTCTTTTGCTTGTGGAACAGCATGCACTTTTCCATGCAGTCCCTGTTTGCAACCACTTTCTGGTGTTGAGATTTTCTATTTGGACATGGTGGATCTCTGTTAATAACCTTCAGCTGATGTCTCTTCTGGCTTGCTGAACATCTTTTATCAGGTTCATATAATGCTTAGCATCCATGATACCACCCCACCACCCCCACCCCCCTTTCTCCTTGTGCTGCAGGGAAGAACCAGAGCTGCACCATCGCTTTTGTATCCAGCAACAAGAAGCTTGTGTTGATGAAGCACCATATGATAATGTTCCTCACATGTGAAGAACCATAAGCTATAAGGCAGGAGGATGGCACCAAATTAATAAAGACTTGAACCTGGCTGAGAGTAGATATAATCTGCTTACTGTGTGGCAGGATATATTGTCAAATACTTTGATCAGTGTTTGATCCTTTTCATTCATTCTTCAGCTTTCATTATTCCAGATTAAGAGCAATAGCTGAGAAATGGTTTGGGAGAAAGGCATTAAAGTATCAAATACAGAACTCCAGTAGCGAACATAGTTAACAGATGTTTTATTACAAACTGCCCAGCCTTACTTGCTCAGTGATGTATGAGCTGTGTGTTCTGTAAATAGAATCCATCTGCTGGAACTATAAGCAAACTGCAATTAAATTAGGGATTGCTCAATGACTTAGGCTGGTTCCCTCATTTTGCTAAACTGCTTTTAAAATTCAGTCCAAGCCTTAATGCAAACTAAGATGTAGTTTGAAGCTTGAACAGTAACTTATATCCAAAGAGTAAATGGAAAGGTTGATGGTATTCTCTGCTTATTCATTTAGCCTGTCTTGTTAGACCAAGTCATGTCATGTAGGGAGTTTCAGATACAGTGCTATACTTAATTGGATTGTATGTCTGAGTGTGTACTCCTAGCCTTATTCTGTATCAAAATAATGCTCCATGGCATTAATCACAGAGGACAGTAGTGACTTACGAAGAATGAGGCATCCTTTTTGTAAAAGAGCTGGTACCGGCAGAATGATACCTTATCTTGGCTCACAAGTCCTATGTAGGGTTGTCACTCAGCAGGATCACTCTAGCATTTTGTAGAGCATTCTGATGTCTTAAATTGCAAATCCACACAGACAAAAAGGTTGAATGTTTCTTATTCCTATATCTGAAACTCTGTTAAGTTTTTCATGCTTCTGAAGCTGGGCTGGAGTCTAGTAGTATTACGTGACCACACTGGCTCGCATTCAGGACAACAGACTACTACTTGCAGCTTTTAGGTTGATCTTTACATAATCCTGTGGGTTTTCCGTAGTGCCACTTTTGCTTTTGTGTTAGTGGTATGTATCATGAACACATCTTCAACACTGTGAAATTTTAGGAGACTTGAAAAAAATTATATGAGTCCATGAGATGAATTCCAATGATAACTTTATATGTGGTCTTCAAAAGTTGTCATGGATGTTTCTTTTAAAAGTGTTCTTCCACCTTTGTGTGGAAAAACCTTTGGAGTACAACCTTTGGAGTGATGAAAGGCAGAATAAAACCTAATGTCAAGTTTCTGTGAACTTGACTTGGTCCTGATTACAAAAATATGAAGCTGGGTTGTTCTTGCAGTGGTTTAGTGGATTTTTGCCAATCAACTTCATAGACAGAGACAGAAGTTTATGGCTTTAAACACAGTTCAGTTTATTGAAAACAGTGCTTTTAAAATGACCACTTATATGGGTGGAAGCAAAAAATACATTACTATTCATTAGAAAATGGACTATTTTCTTTCAGTCAAGGTCTGGATGACAGTTTTTGGAGGAGTTAAGCACTGAAGGCAATGTTATGTAGCTGAAGTTAAATTATAAAAGGAGACAAGATCTCAGTCTTCTGGAACTCTTATGAGTAGACATAGGAGACCTGTAGACAATGACTTTCAGTTCTTAGACTTTATTAACCTTAGAGTTGTGTTCTTCTCTGTAATACTGATGCAAATAGTATGTCCTGTTTGTTTGGGTTTTTTTTCAAGATAAAAAGGGGTTTTTTTATCATTTCTTCTGTGATGTTGAAGTTCTTACTGGTTATATTCCTGTAACCTAGTCTTTTGTAATAAAGTCTTTTTTGCAGAAGCTGAAATAGCCTGATATGTGTGAAATGATGGGATGGTGACTATCGTAGAAAAATCCCATTTTTTAAATGTATGCTTATCAATAATTTTTGGCTGTCCTGTGGAAATGTATGAATGTGTTATTTGCTATTCAGAATTCTAATTTTCCAGAGTATGATTAGTCTGTGCTTTGTTTTTGTATTAGACCATGAAAATTGTTTTGTACCTTAGTGGTGTGTGTTACTTTTAAGATGTACTATTAATGAGGTTGTAAATGTTTGTGGGGTTTTTGGTGTTATTTTTTCTTTTTGTTTGATATGCCTGTCTGGTCATTTATGACAGTTCTGGGTTTTCTCTTCCAAAATTCAGCATTAATAGGATTCAATTAGTGAGGCTGCTTTTCTTATGTTACTTTTACCTATTAATGAGAACTTAAAAGCTACTGCTCTTCTTGCTCCTTAAAATGAACCAGTACATTTCTTAGAGCTCATTCAATCTTGTTTGATCAGTAATGACATTCTGAAAAGGTTTTGAGAGCTTGACTGATTGTAGAATTTGTCTTGACTCTGTTTATTGTGGAAAAAATTATTACCTGATACTGTTAATTATTTATTTTGTTTGACCTTCAGACATTACAAGAATGTTTAAGAATTCCAGACAAGATGCAGAATTATTTGGGTACTCTGGTAATGTAATCAACAATTGTTTCAAAAAGTTAGCTTTCTCAGCCCTTTCACTGGGTCGGAATCATAGCTCTGATGGGAAACAGCAGCCAAGGACTCCCTCATGTGGTGGGTGTCCAAGACTTTCAGAAGAATCGTGCTGCATTGACAAAAGGCTGTTCTGGTTCTTGCGAGTAGAAAGTGTGTGTTTGTGCAATTGGTTGGCTGTGGGAAAAAATGCAGTGGAAGCTCTTCTAGTGCTGCAGTTGCTTTCCTTTCAGCACCTGCTAGTAATCTGTTAATAATACCATTGTATACTACAATGAGCAGTGTTGGGGGAAAAAAGGTACCAGCTGTATGCTTAAGCAAAGCAGTTTTACACCAGTGGCTCGAGATTATGTCAGGGAAGACAAACTTCTCAGATATGCATATAGGAAAATAATTTTCAGCAGCAGCTTTTTAGAGAGGGAAATCATGAGAACACAGGTTTAGTAGATAGCTGGACAGCAGGAGACATCAGGACCAGGCTTTATATAGGGCAGAAATGTCTAGAGTCAAACCTGTTGAAATTCTGCCCAAAAAACATTCAGGAAAGACCTAGCAGAATACTAAGATGCTTTAATCAGTCATTAAATAAAACCGGTACTAATCAGCTACTGTCTAATTATGGTGTTAGGCATAAAGCAATATCCATCCTTCTTGGGAGTGAGAAAATGTTGCAGGACTACTGAAAAGGCAGCATTTAAGTTCACTGTGCATTTGTGAGGGACTCTTGAAAGGGTTTATTTAACTACTGTTAGGTTGAAAGTTGTATTCATCTACCTTTCAAGTCTTACTTTAATGTGTAGCGCATAGTTATTAAACACTTTCATGCAAAATGAATACTTCAGATAACTGAACTCTTAGAAACATAAAATAGTTTGTTTTGGAAGGGAATTTGAAAGATCATCTAGTTCTAACCCTCCTTCCTTAGACAGGGACACTTTCCCCTAGAACCAGTTATTCAAAGCCCTGTCCAGACTAGCCTTGAACTTCTCTAGGGGTGGGACATCCAGTTTCTCTGGGCAACCTGTTTCAGTATCTCACCATATTCATAGTGAAGCATTTCATTCTTATACCTGATCTGAATCTTCCATATTCCAGTTTAAAGCTATTCCCCCTTGTCTTATCACTACATGCCCTTGTAAAATGTCACTGTCCAGCTCTCTTTTAGGCTCCTTTTAGGTATTGGGAGGTGCTGTAAGATCCCTCTGGAGCCTTCTCTTCTCCAGGCAGAACAAAACCAGTGTTTTTCAGTCTGTCTTCACAAGAGAGGTGCTGCAGAATCGCCTCTCTTGCCCTGCTGCCCACAGTGCTTTAAATGCAGCCCAGGACATGTTTGACTTTCTGGGCTGTGAGTGCCCATGGCTGGGCCATGTCCAGCCTCTCATCCACCAGCACCCTCTCATCAT
The DNA here is from genome assembly GCA_910950805.1 of Acrocephalus scirpaceus scirpaceus. Lineage (NCBI taxonomy): Eukaryota > Metazoa > Chordata > Aves > Passeriformes > Sylviidae > Acrocephalus > Acrocephalus scirpaceus. The sequence goes on from OU383776.1 coordinate 47,362,034, forward strand.
CTTTAGCAGGACTGTACTTACTCCATTCTCTGCCCACCCCATTTGTCCTTGGGATTGCCACAACCCAGGTTCAGGACCTTGTACTTGGCCTTGTTGAACTGCATGAGGTCCTCACAGATGCACACACCTTTCAAGCTGTCCAGATCCCTCTGGATGGCATAATTTCCCTCCAGTGTATCGATGGTACCATGTAGCTCAGTGTTGTCAGCAAACTTACTGAGAGTGCCCTTGATCCCATTGTCTGTGTTGGTGACAGAGTGAAACATGGCCAGTCCACAGGAACTTACCCCACATGAACACTACTTGCCACTTGTCCTTGATGTCCACTTGGACATTGAAACATTGACTGCAGCTCTTCAAATGTGAACATCCAGCCAATTCCTTAGCCAGCACAGAATCCATGTTTCTCCAGCTTACAGAAAAGAATGTTGTGTGGGACGGTATCAAATGCTTTGCGCAACTGCGGATAGATGACATCAATCACTCTTCTGTCATCCGCCAACACTTCAACCCTGTTGTAGAAGGCCACCAAATTTGTCTGGCACAATTTGCCCTTAGTGAAACCATGCTGTCTGTTTTCCTTGTGTCTTACCTTAATTGGAGGATCTGCTTCATGATCTCATGCCTGGAGGTGAGACTGATAAAGCCTATAGTTCTCCTACTTTATTTATTTCCCTTTTTGAAAATGGATGTTATGTTTTCGCTTTTCTACTTAGTGGGAACTTCATCAGACTGCCATAGCTTCTCAAATATGATGGATAGTGGTTTAGTCATTTCCTCTGCCAGTTCCCTTAGGAACCCACGGATGTATCTGACCAGGTCTTACGGATTTGTGCACCTTCAGGTTCCTTAGATGGTTTTGAACCTTGATGCTTTTGTACAGTAGATGGTTCTTCATAGTCCCAGTCCCTTCCTTGCCCTTTAGGACTTGGGCAGTGTGGCTGGAGCACTTGCTGGTGAAAACTGAGGAGAGAAATGTTGTTCAGTATCCCTCAGACTTTTCTATATCCCTGACAACCAAGTCATCTTCCTGTTCCAGAGAGGGCCCACATTTTCCCTAACCTTTCACCAGCTTTCTATGTAGATGCTTTTCTTGTTTGCTTTGACATCCCTGGCCAGATTTAATTATTTAGCTTTTCAGAGCTTTTTATTTACCTTTAAAAGCAAAACATTAAAAATGGATAAGTGTCACCTCTATCACATCTACTTTACATGACCTCTTTTCTCTCTGGATAGCATCTGTTTGTTCTGAATATTGGACAGCAGAGGATTTTCTTCGGGCTTTTACAGCTGTGTGCATTATTTATAGTTTATAGGAAGCAGTTATGAAACAACTTGGGTAGGATACATCTAGTTTATTTGTGGTTCTTCTCTGATAAATATTGTGAATTAGCCTGTGTATTTTTGAAGCTAAAAAAATTTCATCTTTCAAGGCACAATAGTAAATGCAGGAGCACTGTGACCATAGCTGTTATTTCCTACTTACTTACTGCAACTTAAAATTTCTTTGATTTTTGATGATAGGTGCCTGTGAAGTCTGCCTGCTTTCCTTTCCTAAATACTGAATCAGTGTGTTCATTACTTGTTTTTTAATAGTAAATTACTTCGCTTATGCTTTTCTAGTGTACACTTGGACGTCCAGTCAGTCTCTTGAGCAGTCTGATTAGACTGATTAGAATTAAATTGTTTGAAATACCTTTTTGCCCTTCCCCTCTCAAAATCCATTCCATATATTGACTGTAGTGCCAAAAAGCAACTTGGCATTACCTAATTCATTACTTTTGAGTTTTCATAGTCATACATGTTGATCAAGTCATATTTATGAAGCTCAAAACCAGGAAATAAAAATGGAACAGTTACCCCTATTAAACTGAATAGCATAGTGTTTTCTGCATTTTCTTGTAGGCCACAGAGGCTGAACATTAGTCAGTCAGTACTAGATTTGGTGAGTCTAGGTTCAAAGAGATGCCTAACTGAAAAGATTTTTTACGGCTTGTGCTTGAATTTGACTTTATTACAAGTGTCAGTTTCATAAAACATAAAATGTAATTGTAATTGTGAACGTCCAATGTGAACTTTCAAATCATAGCTTTTATTCTAAATTCTTTGCTGTCTTACAGGCTTGTGAGATGTGCTACTTCTACTATGTAGCTTTTGGTTTTTTAATTTTTTTTTTAAGAAAATTCAAGTCAGACTGATTTTCTCCATTTATTTCCTCATTCTTTCCAGATAATTTCATCTCTTACTTTTCCTGATTCAGATGACTTTTGCCAATCATTTAACTAACTATTGGGATTTTTCTGCACCATGTTGTCTAATATTCATAGTGTTGAAAGCATAAAATCTCGTAGGAGGTTTACAGAAACATCTTTAAACAGGATTGCGAAGTAGCCACAAGAGCTATCCAGGAGATTAGGCTCAACTGATATTTAAATAAGAATCTCTTGACACACCTTTATTTAGGATAATCTAAATTTAATATTACTTGTAGATCTGAGTTATGAGATAAAGGGCTGATGACACAGGTAGTCTCTTGTCTGTATTAAGGCTGAGTAGGCCTTAATTTTTAAGATCCTCAAAAAGCAAAACTGCTTATTCAAAACACCTAAACACATAATATCAGACGGAGCACTGGGAAAGCTAACTTGGACGAGGTGTAAGAGTTTTTTCAGACAGCATCATGAATCACAAACCAGAAACACAAAGTCGAGGCAAGAGGTTACTGGAGCTGACCCTGTCTTAGTAGGAAACTAAGAGGCTTTCCAATACACATTTAAATCTGGGGATGGTTTAACTTGTGGATAGCTATAGATTTATCTTCTTTCTTCTGTCACCTTTTTGCAGACTCAGACACATTACCTATTTTTAAGCATGTTACTAGACTTAGAGACAAATGTGTGTTCTGTTGGACATTGCTGTCTTGGCAAATGGAGTTTGGTGTGGAAGAAACACAGACGGAGGAGTCCAGTTCTGTCATTGTTCAGTTCAGTCCTTATCTTCAGGCAATATAATTAGTCATTATGTCCATTAAATAATGAAGTTCCTCTTAAATATTTTAAGTGGTGGCTGATCTGGTTTAAGTCTAGCTCCTCCTTGTTTTATCTGGAAAGTAAGTGTTTAGACATAGATGAATGAGGAAAAACTGCACAGAACGAGAACTAGTTTGAGTTATCCTGGCCAATTGCCTCCAATTTTATTTGAGTAAAATTTGTGCACGTTTGATATGGTGGTCTCTCTGTCTGAAATCCATAGTAAGACGAGACTTCGCTTTAGCTTGTACAGCCGTAGTGGTACTTGAGTGAGTTTGGACTGAAGTTCTTTTCACTAATAACTTAGAAACTCAGTTTTCCCTTGTAACCTATTTTGTACTTTCCCACCACCTGTCAGACGTAGCTTGGAATGATGTATCTGATGGAATGTTTGGAATAGCTGCTTCTACTGCATTTTATTAAATGCTTGTCTGAATTTTCTGGAAATCATCCGTCTGTCTGTGAACTGACAAACTACTTAACAAGCGGTTAATATAAGCAGGAAGATGTAAGAGTGGTTCCTCAAACACTGATTCCAGAAATCAGGTTTGATTTACAACTGTTTGCATTGCTTGTTCAAAGTCAACATTTATCTTTCTTACGTGCTGTGAATAAGATGATTTTTGATTCTCAATTATTATTAATGTCTAATTAAACCACTAGTCTTCAGGCATCATTTTAATGTCTAAGAAGTTTTGCATTTTCTTGACCCTTGTAAGTAAATAAGGATTTTGGAGAACACTTTTGAATTTTAGATTATAACCTAAGTAAAACAAAACTGAAGTAAATAGAATCTCATTCATAGGTTCACTGAGGATGAAAAGAACTTTTGGAGATTATCTTGTCATTTCCTCAAGCATTCCTCAGTTTCTCAAGCAGATTTTCCTTCAGCAGGTTTCTCAGGACCATGTCTATTCAGATTCTTCAGTATCCAGAAATGGAGACCTTACAAACCCTCCAATTGGCTGTTTCAGTTTTCTATCACTGTCATGATGAAAGCTTTTCTTTCACTGTAAAATCATAGAATAAAATTGCATAAATTCAGACTTGTTTTGAATAAAATACTGGATTTTTTTGTGCACCTTCCTAGGCAAGTGTCCTAATATTTCTCCAGTTCAACTAATAGAGTGTCTCCAGAAGCATGGTCATAAATTGAATCCTTTATAACAAAGAGGCTGGGTAAGCTCTTTGTCTGCAGTCTGGGTGGTTTTTTATATGAAAAGCAGATCACTTCAACATAGAGGGAGAGGAGAAATACTTTCTTCCCATCTTACTTTGTGGGATCTGGAATGACTGAGTGAGTGTTGTATTGGAAACATCCTGTACGAAATAGCTTTCTCTTAAAGATTTTAGCATCTTTTAAGGTTGTCATTTAAAAGGGCTTCTCAGGAGATTAATAACACACAGCTGAAATCAGCATGTCTGTATTAGGAGATAACACTGATATCAGTCATGCACAAAAAGAGAGATTCCTCTTTTTTGGAGACGCTTTTGGGAAGAGTTTCTGCAGACAGTGAGAGTGATGGAGTTGACGGTTACAGAAATTGCTCTACTGCAATCAAACTGATAAGTAAAAAGGCTTCTAGGATTAGAAATTTGGCAATATCTTAAGTAGAGCTGTAAATGAATAGAAATGCTTTTTGGTATTTCCATATGGTTTGTTATAGAAACATGACAGAATGCTGAGGTTGAAGGCATGAAAATCATGGAGTCCAGCCTATTCAGAGCAGGGTTCTATAGAACAGGTGCTCAGTCTTCTATCTTGTTAGGGTTTGGATTCCCTGTTAATGTGTGTATTAACCTGTTCATGGATCCAGCTAGACAATTTACGTTTGTCTGACATGTTTCGAGGAGGAGATGTGAGAGAATGGAAGTAGCTTTGGGGAGTGGGGTGCTGGTACCCTCTGACTTTCGGTGCCATGGGAGGCATAATAGGTGCAAAATTGTAAATGCCAGTGATGATGGGCTAGTTAGTAAATTCTCTTACAGTATTTAATTAAGTGCAGAGTTTCCTGTTGTTTTTTGCATGACATATTGTTAAATGTATGCTATATAGATACAATACAAAAAGTTGATACAGGATTAATTCCGGTCTATCTTTTTTGGACAATAAATGAATGTGCCATTTGTGCTTTATGTAATGCTGTTTATCCTTTTATATTGTTGGGTACCCAAGCTAATCATTCTAACTAGCATTTTGTGAATTTGGTATGTCAGATGCTAACTCTATGGCTTGTTGACAGGTTTTTTTACCTTGTTTTGGTGTCTTGAAAAAACCCCAAAAAACCGCAAACCAGCAAACAAAACCACCTCAGAGTATGGGAGTGTTTCTGGAAAGATTTATGCTAATAAAGGATAATATTCTTGCTAGTATATCTTTTCACTATGTTAAAATTTTCCACATATTTGCATTCCTATGCACTAAAAGTACTTCTAAAGTAGGATGTTAGTTAGGGATAGTATACTGTAGGTTTTGAAGCTGTCAAAAGATGACTACTGCTAAACTCCAGTGTTCTATTAGTGCTTAGGCAAAATTAATGATTAGAAAGGGCCTGTTGTTCAGACATAAGAACTAATTAAAAATGCTTTATGTCCATCTGAATTTCCAGCACTAAAAAAAAAACGAAAATAATACTGCATCTTTGGCTGATATTTAGTTCTTGGTCAGATACTTGTACCTGTTGTTTTGCATATTGGAAAAAAACAAGCCTTTAAACTCCTTGTTATTGAAAGGCTCTAAGTAGTATGTAAGTAACATCTGTAAAATTTTTTGGCTTCTAATTTGGATCAAATTCTGACATTGAGTGACTTTCAAATGTACTTCATTTTCAAGCTGTAGTCCAGAACTTTGCTGCTATACTATTTAGGTTCAATAAAAAGTTTAAGAGTGGATAGTGGGTTCCTGATGTCACTTCAAACTTGATGCTTCTGCAGATTCTCTATTGTCTAACAGATCATAATACATTTCTGAACGTACTCTGCTTACCAGTTTTTAAATCTTGCATTAAACTGAATGTAGCAATTTCTGTGTTGAACACAAGAACAGAGGAAGCTACTTGAAATCTACCAGTTGATGGAAAAATTAGGTGTTGTTACCCTTTGCAGTTTTGTTCTTTGGAGTGGGTACTGTTCTTCAATATAAGCGATGTTTGCTCAGTGTGTGCCTGTAGGTTTTAAACAGTTAGCTATTCATTGTGTGGCACTGCAGTACTAGTGATGTCTTTTGTCTTTTTAATCAGGACAAAGCTTGGGTTATGGATTTGTGAACTACGTTGACCCCAAGGATGCTGAAAAAGCTATCAATACCCTGAATGGATTGAGACTTCAAACTAAGACTATAAAGGTATGTAGTGGTAAAATTATTTAAAGAAACTGAACTGTTTTGACTTCCTGATTAGTTTTACCTTTACAAGTGTAACAAGCATTCAGCTAATGTTAGTAGAATAAACTAAGATTTTGTGTAGTAAATGGTCCTTTGTAGTCTGTGTTTAGAGTTAGATTAAGTGTAGAAGGTATAGAAAATGGCATTTTCTTAACCCACTTAACACTTTAGATGTATAGTTGATTTGTTTTAACTGAGATTTTGTTACACGCCTTAATTGAAGAAATGCTATATAGCATATTGTTTGAACACCATGTGCTTCCTCATTTTGTCAAAGGTGGTATAACTTCCTTATTAATACTTCAGGTTTTATGTTGGTAGTTGTCTTGTTTTTCTCACAAATCCTTAGAATGAAGTGCTGAAATAACAATTGGTTGTCTATGAATTACTTCACTTCTAGGGTCGTTATGTCTCTAATATTTGGTATTCCTGTGTTTTCCTGTTATGTTACAACTCCTCATTGCACTTCTTTACTAAATTCAGTTTCTCAAATTTCTAGAAACAAATCTTGAGAATTACTTTTCTTATCTCCTCTTTTAATCCAGTAACAGAAGACTGAGGATACTCATCTGAGTGATAGAACTCTGAAATTCTGAGAGAGGAGATTAAGTAAAATTATCAGGAAATGGAGACTTTTGAACATGTTTCACAGGTGTTGGTATCTGAAGGCAGTATATGTTCCAGCTAACCTGTTCTTCCTCATTAAACTGCAATTTGCTAGCTGATCACTTGGATAGTGGGTGCCTTCTAACTTTGAGACATGAAATAAAGTTCACCTCTAAAAATATTTCTAACTAAAAAGTTAGAAATAATACTTCTAACTAAAAAGTTCAGTGCAGAGCCACTGAAAGACAACTGATATGAAAATAAGATACCAGTAGTTTTGGCTAAAGTGTCTTACCTGTTCTGTATTCATAAGATTTAATAAAGTGGATTACACTATTTGAAACTTAAATACTGCTTTGTAACAAATGGTGACTCATTTATCTGTGAAGCAGTAGAAACGCCCAACCTACTGTGAAGCATTTTGTAGCTTACATATTCCTCAGACTGGCCAGGAGGCAATGGTAAGCAGAAGTCAAGTTGATGTCTGAGGTCTTTTCTGCCTCTGGAGACAGCATCTTGAGTAGAGAAAGTCTCTTATGAGGTCCCAGTCACAGGGCCTTTGCAGAGGTTACTTCCTGTTTATAGACAACAGTGTTCCTATTTGTCCAGGGTTAGTAAGTCAATTAAAAAAACCCCACCAAAGAAACACACCCTCCCCAAAAAAACCCAAACAAACAAAAACCCAACCTGTTTGACAAACTCAGAATGTAACCCATAACTTTCAACTACACTTCAAAAAATGTGTATAGCTGAGATTTTTATGTGTACCTTCATATTAAAAATATTGAATAGGAATGTTAATGTATATTTATGCTTCAAAGTAAACAAATTAGATATTTGTTTTCTCTATGCAATTTTGAGACTTCTGTAGGAATGCTTAGTACTTTACTGGGATGATGGTTCAAGTTTGTTTCCATTAGTATGTAAAACTGGAAGGAACTTCACTGGTTCAGTCACAGTTTGATGTGTCCTCACATTATGGTGAACTGAGTGTAATCCTACTCAGAGAAAACTGACTGTCTTGACACTGATGTGTGATGCTCTGGATCGGAGCTGTGACAGATACCTCTGATCCACAGCTTCTATACTAGCCTGCTTGTCACTGGATGTTTTTTTCTTTTCCTTAAGGGCATGTCACTTAATGTTTTCTTGAAACAAAATACATTGAAAAATGTGGATTTGCAAAATGCATACTTAAGGGTTGGGTTTTTTTAATATGGATAGCAATACAAAATCCGATTACCTCTTCCCTTTTTTAAAAGAAGATCCTATGGAATGCATCATGGAATACTTCACTGAATCCTTTGCAAAGTATCTTAACCAACTTGCAGGTGCATATCTCTAAAGCCAGTAATAGCAGTCTTAGTCTCGTCTAACTTGGTGATTGTATTGCCTTCTGATTTAACTGAGTAGTAAAACACTGAGGTGGGTGTATACACTTGACAGTAAAGCCACTCCAGGGGCGTATTAGATATGTGGACCTTGCTCAGCTGGACGGTATGCCTCCAATGCATATTTGCAATGTAAACAAGCTTATGTGTACTGCACGTAGCCTGTGAAGTTTGACCTTTATTGAATTATGCAACTTCAGTGTGAAAACAAGTTGTATCTCATAAAAGGTAAAATGTTTTTTATGGCTTCTCTTTCGGAAGATGATGCTGCTGGCAAGCTTTTTATCTCTGTTCTATTTAAGAGACAGTAAAAACATGAATTTTTGTGCCTGGAGTGATTTTTCTGCTAACCTGCTCACTTGTCCATAACTTTTTTTTTTTCATTTAGGTTGTCCAGGAAAGATCAGTTCTCCCCAAATGTGGAAAAACAAACAGGTTATGGGGATCACTGAGTTACGTATAGGGATAGGAAAATTGAGCACATGTTTTTTCTTGTCTTGGCTTTTGCATTCTCTCTTTGGAGAGGAGAAATGCTCCATGGCTTCCCCTCCCCATGGTTTTGGGGGTTTTTCTGAGAAAACTCCTAAAAAGAAAGAAGATACAAGTGAATTTATTGTGACATTATCTGAATAGGAATATCTTCCAATATGATGTAAAAGAGTTCTGCATTAACAAGAGAGTGTATTAAGATTCACTGTCTAAAAAGAACTGGGCTGACAAATGGCCTCTCTTTGGACTGGCTGAGAGCCATTGCAGGAGGGTGATTAGGAGACAGCTTTTTACCTACACTACTGAGAGGTAGCAGGAAGACATAGGACAATATTTTTGACTTTCCTTCATGGATGCTAGTTCGCCTTGATGATGGACACAGTTCTTTGTGGATTGTAGATGCCGTGGAAACACTGAAGATGACAGTAATGCTGTGTTTTTTGAGGGCTTGAAGTGGCAGAGCCCCTGCATGCAGGACCTGGCAGTTCTCTTAACAGAAAATGCTGGTGAAACGTGTAGACATGTATGCAAATACATGTTGGAAAGGGTGGAAAAATATTTTGTCCAGCCTAGAGGCCTTGGAGTTGTCTTTTTTTATAAGATAGCATTTATAAGATGTCTGTATTCTACTTAGCCTAGTGCTGCTTGAAAGTCAGATTTAATGAGGTTTTCATTCTCTGAAGTTCTTTAGATTATTGGGATGTTTACATGAGTAATTATTACCTGTCAGGGGAATAAAATTTAAGGAATATTTTATCTAAAGTATTAAATCTGTAGGTTTTCTTCCTGCTTGTTTGTAACTTGGCATGTAATAAAAATAAAAACAGGCTTAACATTCTGCCAACTTCCTGTTGGAATGAATTTGACAAATTCTTTGACTACAAACACAAGATGTCCTGTTTTGCCATCATCACCTACTTGACTGCCCTACCATAGAAAGTTGTTTAATGAGAAGAGCTATTTACAGCTTCAGTGGGAGAGTGAATACTAAGCATTCAGCTTTGCAAATGCCCAAAAGAGTGTTGTATGGCAGGGAAAGACTTGAAATGAAATGCTGCAAGTTCATTAGTGTTCTTTGAGTCATTGTCATTAAAACTTGGCATTACGCAATGTGATTTCACTTGGTGTCTTGAACCACTACTTAGATTGACAGCAAGATTAATTGTAAAGGAATTATCCTCTAATTTAACTGTTCAGTAGCTGCACCCGTAAGAAATTTTACCAATGATAGTACTCTTGAAAATACTTCAGACACTTAATGGAAAACGGCAAAATACTGAAAAAAAAGAGAGATGCTGGTTTGATTTCTGAGTTCAGTGCAACAGATAAAGATTGAGATTGTTCCTGACTTCACCACTGATACTTGTAGAGGAAAAAATTTGGAAGTGTCCCTTTTTTGTAGTAATTTTTTATGAACTAATATCCTTGGGTAGCAATGAAGTACACGTGAGTTGTGTAAAAACTCTATTAACAGAGGCAAGTGAGCTGTGAAGGTGAGAGAGAAAACCTCCTTACCTTCTTGATTTTTTTTTTTGATTCCCACCTGCCCCTCCACTAGTATTTAAGAATGTTGATCTAATAAGGATCAAAAGGGAATCCTGTGTGGAAGTTTAATTTAAAGCTAGCGAGTTTTACTGATGTCAGTCAGCAAAGGCAGAGAACAGGGCTATGATGCCAGAGCATTTAGTGGTCTTGACAGGGTAATTAAATACCTCAGGACTGTATTCTTAATGTCAAATTGCACTGTTCTAGCAGACCTGAAACAGAACAGTTTTTATTGGAAGATAGGTAAAGGTGGTTTTTTTCCTTAAATTTCTGCAGGAGTTACATAAATTATAATTATGCAGTCTTTTAGCTATGTTAACAGTTAAAGCTTTGACAGCATTTTGATTTTAATAGTACACACACACAACACACATACACATCTTTTCATCTCCAGGTAAAATATTTTCTTCACTTGAATTCAAGTCTCCTCAGACTTTGAATGTTACTTACTCAGCTTAAGCTGACTGCTTGTTTTTCATGTAGCTGAATAGTACTGAGAGGAGGATTCAGTTCTTAGTGCATATTGCTGTCACTTCCTGTAAACCACGTTATGGCCAGGTGTTGGTTATCCATTCACACAGAGTGTCAGGCCAAACCATAAAATGTGCTGTCCTCACAGCCCCAAGTGCTGTGTTGCTGCTGATTGGAGTGTCTTGCAAGAGTCCATCCCTATTTCTCTGAGGGAGAGAATCTTTGGACCAGTGCAGCTCACCCTCAGGCTGCTGAGTGACTTTGCAGCCAGAAAGGTTCTGCGTCAGTAAGGTCCTTCCTGAGTTGCATAGGGGGATTCCTGACACAGAAATGATGTTAGAAGTGGCCAACAGTACTCTGTAGAGCTGATGGAAGTCTGCAAGCATTGCGCAAAAGCCAAGTGTTACACAAGTAAAAACCAAACAAAACAAGTCTACAAAAACAGTAAAACGCTTCTTGTTACACTAAGGTTGATGCTGCATTTTTGTACCCTGCTGTCCATGCTACACGAAGTCCTCTAAGAAGGTTGTGGCTTTCTGCATGGATTCAAAATGCTGTAAATGCCAGGCACAGGGATCTGTTAAGGTCTGTTGTTTTGAGGGGGTTTTTAAATTATTATTATATTTTGTTTTGAATCCAATACCTGTTTTCTTTGTAAGAGGGTTTTTATCAATGTAAAACATGGTTATGCTTACTTTTGAAATTATGGCACTCTTGAGACAGTTAGACCTCTGTTAATCTAGCAGCTTTCAAGGGTTTTTTTGTCAAATTAAGTATTGACTCTGCTGTCTTTCATCCATGCAGTAATAGTTTTACCAGAAAGGTTGTAAGTTATTCTAGTGAACTGTACGTTACAATGGATGTGTTTCGTACATTTCTAGATGTGCTTGAGGAATAGTGCAAGAGATTCCCAAGTGTTGTGTTTGCCAGAGTCTTTGTCAATAGTAGAAGCTCCTTAGGTATAACCTGATGTTTACTCATTTCCTTCAGGAGAATAATTGAGGTCTTGTATTTTAAGATTCTATTCCTGTTTGTATTATTTGTGTGGAGGGCATAATATTATACTATGTATTCTGTCCTCCTTGAAAAGTTACTGCAGTGCATCTGAAATTCCTGTGCTGTCATTGTTTGGACATGAGTGGGGATCAGAATCATGAGCGTGAAATATGAGGAGATGGCTTTTGAGACCCTTAAGAATGTGAAAAGTATGAAATGGAAAATGTAGACTTGATCTCCTTTCATTTCATATATTTTATTTGTACTTAAATACTAAGTTAAGTATTTCTTATTTTTAGCAAGAAAGCGATAGCTACGGACTGCAAGTTTTACAGTGCTCTTTTGTATTGGCTCTTTCAAGAGCAAAACAGAATTGCTGTTCTGTGATTGTAGTGCATAATTCCCATCTCATGTTTTATGTCAGTGAACTTCATTATTGTTTTTCTTTTATCAGACGTTAATGTCCCTGATTTAAAACTGTTACAGTGTCTTGAGAACTTCTGGGAACTCCCCTGCTTCTGTTTCCATCAGTGGCAGGGTTTCCAGCTGGTTTCTGTTCTTAGCACATAAGTACATTTGCTTCTGTTCACCAAGTGGTGTTTTGGGTGTCAGTTGATTTAGACCAAGCCTTCTGGTTTTCCTCTGTGCTAAATACAGCAGCATTTTATGAGGTCTTCCTCTCTGAGCAGTATGCTGTCCTTAATTGGTTATATCCTGAGGAAGACTTCTGGTCCTCGTCCTCTCAGATATCTAAAGACTCGTCTTAAGTCTAAGTTTGTCAGGTTGGTCCATTCATGCCCTCAGCTGAGTGGCAGCAGATGTGGATGCCATGACTCAGGCCTGTGACTCTGGGCGTGGGTTGTAGCTGTCAGAGCTGGAACACTTTGAGGGGTGAACTAAAATAGTGAAACCTCTTCTGATGATAATGCTGAAAGGCTGTTGCTTCAGTGTCTGTTTTTTCAGTGCATTTCCTATTGTACAGCAGGCTGTAAAAGCAGGACCTTTATGGGATATGGTTGTGTTTGCCAGCTTAATCTAAACTTGTAAGTGAAGCTGTGTTGAGCTTTTTTAGTTCCACAGAGCTGGGTGTAAGCTGACTTCACAAAGGAAAGTCTGGATTTCCAGTTCGCTCTGTCCACAGAAGCGTGCTACTGCAGGTTTCCGCCATGAACTCAGCACAGCATGCACATGTTCAACAAGGTTGTGTACTGGGAAAAGTGGTCTTGAAGCTTTGTTTGGAGTGGAACAATCTTATTTGAGGGCAGACAGGAAGTAAACTTAATGGGTATGCATCAATGTACTCTCCTGTTTCAGGCAACAGCCTGTCACTAGTGACAGCTGAGACCTCATCTCTGCCGTGTGCTGCAGCATCTTCTTACTAGAAATCAAATTAAGAACAGTTCTTGAATTGTGGTATCTCATTTTAATTTAAGTGCAAGTTAAGAACACTTGCCTGGCACAATGGCCTCTGAGAACATTGCTGTAAGAAAAAGCAATATGTCCTTTTTTTTTATTGCGCTTGCAAGAGGAGGCATACTTGCTCCTAATGTATTCCTTTTCTCAATATAAATCTGTCTGCTTTGTAGGTAGATTTAATCCATTTTCATCTGGACATACCGGATGGTAGTTTTTTGCTGGAGTTCTTTTTCCACAGAAACACACATTTTAGAAGAACTGGATACTACTCTTAAGGACAAGTAGTGTTTTAAGCAGAGTGATTGCACTAGTGATTGCTAGTGAATGTAAATATTTACTGAAATGCTGATTTCAGCATTTAAAGATTTCAGATTTAAAGGCTTGGAAGAATATGTTAAGTAGAGGTGTTTAGGAAGAAATTGTATTAAATTCTCTAGTTTTTTGAGAGAATACAAATACTTTATCCTCTACTAATAAAAGAGCTCAAAGCACAGTACTGAGGTATCTAGAGGTAGTGGCAGATAGTAAGAAACTGAAACATTCACTTGTAGGGGCTGTTCCTCTTTATTGTTTATGGTAACTTCTTTGTTTTACTTGCTAACTTTCAAAGTTTTCACTTGAAAATAATAGTGAATCAGTTCTTCTTGATGTTAGGAAGTCAGGTATTAAAGCAGTGAAAATACTTAGATTTGGTGGTGTAATGTTTGCATTTTTAGAAACAAGTGTCTTTTCTACTAACTGCAGTGGAAAATTCCAGTAAAACTGTTTTTAAATTGGTATCTCTAGTGCTGTTCAGTGTTGTACAGTGTGTCATCATTCAGTATTTAAACTGCAGGCTTTCAGGCTGTTACTTACTTGCCTTGTGTTCAGTGGTGTTGATATCATGTAACTATAGTGTTTACCTGTTGAATTAGCTTTGGAATAAAAATCTTGGCACAGTTGTTAATTCAGTCCATATAAAAATTGTTTAAAGAGACTAAATATAGAACTCTCTGCAAATAATTATTGAACGAGCTAAATGACATTATATAGGTAGGGAGATTAGTCTGTGGAGTCTCTGCTTTAAATGCGTATCACAAGTGAAATGACTGGACTTTGATATCAAAAATGAAGAGGGATATGTCCCATGTATATCACTTACAAGGTTCTTTTCATAGGAATTAGTTATACTAGTAATATTTTGTGGTGTGCTTGTTTTTCTCTAGTGGTGCTGACTTAAATTACATCTCATTTCTGAAGTTACACATTTCTTTCAGATTTCTTGCCTCACCAGTAGTTCTGGTGTTTAGCAAGATGGTTAAATATAGTGTTCAGATATTGGTGATGAATTGGTTTTGGTTTAGTATGTATTATTGCTGTGACTAATGTGCCCAAATACAATGTGTTGGAGTAGTCAGTTGGAGGTAATGACAGGGAAACTGGATTTGTAAGAGTACTCTATACTGGTTAGAGTATTGCTTCCGTTTACTTGCGCTCTTGACATTACATTCAATGTAGGCCTTGACTGCTACGTCAAACTATTCAAAATGTCTTTCACCAGTGAGGGCATGGGCAATACTGGACCAGTTGTCACCATACAAGAACCCATACTCACTTATCACGGGAAAATGAGAGAGTTTTGCCAAAGCTGCTTTATATTTTGACAGATGCCAGTTCTGTAGCATAATGTAAACTTGCAGTAAGTTAGAAAATATTTTTTGCAAGTTTCTTCTCTTCTGATAGACTCCTTGTGAGTTTATATCTTCATATGTGGCAGCATGTGTCCAGCATTGTGAATTCCCCCTTGAAAGACAGCGTCTGCTAGGGTTTGGTAATTCATGGGTTTACTGGGACTAATCCTGTTTCCCAGGCAGTCTGTCTCTGTTCCTTGGCCTTGGGTCTCCTTAAGTCCTGCCAAGCAAGGCATGGAAGTTTATTTCTTAAAGAAGCACATGGCCAAATGGGCAAGTTGAGCAAGTTTGTTCATTCCTTAGCTGTTGTTTTTTTCTGCCTGGTAGAAAAGGGTAGCTGTCACTGTCTTTGTTGCTTCTTTGGCAGAATGTGGTCAAACTTTACTCTCTGTTTTCCTGTAATTTTGAAAATAGGGCTTTAGCTCTTGTGTGGCTCTTGTGGAAGGAACAAGACAGTGTGACTTACAAGGTTCCATGTTGGATAGCTACAAGTTTTTGAGGTCAGTCCTCTTCAACCAGCACAAAGGTACTTTGCACAAAGCTTCTGAGTGAAAATTGAAGGATCACAGCAGTGTTCAGAGTTGTTTAATCTCCAGCATGCTGTCTTCTGTTTTGCTTTCACAGCAGTCTTTAGAGTCTGCTGATCTGCATGGAAATGAGACAGGAAGGAAATATCAAAGAATTAGGCAAAAGACAGAATGACAGAATCAAGTTCCAGTTGCTCAGTATTGGCTAACAGTGCATGGATGGGGGGAGGGAAGGAAAGGAGATAAATCTGACTACTTCTTGAGGATCCTTTTTACTTTTACAATTTACATAGATGAAAAGCCTAGATGAAGTATTTTGTCTTGTTTGAGTAGGGCAGATGTTCTGTTCTAATCATTCTTTTAGTAAAACCGCTTGTACAAACTTCAGGAGAAAGTAGTGAACGTGCTGTTTTGTAGCATGTGTCTGAAGGTCAAATAATCTACTTGATCATCCTAAAATATTTTGACTGACATGCCCAGGCAGCAGGTAAAAAACTTCTGTCCAAAAGGATCCAAGAAATTGACTGTTAAATGGCATTTGTTTTTCAGGCCTCTGTTGCAGAAATTGACAAGCTGCTGAACAGGCAAAATAGAGGTTGGAGTCCTACTTCTGCCATTCATTCTTAGGCCTGTGAAAGTGATGTAGCAGAGTTTATCTTGATCTCATGAACGTGATGATGTGTCATTTGGTAGCAAGCTCAACATGTACAAAAGACATAGCACTTGAAAAACACTTGCAAGCCTCTAAGTGCTTCAGACTGTCTTTCTGTGCCTTTGGCCCATATATCACACTGAAATATTAATTCCTTGTATGTTTTACTGCTTTTTAATGAGAATTCATGGAACATGGGACATTCATGGAATGTCTTAAACAGTCAGCTGACTGAGAGCACTTTCTCTGCCAAGGCTTGCTGGAATATGTACCTAGCTTTTTCTCATTTATTTGGACATAGTTTTTATATCTGAGTTCATGTAGTCAGCTTTTCCTGTGTGGTCCAGGTTGCATTCCTTCTGGTTTTGGAAGCCAGCTCCCAAAAAACGCACCCCACCCCATCCTACCCCCCCCAACCCATGAAACAAAGAAATAAACCCACTGAACTGGCTTTGCAAAGTAACTGTTCTGTCTGCTGTTGGAGATGTTTTAATATCTGAGAATGAGTAACACTGTTCTATTTCAACTGGTTTTGAAGTGTTTGTTTTCCAGGATTTTTTTGGGTTTTTTTCCTAAGGTTTCTTATGCACGACCAAGTTCAGCTTCTATCAGAGATGCAAATTTGTATGTTAGTGGACTTCCAAAAACAATGACCCAGAAAGAACTGGAACAGCTCTTTTCCCAATATGGACGTATTATTACTTCTCGTATTCTGGTTGACCAAGTCACTGGTAAGTAGGCAGTTTTGCATGGCCTTTCATGGACTCACAGTTTAGGAAATATTTCATCTTTCAGTACAATAATCTTGTCTCTGTAATGTATAAAAGGTGTATGTAGACCAGAAAATGCATTTTTCTCCTGGAATCATTGATAAATATGCATGGACAAAAATAGACTGTGTAGTGTTCTGAGCCAGCTTGAGTCATTTCCACCCTAAAGGTGCAGGTTTGAAGCTTGTTTGATGACTTGTAATAAATTTACAGCTGCCATAATCTTCCTTTCCAAGCTGCTCCATGAAATTAGTCTCCCAGTGCCTTACAAAGTGCTATTAAACTTGTTTTTTCTAAGAAGAAAATTTTATGTAGAAGTGCACTGGTTCTCTGAGGCTAGGATTACCGAAGCCCCAGACTGGCAGTTGCTGCTAAGACTGTTTTCAAGGCTAATCATTAAATTTGAGCACACACATGAACTTCGAGTTCCTAAGAGCCAGGTAAGTTTTGTGATTACCAAGGCCTTAAAGTACTAAGATGTAGCAGGTTATTTGCATTACTACAGTATGTGTGTCAATCAGGTAATGGTTGTCAGTGACACTTTGTGGTTACTCTTCAGACTGCTACAGTAATTCCTGTGGTTTTTTGCTGTTTCAAATGGCTGATCTTGAGGAGCTTTATAATTTTCAGAATCACCTGCTGTGGCATCTCTGCCAGATAAAAGCAATTGAATGAAAAGCCAAGTACATGACAGGAGTATTAAGTGTACAAAGCAACATACAAAGAACCAGAGCTCTCCAAATTCTCCCCCTTCTGGAGCACTAAGGGATGGGATGGAGGAAGTAATTTACTCACATAACTGTTCCCCGAATAAGCTGGTTTTGATTTATTTATTTTTTTAATAGTTATACCTTTTCAAAGCCACATATCCTCTTGGGTGGCAAACAGCTTCCAGTTGTAGAAGGTCATAAAGTTTTTTAATTGTCTTCTTTGAAAAGTTTGTACATGCCAACATTTGAGTCTTGGCTGACCTTTAGGGGGACTTCCATTAAGTTAAAAGAAATCTCAGTGTTGACACTTAGGGTTTGTTTTAATAGTTTGAGTTGTTGAGAGTGTAGAGA
Organism: Acrocephalus scirpaceus scirpaceus; assembly: GCA_910950805.1. NCBI lineage: Eukaryota > Metazoa > Chordata > Aves > Passeriformes > Sylviidae > Acrocephalus > Acrocephalus scirpaceus. The sequence continues at coordinate 47,380,039 of OU383776.1, forward strand.
GGCCTGGAAAGACAGATAAAGGTCAAATACTGACTTGTAGATGTAGCAGATTTATAGGACAGATTCCTAGACTTTGTGCAATAAATAGCTGTTCACAGTAGGTTCCTGTGTATTTCTACATAGAAATAGATGGAATTTAACAAACGGACCAGTAAGTAAATACAATTTAACTTCTAATATGCATGATAATTCTGTTAATATTCATAAATCCTGCTATTTGCAGTGTACTTTCTGGCATATAGATGGTTGTTAAGGCTTAAGCTTTCTTGCCTCCTTTTTAGTAATTTGGAAGAAATAGGCTCAGAATGGTATGAATAATAAGGTTGTGACACAAACTGACAGATAAAAAATGCGAAGTTGAAGCTGTGACATTTGCCTCTTTAAAGCTTTCTTATGCCTGTTCATTGTCACTTTTGATGGCTTAAATCATCATTGTTTATGTACACAATACATTTCTTGTCATTAATGTCTTTCTCAGCTGAGGACAAGTGTCTAACTCATCTGGTTATTCATGAACCAGAATTCATGAAAATGTAAAGGGGCTATAAATGGCACTAGAAATATTACAACAAAACATCAATCTAACTAATGTTGGCTGTTAGTAGCTTTAATATTAATTGGTTCAAACATCCACAGCTCAATATGTTTAAGACACTTGGAGTTTTTGATGTGTCATGTTCCTTCCATACACATTTTTGGGATTCATTTGCATGTTGCCTTTGACTTTTCTATATCAAGAAAAAATTTCTTCAAAAGTAGCACCTAGTGATGTATGGTGATACCCCGAAATGAAATCTTCACTTAGAGGTAACCACTGACTGTTAAACATGGCCATAATTCCCGTTATTGCAATACGGGAATTATATGCACATCAAAAATATGTGCACATCATTATCCTCTTTGGATAATGCATATTATTAGCATATTTGCTCCAAAGAGAGCTTCAGGGGATACTGCAGGAGAAAAAAAGCCTTTTTTTTGCTGCTAGAGAGGAGAGAACTAAGCTATTTATAGATTTTTTTGTGAATTTAGGTACTGCAGGGTAGGTGAAGCTGACCAGAGCTTACAGTGCAGCTGGGTTGGGTTCATCCTTCCAAAAAAATTGCTTTGTTTGCAAATTCCACTTTGGCTCATTATATTTGTTTCCACTGTTTTCCCTCAAACTTCCAAGAATTTTACACAAATGTGTCTTACATCAGTTAACTTAAAAATTAAAATCAGAATTACACTAGAAAATACTTATTTTACACAAAAGCTCAGTTCATGTTAAGCTCAAAGTTATCATGTGTTCACTGCATTTGACCATCAGCATAGCAATTGGCCACACAAATAAAAAGTTATCGTCTAATATTCTGGAATTTGAATTCATTACTGTGTGCTTTTTTCACCTTGTGCAGGGGTGTCACGGGGTGTGGGGTTTATCCGGTTTGACAAGCGAATGGAAGCAGAAGAAGCTATCAAGGGCTTGAATGGCCAGAAACCTCCAGGTGCCACAGAGCCCATCACTGTAAAGTTTGCTAACAATCCAAGCCAAAAAACCAATCAGGCCATTCTTTCCCAGCTGTACCATTCTCCAAACAGAAGGTATCCTGCCCCTCTAGCTCAGCAGGCTCAACGTTTTAGGTAAGTCAAATAATGTGTACAACTGTGCTGAAACTTGCAAGTTCCCACAGGCCTGTTTGTTTGCCTCTACACTTGTGCTTTACTGCTTGTCTGACTTCTGTGTGGGAAGGAAACAAGTGAATGTTGAACTTTGGCTATGCTAAAACCAAAAATGCATGCCATCCTGTTGACAGTGATTCAGTGTTTAGTAAGCATATTTAGGTGAACCAAGGTGGGATCTGTCTTGTACTCAGTCACTTTTTTTCAAAGATTACTTTTCATTTCCTAGAGTATTCTTGATTAATGTGCAAGCTGATTCAGTTAATGTTGACCTGGAAGATTCAGTGTTCTTTTCTTGACCTAGGAGATTTAGTGTTCTTTTCTTAGCCATATGGCATGCCACAGCCAGCTTCCTCTTATCTACCCCTACATTTTTCCTCTGCATTCTGGCTTTCAGTTTTTTTCCTGATCAGTTGTCTGTGTTCTCCATGCTATACTTTGTCTTTTCTTGTTACGACCTTTCATAATGAAGATTGTTCACGTATTTTCCACATGTGCTTTTTGGGGATTTATGTTCCTATTATGTTGAAACTATTGCCGTATAGTTCTCTGTGCAATTTAGTATATTGAAAAGAACAGAAGGTGAGAACAAAGTGAAACAAACTCTGTATTGTCTTCATCCATGAGTACCTTGGATTTTTTTTTTCAATGATCTTGATTATTTCTTCCCTCCCTCTGCCTCTGAACAATGTGGTTGGATTGTGTTAAATAGTAATACACTCAGAGTATTTCTATTTTGTTTTTCAAGAAACAAAACCAGTTGACAGCTTTCTTCAAAGAGAATATACCAAATTTCAAAAGCTCTGCATTGCCTAGACTTGCTTATGAGCCAAATATTTAAGAGTTCATGGACTGAACATCTGTCAGAATTTCTGATTTTTCTTTTCTTCAGCTTTTTGGCCTTACGTGCTGTGTCTCCCAGGTGTGAGGAGTAGGTGTTCTGCTGTAGAGAGGGAATAACCAATTTGATTTGGTTTTTTGTAGTTCTTCTTACCATTTTTTAGGTAGCCCTTACAAAAGGGTTCTGAATGTTGCATAAAAGTAGACTTGCCATTATTCTATAGAGTATAGGGGCAGAAACTGTAGGATGGACTCAAGTGCATGGTATAAAATAAGGTCATGGGTTATGTGTTAGAAGCTTATGTTTTACAACATTCAACATATTCTGGCAAGTCTCAGCCTGCAGACTCATTGAGTCCTTCTTACTGCCAATGTTCCAAGATACTCCTCTAAGAGTTTCAGTTTCACTCAGATGCTGGCTGGGATAACACTGGTATTTCACTGATACTCCAGGTAGATCTATCATGATTTGTAAAAATTCTCCCAGCTTTCAGAGGTTTTTTTGGGTTTGTGCTGGGTTTTTTTTGGGTTTGGGGGGATTTGTCTGCATTTTTTTGGGTTTTGGTTTTTTAGGGGGGTGAGTGGGTTTGGTTCTTTTTTGTTAAGGCCTATTTCTTTGCACTTAGGTAACATCAATAGTCTACCCCTGTCCTGCAGCTTTAGGCTTTTTTTCTTAAATTTTGACTGGTGGAGATTTGTTTTTCTTTAAATGGAATTGAATTTTTATGAATGTCCATTTACATTTCACTTGGAAGCTGTTGATTTTTTCTGAGATACATAAGCATAAAGTAATGCTTAAAAGCACCTTAAGAGATACTGTGATTTGCCCCACATACAAGTTTAATGGTAACAAAAAGCATTGAGTACTACCAAGTCTATAGTAAATAAGAGAGTCAAATCTCTTTAGCTTTTATTGATGTGGAAGGAAGAAAAAGTTTAACTTACTGGTCAAAAGGTAAACTGAGGTTGCAGGCAGATTTTTCTCTTTTTTTTTTGTCAAGGCCTTCAGGCTAATGCTTCATCACTAGAAGACAGTCTTACCAAGTTTTAAACCTTTACACTGTAAAGAGAAATCATCTTTTCTTGTCTTCTAGGTTTTTGCCTTGTATTGTTTAATCATTCCAGATCTGGTACTGACTCTATAGTTGAGATGGCACCAATGCTTCAGATCTTGCATATGTTGCACATGCAAGAAATCTTAGCTGTTGACATTTCAGATAGCATTATGTGATGCAGTGTCCCTATCTCTGTTAACAGTTGACAAAGGCCTGAAAAGATCTTAAACTGTAATAATAAAGGCAACATGATCAATACAATGCTTCCTTTTTTTCTTAGTAAGAGAAAACTTGAGCTGGACTTTCAAAAGCAGCTCTATATAATTGTTCTTAATTTTCTATAACATGTATAATTTAAAACATCTTTAAAAATTTTCCAGTGAAAGTCCCTGAGAATTTTTCCAGAATATTTTCAAATCTTCAAGATAACTGATGAAAATTCATACAAATTATGCCATTATGTATTAAGTCCTCATCTGACTGCCCTTGTAACAAGGACCTAAGTGGTGGTGTTTGTAGGACACTTCACCTTGTTCTCCTCCCCTGATGTCAATGACAATAGACCTCAGTCATCCACACTGTCTACTGATAGTAGTCAAGTATTTTTTGATTTCCTTTTTTCTGCTCTTTTAGGGCTTCAGTAGTTTCTTGTCAGCTGCAAACCCAGCTCACTGCAGAGTCAGTGCGCTCTGGAAAACTAAATCAAGTGTACGTTTTTTACATAGGCTCATATTTTATTGAGTCTTAAAGAGGACCTGTAATAAGACCTCTTCTTCATGTATCTGGGATTTGCCAGAAAGAAGCAAGAGCTTCTTCAGTGTAGACATTTTTTTAAAGAGGCAATTTAAGGGACTCTAGGAATAAAAGCAATAGGAATGGTATGCACTGCATATTTTGGGTATTGGTTGGGTATTTTAAAGGGGTTTAGAGTTGTGGTGGCATTCTATAACTGGGGAAGGTGAGGCAAGAAACACATGAAGAAATCTTGAAAATAATATACATATATTTAAATATGTGTGTGTGTGTATTCTAGAAACACTTCATCTTGGAAAAACATAGTGTCACAGAATGTCCTACATTGGAAGGCACCCACAAGGATCATTGAGTCCAGCTCCTGGCCCTGCACAAGACCATCCCCCAGAGTTCCTGGGGGCATTGTCCAAACAATTCCTGAACCCTAGCAGGCTTGGTGATATGATGACTTCCCTGGGAATGCTGTTTCAGTGTCCAGCCACTCTCTGGCTGAAGAACCTTTTCCTAATATCCAACCAAAACCTGCCCTGACACAATTTCAGGGCATCCCCTTAGGTCCTGTCACAGGTAACCAGAGAGAAGAGACCAGTGCCTGCCTCTTCACTTTCTCTCATGAGGAAACTGTAGAGTGTGATGAGGCCAGCCACCCCTCAGGGTCCCAAGGCTGAACAAGCCAGGTGACCTCAACTGCTCCTTGTACAGCTTCACCTCCAGACCCTTCACCATTTTCTTGGCCCTGCTTTGAGAACTCTCTAATGCTTTGTATCTTTCTTACATAGCAGCACCCAGAACTGCCCCCAGAGTACTCGAGGTGAGGCTGCCCCAGTGCAGAGCAGAGCAGGACAATCCCCTCCCTTGCCCAGCTGTGATGCTGGGCCTGATGCATCCCAGGACATGGGGGCCCTCCTGGCTGCCAGGGTACTGCTGACTCATGTTCAACTTTCTGTTGACTAGGACCCCCAGGGCCCTTGCCATGCTTTTCAGTGTCTCATTCCCCAGTCTGTCAGTACATCCAGGGTTGCCCCATCCCAGGTGCAGAATCTGACACTTGCCCTTTTTAAGTGTCATGTGCTTGGTGATTGTCCAACCCTCTAATTTGTCAAGGTCTCTCTGCCTTAGGGGGAGTCAACAGGTCCTCCCAATTTAGTATCATCAGCAAACAGTATATGGTCTTCCAAGTCCTGCATCCAAGTCATTTATGAGGATGCTAAAGAGCACTGAGCCTAAAATGAAGCCCTGTGGAATCCCAGTAGTGACCAGTTACCAGTCAGATGTCACCCCATTCACTGTAACCCTTTGTGCCTGACCTGTTGCTCACCCATCACATAGTTTGTTTATCCAGCTATGTGCTACACATTTTGTCCAGTAGGATCCTGGGAGAGGCAGTATCAAAAGCTTTACTGAAATCAAAAAAGATTACATCAGCTGACTTCCCTTGATCAGCTGGGTGGGTTATCCTGTCATAAAAGGAAATTAGGTTTGACAAGCAGGACTTTGGCCTCATGAACCATGCTGGCTGTGATTGTTTTTCAATACTTCCCAGAATAATCTCCGTAATTTTACCAGGCACTGAAGTGAGACTGACAGCCCAGTAGTTTCCAATGTCATCCTTATTGTCCTTTTTGAAAATTGAGGTAGTGTTAGCCAGCTTCCAGTCAACTCCATATTCCCAAGATCATTAAAAAACATCATTGGAAGAGTCCTCACAAAGACATCAGGCCAGTTATTTGATGTTCTTAGATGAATCCCATCAAGTCCCATAAATTTGTAGGGATCCTGTTGGAGCAAGAGATCCTGCACAAAGTTCAGAGTTGTTCACCATTCTCTAAGCTCAGGACACTGGGATTCTCTTAGCCCATCATCAGTGTTAAAGATGGAGGCAAAGAAAGCATTAAACTTCTCTGTCTTGTTGTGGGGTGGCTGTCCTCATTCTGTAACAGGCTGATGTTATTTTTGGACTGCTCTTTGAGACTGACATTAAAAATCCTCTTTTTGTTGTCCTCCACATTTTTGGCAAGCTTCAACTTGTGTTGAGCTTTGGCCACACAAATTTTCTTCCTCCAGTGGCAAGCAACATCTCTGTATTTTTTCCATGTCCACCTGAATTTGCCTCCTGTCCTTACACATACATTTTTTGTCTTAGCACTGCTCAGCCAAACCAGCCTTCTGCCTTCCAGCATTCTGGAATTGCTAGAAGGAGTAGGAATATGAAAAATCTTTCTTAGGAGTTTATGTTACAAGAGTTGCTAGTGGTCTAAAATACTGCATCTGTCTTGATAGTCATGTCAGCAAACATGTCAGAAGCCTCAATAAAAGTTTTCCTCTCAACCAAGTTAGTAATGTGGAAAACTTCATCAGTGTGGTCACTGACTATAATTTTATGATAATGGTATGTGATTTAGGCTGAATTTGTGGTCATGGTGCACTTTATGAAATGAACTTCCTATGGTTTTGGTTACTACACAAGAATATCTGTTTTGTATTCACTGTCAGGTGTAATAAGGTGCCATGGCTCTTTCAGTGGTGATACTTTACATTGCATGAGGTTCTGTACACTGTAATGGATGTGACAGTAATATGCTAAGTTTCCTTAGTCTTAAAGGGTGGAAAAGTCTGAACATGTTGCTAAATGTTTTGCAGGTTGGACAATCTGCTCAACATAGCTTATGGAGTAAAGAGGTAATAAAAGATTAGTTGGTTCATAACAACCAAATTATTTTAAAGTATTTTGCAAACTCTTACTTTTCAGTAAGACTTATGTTGGATTTTTGCATGTTGAGACTTCAGCTGAGGTTGTTAATTTTGATCCATTTTGCATGAAATAGACAAACCTTTTGTAGCAGTTCCATGGAATTCCTGTTTCAAATGACTTGCTAATCCTCACTGGTTTTATAGCATGCTTTCTTTTTGATTTTCTGTTACATCATTTCAGACATACCTAGCACTGTTCTCCCTAATCATGTGTAATTTTTTACTTAGTATTTGCACAGTTAGGGGGCAAAAAGTATTTTTGATCTTATCTTTCTGGCCTGAGCAACATGTTCATTCTGTGAAAAGCTCTGTATCATTCTCTTCTTTAATTTTGACCTTTTTTGCTGGGATTCTTTATGAACAGCTGTATTATGATTCTGTTTTGCTTTCCCTCATTCTTTAGTAGGTTTCCTCCAATGGCCATTGATGGAATGACCAGTTTGGCCGGAATTAATATCCCTGGACATGCAGGAACTGGGTGGTGCATTTTTGTGTACAACTTGGCCCCTGATGCTGATGAGAGTATCCTCTGGCAAATGTTTGGACCCTTTGGAGCAGTAACCAATGTGAAGGTCATCCGTGACTTTAATACCAACAAGTGCAAAGGTTTTGGATTTGTGACTATGACAAACTACGATGAGGCAGCTATGGCAATAGCCAGCCTGAATGGATACCGCCTTGGTGACAGAGTATTGCAAGTCTCCTTCAAAACAAACAAAACGCACAAAGCCTAACAAGTTATTCTCAGTGCATTAATACATGAAAACTGTACAACAGAGGCAATTTACAAGAAGCTTTATGCATTAGTAAATGCCTTTGTTGTATGCCAGTGTGGAAATGGGGATAAAATGACTACTTAGCATCCTAAGAATATGTGAGATTTTTTTATTGCTAATATTTGAATTAGAACTTCTTATCTATCTTTTGTGTTTGAATATTGACAAGAGGTACAGGGTTTTTACCTGTCACAATGCGTATTCTAGTGCCTTCTTTGAAGAAGGTGGACCTTTTAAAATGTTTCAGCTAAGGGAAGAAGTTTTTTTTCTTTATACATGACTGCCTTTAGCTATAAGTAAATATTGAGGCTTTGTGTAATACTACAATTTTTCTTTTGTCATTTTTGATTTGCTTTATGTTTAATTTACATTGTAATGTGTTATTATTCTGTTTTATTGTTCAAGAAAAGTATCTGAAGTTTACATTTTATTTATAAAGTCATAAGCAGTATTTATTTCATCATCTTCATTTGGGTTGGGGAATGGGAACACATTATAAAAGCTTATTGTAAGAATACTGGAGAACTTTTCATAAAGCAGTACCTTGCCAAAGAGATACGAGCCTCTTTGATGTGGGTTTAAAAAAGCATCTATTTTTATAAAAAAATAAAAAATTTGGAGAAACTTTTTACTGGTCCTGGAACAAATATTTTGACTTGAATACTTTGAGAAATCTCTTCGTATGACACCTAGTGAGCTTTTAAAACTTACCAGGAAATTTGCAATTGTTGGGAAAAAATATAGAAAGATTTATGATGTAGAACTACTTTTGAGACCCTTTGTATTAAGTAGTAAAGTCGATGGGATGCACTGTTGGTTTCATTTTTTTGTAATCATCAGTGGAGTCATAGATCATCCTGGTTATTAAGTGATAGGTGGCTCACTTTAATTTGTAATTTTGAAGCAAATGAAATTAAAAAAAGAAAGAATATAAGAGCAAGCAGAAAACTTTAAACACTGAGATATGGGGGAAAAAATCTGTTCTTCCTAAAGAATTCCCTTCAGACAGAGCTCATGGTGTTTAGTGATGTACTTGCTATTGTTTGAAGAATTGTTTTGTCTTAAGAAAAGACACCGAACATGATTTGTGCAGTAGCAAATCAGCAGGAGTGGCCTGAATTGGATACATTAAGGAGGTATTTTGAAAGTTATGTTTGCGGCTAACACCTGAGCTTTGTGTAATGTAAATAAGACCTAAGTTATGAACGTTTCAGCTAATTTTGTTTGTTTTTTTTTAAGTTACATGCCAAGTGATGTTCAGTTTTGAATGTTTTTTGTATAAGTTTTTTCTTTGTAAATGGCATTAACATTGTTACTTGAGGTCTGCTTCTTTTTCTTTTTTTTTTTTTTTTTTTGGCCTGAGGACTTGAATTTACAGTACATCAGATCTGTTGCTATTTTTGTCTGTAGATAGTCTAGCTTCAGCTGTTTATGGTGATGCAACATTTTTGTTTATAAATATGTTCGTGGTAAAAAAAACAAGTATAAACATATGTTTTGAGCAAATTTCCTTACATTTTTCATATGAAAACCATAAATACCTGTATGCTATTGAAGTTTAACTTTGTATGATGCTTAAATCACTATTTGGGGAAATAGAAAAAGTCTTTACCATGTATTGAAGAAATTTCAGGAAAACAAATGCAGAATACTTTCTGATTAGCATCTAGCTTATAATTAAATTTTAAAAAAAGCTGAGGATTTGATGCCTTCACCAGGATGCACTGACAACTATGTAGTTACGTCCTGCTTTTTGTATAAACTGAGATGCTCATACACTTCCCCTTTGAAAAAGCAGTATTCTATGCATAACATAGTTGTATACTATCTTTGCAGTTGTTTTTGGTTCTTATTCTTTTAAATCGTAGTTGCAAATTTTTCAGTATAGTACAGTACATATACTGTGAAGCGCGTGCTAAAGTGAATAAGCAAGTTTTCATGCTGACCCACTCAATGCTATTCAAAAATCAATTGGTTTCCTGAGTACTTCATTCTTAGTCACATTTAGATTGTTAAAGCTAATCCTCTGCTTTAAAAGTTGTATATAGTATAAAAATCACAAACTTTCTGATGTAGGAGAAATAGTAGCTACATGCTTCTTTCCTATACTACTGTAGCAACTAACAGCATTGATGAGAAGGCATGTAAATTGGGCTTCACTTTACGGTGTTTATCAGAGCACTTAGTAAAATATAAGGCTAGTATTTATTTGAAGTTGTATAGTATGACTTAATTCACATTTGTTGGAATAGAGAGTATATTCTGTTGGATATTTAAGAGGTTGTACATGCTTTCTTTTGTGTTTGGATTCTTTGTACTTTTTCATGTTCAGTACATCAATAAACAAAGTTGAAGGGAAAACAGTCTCATAAGCTGGTCTTTTACCATATTTTCCACTGTTTTAATGAGTAAGCAATCGCATCAAAAGGTTTCTGCAAAGCTCTTGAGCTGCTTGTAGTTTAGGTTAGGATCCTAGTTATCATCATGGAGGTAAGAGTGGAGCTGTGTACCAGTTCTGTTACCTTAGAATTAGTGTAGAATCTTTTCACTTCAGTATTACATTAACTACTCAGTACTCAGGCTGATACAATAAATGAGTTGTTAAATGCATTCAGTAAAAATTAATTTGCTATCTGTCTAGCAGGCTGTTATGCAGTGTAACTAAGGGAATGCCCTAGTGTGTTTTCCAAGAGATGAGATAGAAAGATTAAGAAGTATTAGGGACTCACTCCAATGTAGAGATACACCAGTTGAACTGTGTACCAGTGCTCTGGCCTTCCTGAGACAGGAGCAGAGACCAGAAAGAAATCTGTATCTAGAGCATTGTGTAATCTCCCCCTGCCAGGCTGAAGGCAGTAGATCAGAAGGAAGGAGTGAATGGAGGCAAGTCTTTGCTTGGCACAACAGGCAAAAGCCTTTCTTGTCTACCTCACTCTCCCAACTGCCTCTGTGCAATAGGTGTGAGGCTCTTGGTGCGGTAGGAAAATCAGTGGATCAAAGGTCCTTCTCTAGCACACAGGTCTGCCTTCCTGGGGCATGAGTTATGGGCATCACCAGGAAAATTCCTAGCCTGGTTCAGCCATCAGACTCATACGACTTGTTCCACATGCGTGGTGACAAAGCTACAATGCATAGTCCCATGGGCTGTCAAAAGAGACTTCAAGGCCCTGGGATGGTTGGAGAGGTGTAGTCAGGGGCACAGGTTATTTTTTCCTCTACTTTTGTAGGTGCAGGTGGTGACATTGAAAAAAGCAGATGGACCCAGTCTTAGTATCTGACTCTGGGACTGGTGGCACACTGCCACAATTTCAGTTTCTTTTGTATAATGGGTTGGCCTCTATGGTCCTGGACATGATGAATTTGGATAGGATTCACCTCACTAAAAGGCGAAGGAGGGCCTTTGTCAAGGGCTAATGGAGCTTAGCCTTGATAGGGCATTATTGATATGATGAAGGAAGGGGATATAATCAGATTTAATGGTGATAAGGTGTAGGGTGACATGCTCTTCCAGTCAGCAAGAGATGCCTAAAGCCTAGAGAGGGTAAGCAGATCAGCAGGAGAGCACTTGAATTACAAGATCAGGGAAATCCAGCTACTCCAGCCAAAAACCTTCAACTCAAATGCCTCTATGCTCTAATGCACACACACCCTAGAAACAGGAGGAATTAGAGCTCCATGCAGGCCTACAGGACTACAGTCATTGGCATCATGGAAATGTGGGTTTGATTCCTGTGACTCAGATGGAAAGGTGTGGGCTCCTTAGGAAGGTCAGGCAAGAGAGATGAGGAGGCAATGTTGCCCTCTATGTCTCTTACATTACAAGTGTGGCCAGACCAGCTGGAGTTCTTGGAGCTTCACCTGAGGATGGATGAGGAGTGGACTGAGAGAGTTAATGGGTCAGGATTAAAGGCAGGCAACAAACAGGAGCCTTTATAGTGGGGGTCTGCTACAGATTGTCTGACCAGGAAGACCATTTACAAAAAAAGACCTTTACAGAAAGACAGGAGTGGCCTTGCATTCACAAACCCTGATTCTCTTGGGGGACTTCAACAAGTGTCTGTTGAAAGGACAATGCAGAAAGGCATAAACTCTTGCATTAGGAGTTTACTGGAATTCTTTGGTGATAATTTCCCTCTACAGGTTGGATAGACGAGCCAAGGAGGAGAGGTGCCATGGTGGGTTTTGTTCTGACAGGGAGGGCTGGTGCAAATTGTGAAGCTGAGGGACATTCTGGGCTAAAGTGTCTGTAAAATGGTGGAGTTTGAGATCTTAGGGCAGCAAGGAGATTCCACAGCAAGCTCATTACCCTGGAGTTCGTGACAGCAGACTTCGGCCTCTTCTTGGTAGAGTAGCAGGGGACCCCAAGAGCACTTGATGATGTTCAAGGCTTGTCTCCTTGCAAGAGAAATTAGGAAAGGGTGCAGGGGGCCTGCACATATGAACAAGACGCTCCTGGACAAACTTAAAACACAGGTACAGAGTGTGTGATATCAAGGAAAGGTAGCTTGGGAGGAATACAGAGTTGTGTTTGTCATATTGCTGTTCCATCACTGTTGGTTCAGCCAAATGCAGTTTCCTCAGCTCTAGAATTGGGCCTGCTCACCTTGATCCCCACCTCAGCCTCAGGATGTCCTTGCACTATGGCTGTTTTCCCTGGCAAGTGACAGTTAACCATCCTCAGGTTCTAACCCTAGTCTTTCTATGATTTTATGAGGTACAGGGAGAGAGGAGGATTTACTCTTTATCATTACACCCATTTGTTGTTTAACTACTGCATTACTAATTCTAGGCTCTACTTAAGTGGATGTAGCTTGCTGGCGATTTTTTCCTTTCCCAGTACTTCAAGTTAATCTTTAAAGACTAGTCAGTTCAACTTTTTTCTGTCCTTTTGAGGTACATGCACATCCTAATTCATTTGCTTCATTCAGTTGAATGAGTGAGAGCCACCAGTGAGAGCACAATTCCAAAAATGGCTTGTGCAATATAGCTTTTAAGTGGTTTTTTTCACCTTTTCTTTTTCATCTGTACTATGAGATTTTTGATACAAAACTCTGTAGCATGTGTTGTTGAGCATCATGCTACAGTGTTGTGGAATTGAGATTACATGAACGAGGGAATAGTTGAAGTATTTTGCTACATGAAAGTGAGGACAAAGTGTGTTTATGTAAATTACTTCAGTTTAAAATCAAAACTTCTTAGCTGCAGAGAAGGCAGCAGTTAAGAGGCAGCACTAAGAATTAGCAGTTATAAATACAGTTGCAAAGAGGAGCTGTCAATGCTGAAAAATACAGATTTGATTATATGTAGCTGAGTGTCTTATATATAGATAGTACATTTCTTACTAAAGTATTACAAGCCTAAAGAAAAAATTGTGAAGCTGCCTCATGGCATTTGTGGAGGATTAGTTCCTTTTTTATGTAAATATTAAGAGTTCCAGGAACATCTGTAAATACCTGTGAGGGAACTGGAGAATTAGCTGGGAAGGGCTTCCTTACTGCAAAACATGCTCAGGGCTTGTGTGGCCTCCTCTGCAAAACACACATGCAACAAGATTGGTCATGACCGGTAAGCTTCCCACCTGCTTCTAGGAAAGCCTTCCTTTGGTGAGAGAGTGTTTCCCAGCATGAAACAAAAATACGTTTTTTTAAAGTGGCTGGCTGTCCACTAGTTTGTATGTAGTGTGCATTCTTTGTTTTCTATAACATCCAGAGGGGTCATCAAGTGCTAAAAAATCTGGGAGATTCTTACCAGTACTGCTGAGAAGACCTGAGTCTTGTTAAAATGTCTCTGTATTGTTACTATATGAAGATGACTAAGTGTATTGAAGCAACTTCAATTAAGCCTTAGCAGCAAGTAAGTAATACTTATTATCAAAAGAATTATAGATGTATTTTATACTAGAGATAGTAACTCTGGTTTTTTATCTATAACAGTTTGAGAAATGAATACAATTTGAGATATGCTCCATCATGGATAAAATAATAGCCTGGGACTGCACAATTTCAATCACATCAATATTGTTGATCCAGCTGTGCTCGCACATGTTTTAACATTGGGCTTTGTGTGCCCAGTTGTGACATTTGGACCTCAGCATTTCCATGTGTACATCTCATAATGAGGTGCAGCTTTTTTCACACTGATACTTTCCTAACTAAACTTCACTGTAGAGGTGCCTTCTGCTAAGCTACTGCTGTGATGGCTGATGGTTTGGGTCAGCAGATGTGCAAGCACATCAGTGGTCATCTCGGCCAAACAGCTGGGGGAGAGATTGGGTCTTTTGATGAGATGAGGTAGCACACTTGGAAAGTGTGCTGCTGTTGGGATGAAGAGCAGTTCTAATCTGAAAAGCTGGAATTGTTGCCCGTGGTGTCAATAACTAGGGCAGAAATTGAGGAAGAAATGCAAATTTTCAGATATTCTCAAAATAATATCAGCAACTTCAGTGGGTTAAGTTTTTCTAACTTCATGCCCTGAGGTTAGAGGGATTACTGTCTCATCTTGTAGTTACTCTCTTTTCAACCAACTTTCTGGGCTGATACATATATGGGAACAAGGAAAACGATCTTTTTTAGTATTAATAAGGTCAATCTAAAACCCAGATATTTCTGCAGAGGGTTAGTAAAACATGATTTCTTTTTTTATGTATTGATTCCTGTACACAAGTGAGTTTAGATCAATATGACATTTTTAGTGACCTTGTAATACTGTAAGTGAAGTCATTACAAGTGCTGTCAGAGTAGTGATTATAAACACTGTGTACTTTACAAAAAACATACGAGCTGAACTTTCTTTTGAAGTAATTCTTTCTAAATTATTCTCTTATATGCAGTAAGGCACTTCATTAGTACAGCACTGGTATTTCTGTTGCTTTGAGTGCAAGGATATTCTTAGTTTCAAGTGTTTACTTGGATACTAACAGCCTCTACAGCTGTTAAGACCTTCTATTAAAAGCCCTCATAAAAGAATGCTATTTTCCAGCACCTATGAAAGACAATATTCTCTAATAAAAATTAAATAATCTCTAAAAGATGATCCACTTCTTCTTGATATCTGCCTGTCTCAAAAGTTTGGTATTAGCTTTTGGAAATACAAGGTACTCTGTAACAACCTGTAATATCAAGAGGAAAGTAAAGATAGATCAAAGTGAAACACTTCTTTACTACTGCTTGTCAGTGCTTTGTGCCGTCATTCAAAATACAAGCTAAAGAGTGTCATTTTTTTTTTCTGTCCTTGATTAGTATTGGCACAGTGTCTGATGGATCCAAAACTGTTCAGTTGTAACCTTCACTTCAAGCTGTTTGCCTTTCCTGTTCAACAGTTCATGTTTTCTGAGGAGCTAAGACTCCAGAGACTTTCCGATTGAATTACTCTTTTCTTGAAGCGTTGTATTGCATATTCATTGTACATAGATACATTATCCAGTTTTATTACCACTAACTCAGATACGTTATAATTCTGAATTTCGAATGTAAATGCAATGCTTGTAGTAAATAATGGCTGTTGATAATGGGTGGGGGGTTTTTTGTTTGGTTGGGGGTTTTTTTGTTGTTGTTTGTTTTGTTTTGTTGGGGGTTTTTTGTTTGGTTTTGGGGTTTTTTTTTAATAGGAAAGGCATTTAGTAAAGTGAATTGAGGCTTCCTCAGATTGCTGTTTGTTGTGTTTACACTCAACAATCCCACTTCAGTGGGATGTCCCCCATCCCACTACTCTGGTTTGTTACTAACCAATCCTGGTGCATTGCACATCTAAGCCATGAAAATAGATTTGTGCATGCAATGTAGGAAAAGGACTGTAGGCATCTCTGTGGTTTACAAAGTTCAGGGGAGACCAGAAAGGTAAAATTAGTCTTCAATTAGTTCCATTAGATTGCCTGTCCAGGAGTTAACAAAGCTGATCCACAGCTGATTAACAACTTACTTTCAAGTGTGCTCATTCCAGAAAGTGGTTACTTTCCATATTAAAAATATTCTTCTAAATAGCTTAATAAGACTTGCATAAACATGAAGTTGATACCTTAGGATCTTACATGGCCATCTCTCAGAGCAACCAGGGGGAAGAGAGGAGGAAATCCCAAAAGTGTTGAGTCTGGACAAAAAGAGCTGTCAAAGTTGTTGAAAATTCAGGTTTTGTCTGAAGTTTATGAAGACTTCTCATTTCAAAGACTACATTCTTTGGTCCTTGGGCTTGTTATGACTTACTCAAGGAAAACAGGTATTTAATTTCGTGCTACCAAGAGAAGTTATCCAGAAATGCAGAAACAAATATAAAAGATATGAAACCACCATAAATAAAGGCAGCAGAAGCCTGAAAAAGATCTTTCAAATTGTGATACCAAATTTCAGCAGGTCTGTTAGCTGATAATGTGCTTCTTTAAAACTTGCACAAACATGGGGAAAAAAAAAAAAGAGTAAAAATTTAGAAGTGAACTTCAAATAAAATTTTAATAAATTAAAAGTGAAGTCTGATTGGCTGAATTGCCACAGTGAATACAGTGAAGTTTGTAAACTTCCAGAGAACTTCTTGGTAAATCTTTGAGAATACTTTGAGAGCCTCTGCTCTAAGCTTCGATTCAAAATAAAATTCTGTAGCTATTATCTAGAAAAAGAAATGAAAACTTACAAAACATTCATAATCAAATGTCTTCCCTCCTGATGGAATTTGAAGTAATTATTAAATGTATCAAAATACCTTACTTTATACTCAGTTCCACACAGATATTTTGCCTTAGCAGTGGCTCTAGATTAGGATTTCTGTGGTATCATGAAGAAAGTTGTCCATGCCAGGAACTTAAAGGGAAGCTCAGTTTTCTTGGAAAATGAAAAAAAACCACCTTTGAAAATTCCTGAAGACGCTGCTACAAAGTCTTTCTTTCACTTCTTCTCTCAAAACTAGCAGATACTTTCTTCCTTAGATGAAGATCAATTTCATTAAATATGCCAGCTAGGAATGTTTGTGCTTTAACTTCAGTGTGCTAAAGCTGCAATGATCTTATAGCATGGCCTCATTCTTAATCTTTTGCTTTTATAAACTTTGAACTGTAAACAAGCCTTACAATGTCTAATTCAGGGCATATGTTGTGTATGATTTCAGGGAGTCTTGTCAAGGCATGAGACCATGTTTACTGCTACTTGACATTATTTTCTCTATAGATGATTCCTAAACATGAATGTTCCTTCAGTAGTATGGCAGCATTGTGACAGATGTCACAAATATTCCGTCTCAAATTTTGATTTTTGTTTTTTCCAAATACCCTGTTTAGAAAACAACCCTCTAATCTGATGAGTCTACCCTCTGTCAAGAATTCCTTCAGCAGAAGGGACTTTGATTTTGCAAGTTTACCCTTTAACTTTTATTTGTCAGAATCCAGAAGTAGTCACAGTAACAAGTACCAGCAGGTTTTTGGATTGGAAGCTCATTTGTGTGAGTTTGGGCAAAGAAGTCTTCTCGGAGTATTAACACACTGGGAGAAAGAATTGTCAGGCTCTGGGAGAGACAGTTTCCTAATGTATTCTGGCTTCACTTGGTCAGTAAGCTGATACCTTGGGTTCAGAACATGGCTTTGAACTTCTCTAGTGTTTCTCCAAGAATTCATGCACAATGCAGTGGAAGTCTCCAAAGAGACAGTAGAAAAATGGGATTGAATGAGCAGCTGTGTACTTGAATATGGGAGCCTATTAAACCAGAAGAGATACACTTCAGCTTCCTAAACAGCTCAGCCTGGCTGAGGGGAGGAGGAGGGAGGGATACAGATCCTGTTGGAGGCATTTAGTGTGAATCTTCCATCACACATGCTGATACACTCTTCTTGACCTAAACGGATCTACTTGCGCACCAGAGCTTTGAGAAAATAGCTACGTTTTTATTCATGTTGGTACTGGTCTTTGGATATTTGCAAACCTTACAGATTCTGAACTGTTCTTTCTAAATCTAGGCAGCTGATCACCAGCTGGGCTCTATCAGCCCTCTTAAGAATCAGTGTTTTCTAGGAAATCGAGCAAAGTGAATTTGGGGGAAGATTTTTTTGTTTCATCTCTCAGCCCCCTATGTATAGTCACTTTGAGCTCTGGCCTGATATTTTGTGCATTATGCTTTATGAAAAGAGCATGCCTCATGTTGAAGTATATTAATATTTATATGTCAGTTTGGCCAGTGTAATGTTTTCAGACTGAGGAGGAGGGGAACAGAAGGATGTGAGAGTGTCATTTCACATTGAACACTGGTATGTATTCCTCTCCTTTTGGCTACTAGCATGAACTTGCAAGCTAAGCATGTTTCACCGGGGCTGTGCTCTTTCTTACTGTGTGGCTTGAAATAACAGCATTCACCTCAAACACATCTGTGTTGTTATTTTCTTTCTGCCTAAAATTACAGTAGTGCCCCCTTGCATCTATTACTGATGCAATCAGAAGACCAGAAGTTCAAGTTGCTAAAGAAATCATGTGCTCTGGTACTACTGCAGCTTCTGCAGATAAACAGAATAAACAGAATTCCCCAAACAATAGGGAAAAATTAATGGGAGTAAGATTCAGGATGGAATGAGATTTACCTTGATGTGGAAATCCTATTTTTTCTCCCTTTACTTTAGACTGCACATGCTTTTTCTGTTGCTGTGAGATGTATGGATGCAAGCTGACAAGATGCATCTGCTCAAGGTGCTGGTAGGGACAAGACCCAAAGAAAGAAGATCCAACCACCTCACTGATGGAGGAGGGTGGAAAGACACTTAAACAATTGAAATCTCATCTGGATTCCCTGCCGGAGAGGCCTTTACAAATAAGAAGAGATAGCACTGTTCACAACTTCAATGTAATCTCTTTCATTCTGTGCATTTATAAGCACAATCTTTTCACTACTACAGAGTTAAAAAGAGGATTTGGAAAGAATGTAGCACCAAAAACACAAGTGGTTTTAAGTATGAAACATTGAAGTCATAGGATCTTTAAGACTGGAAAAGACCTCCAAGATCATCAAGTCTAACCTTTGAACACCATGTTAAACTATACTGTGGCACCAGGTGCCACATCCAGCTATTTCTTGAACAAGTGCAGACATGGTGACTCCACTACCTCACTGAGCAAACCATTCAATTGCTTGACAATCCTTTCAGTGTGGAAGTTCTTGCTGATATCCAACCTGAATCTTGCCTGATGCATCTTGAAGCTGTTTTTGTCACTGACTGCCTGGGAGAAGAGACAAACCTCCACCTGGCTACAGCCTCTGAACCTCCTTCTCTCCAGGCTAAAAAAATACAGTTCCCTCAGCCACTTTACATAAAACTTGTGCACCAGACCCTTCCCCAGCTGCTTTGCCCTGCTCTGGACATTCTCCAGCACCTCAATGTCCTTCTTCTATTGAGGGGTCCAGAACTGGATGCAGCACTTGAGCTGTGGCCTCACCAGTGCCCAGTAGAGAGGGATAGCCACTGCCCTGGTCCTGCTGGCCACACTATTGCTGATCCAGGCTAGGATGCCATTGTTCTTCTTGGCCACCTGGGCACAGCTGCCTCATGTTCAGCTGCTGTTGACTGGCAGCCCCAGGTCCTTTTCTGCTGGGACGCTTTCCAGCACGCTCTTCCCCACTGCATGGGGTGGTTGTGGATGAAATGCAGGATCCAGCACTTCACCTTATTGAACCTCAAACTCTTGGCTATTATTGTTGGCCCAGATCCCTCTGCAGTGCTTTCGTACCATCCAGCAGATCATCATTCCAAGTCGCCATGGCCAAATTATTGTCATCTTCAAACTGATTGCAGGTACACTTGATTCCTGTGTCCAGATCATCAGTGAAGATGTTAAACAGGACTGGCCCCAGCACTGATCCCTGGGAAACATCTCTAGTGACCAGCTACGTGTTGGATGCATCATTGTTCACTGTTCTCTGGGCCCAGCTTTCCAGCCAGGGCCCCTGGTCAAGCCATAGAGAATGTCATGGCAAACAATATCAAAGGTTTTCATGAAGTCCAGGTAGACACCACCCACAGCCTTTCCCTTATCCACCAAGCAAGTCACCTGACCTCATCATAGGAGGTCAGCTTGGTCAAGCAGGATTAGCCTTTCCTGAACCCATGCTAACTGCGCCTGCTCCCTTGGTTCTGCATGTGACAAGTGATGACTCTCAAGATGGTTTTTTCCACAATCTTTCCGTTCACAGAGGTCAGACTGACAGGCCTGTAATTCCCTGTATCCTCCTTTCAGCCCTTCTTGTGGATGGGCATCACACTGGTCAACCTTCAGTTCTGGTAATAGTTAGACAAAACTGAGGATAAAGGAAGCGAAGTGGCTTTGGGAGCTCTTCCACCAACTCCCTCAGTATCTTCAGGTAAATACCATCCAGTCCCACAGACTTGTGTCTAAAGTCACTAACTACTTCCTCCTGGATTTCAGGGGATCTATTCTACTCCACATCCCTGTCTGCCAACTCTAGGCCTGGTTGCCCTGAGGATAAGTGTTCATACTATTAAAGACTGAGACAAAGAAGGCATTAAGTACCTCATTATCCTCATCCTTGATGACAATATTCCACCATGTGTCCAATAAAGTATGAAGATTTTTGGTCCTTCTTTAGTTGATGTATTTATAAAAATGCATTTTATTATGTTTCACAGTGGTGGCCAGACTGAGTTCTAGCTGAGTGTTTGCCTTTCTAATTTTCTCTCTACATGACCTAACAATATCTTTGTACTGCTGCCTGTCCCTTCTTCCAAAGTTCATAAATTCTCTTTTTCCCCCTAAGTTGCAATGAAGGCTTCTTTTTCAGCCAGACTGTTCTTGTTCTACTCGAGCTTGTCTTTCAGCACACAGGGATGGCCCACACCTGCACCTTCAAAATTTCCTTCTTAGAGTATGTCCATACTTCTTGGACCCAAAGTCCACCTCTGGAAGTCCAAGGTAGAGGTTTTGTTGACCCCCCCACTTCCTTACTTCACAAAGAATTGAAAGGTGTATAATTCATGGTCAGTGTGCCCAAGACACTGACTGCTGCATCTCTCTCCAGCCCTTCTCTGTTTGTAAACAGCAGGTCTAGTGGTCCTTATCCCTTGTAGGCTTACCTCCAGCTGTGTCAGGAAGTTAAGTTCCACACACTCCAGGAACCTGCTAGACTGCCTCCTCTCCATTGTGTTGAGTTTCCAGCAGACATCCCACAAGTTAAAGTCTCCCACAAGAACAAAGGCTAGTGATAATGAAACACCAGCCACATTTTTATAGCATACTTCATCTGCCCCTTTATCCTGTCTGGATGGTCTGTAACAGACTCCCCCTGGGATGTCTGCCTTGTTCTTTCCCCTGATCCTTACCCACAGGCACCCAACCTCATCATCACTGTCCTTGAGCTCTGTACAATTGAAACCCTCCCCAATAAGGGTGGGTTTCAGAGCCACCCATCACCCCTCCTTTTTGTAATATCTCATACCCAGGCCCTAGGGAGGCAGAAGCCTCCCCTGTGGGCTGGGTCCAGTCAGCATACAGGGCCCTCAGTTCCCTTTGGAAGGGAATCACCTACTACAATTATACATTCTTTCTTAATACCTGTAGTTGGGATGTGCCCAGTGACTGATTTGCTCTGGGCAACCCTCAGATAGACCTTAATCTCTACTGTAATTTGCCTGACCCTGGAGTTGCAGAGCCTCATATCTATTCCATAAGAGCACCTGGGAGGGTCAAGGAGGCAGGGAGGAGATTCTTCTGCCACCCCAAGTAGGGATCTGTTTCAATTCCCCCCATCTTTAAGGTCCCCTCCTTTTGCCTGATGGCAAGAGGGTTGCAGCTGCTTTGACTCTTGCCTAGCCTCCATCTGCTGCATTTCCCTCAGTAATTAAAGGATGTGACTCCACCAGTCTTATTTCGCACAATCCCTAATAGTCCTCAGCCTCTCCACTTCCTCTTTAATCTCTGATTTTGATACTTCAGCATGTTAGTCTTACAGAGGCAGAGATCCCTTGTGAGGTAAGAAAATCCATCATATTATGTGTGAACAGCACTTATATTTCCATATAAGCATGGCATTTCTCATACCACTCTTGCCCCATAGTGTATTTCTGGCATGTGTGCTCTTCCAAATAACATAGTGAATTTTTAACAGGAATAGGTTCCAAACATTCAAATTCTTCACAGCTATAGCAGGTCCCTAAAAGCACATATCAGGAAATCATAAACTTGTACAGTGCTGAAGATACAGGAATAGCTACATGGTGAAACATCACCTTTGGTCTTTGCATGTGAGAGTTAGAATTGTGCTGGGTATCTCCTGTGTCAAGACTGACAAGGAACCATTCACCCCTTGTCCTCACCTTTCATCAAAGACAAAGTGAAAGCAAGACAAAATGCAAGTCCAGAGGTAGTGTGGGACCATAGGCATCTCTGTCTGATGCTGTGGAGTTTGCTTGGTCTCTTCAGCAAAAGGAAGGACTGCATATATGGGATCAAACTACTGCTGGAGGTTATTGGAAACCCTGGTATAGCTTTTCTCTAGCCAGAGGTCTGCTGCACTTGTGATAGCTCACTATCTGGGGCAGACCTTGGCAATAAGGCAGGCCTAGCCTTAAACGTTTCTGGACAACTGCTGTCAGTAATCTGTTAAAGATTTTTTTGGAAACTGATGTTTAAATAGATGGTAAATGTTGATATGCCTTACTAGGATACTCCTTCTGTTTCGTTGGATTTTTAGGAGCCTTTGCCCTGTTAAATTTCAGAAATTTGCTGTAAAAAATAGGTAATTGTGTGATATTGATTTGAAAAGAGAAAAATGGCACTGAGGTAGAATTGCATTATTTTTCTGGAACTATAAAATATTCTAATAATGGTAATTTTTTACTGTTTCTTAACCTTTCTTTCTGTAGCTATTTCTATATTCTCTGCTTCAAACTCTGTTTGTAAATATTGACATTTTTGAAAGCTGCTGGGTTATTATTTTTCCTGAAAGTAGGACACTTAAATGTTTAAAAGGTGCTAGAAATTGTATCTGAAAGTTTAAGGTTGAATTTATGAAGATACTAGCCTCTGTGGTTATCTCATCTCTTCATGTTTAACATTTCTCAAAGGTTAATGAAACACTGAAACATTGTGAAACCAAGAAGCTGATTTTTGTGGAAAAAAATGTGTATAGAAAGATCGTTAAGGTTGAACTAGTCTTTAAAGCCTGTATCTATGAAAATGCTTTCTCTCCTTAGACTCTGGATCAAGGGGAGGTGCATTTGTTTAGCGTTAGGTATTTGGTAATACTAATAATTCATTTCCCTTCAGTAAGAATTGTTATCAATTGTTCTGTTTGATTGTGGTAAGAAGATTTTCTATTTCCTGTCATAGTCAAAGGAAAAAAATATTTTGACCCTGTTTACTGCTGGAAAATAAACTGTTCAAAAACAAAGCACCTTTTTTTTAAATTTGAATCTCTGTTATGCAATTCCACAACTAATAATTTCTTAATTACACATTGTCACTGTGGAGAGGAAAATCAGACTTCACACACTTGTCTCTGGTTGTGTAACCAAAAAAAAGTGTATTCTATTTAATCTGTTGAAAGCAGTTGGAGAGATGTTTTTTCTTTATCTCTTGTAACTCCAGGGGAAGGGAGGCAGATGCCTTCTGATAATGGGCCAGCTGTTAAAGCCAGGTGGGCAATGTTTCTTATCTCTTTCACCACCTGTCCATCCTCCAGGGGGACATCTTCTGCTAATGGGCCATTAAGGCTCACCAATGACATGACATATTACATCATCCCATTGTGAGATGCACCACCCAGTGAGTGGGGAGCCAACCGTTCCTACCTGAATAAAAACTGAGACTCAGGAACAGCAGCCATCTGGTTTTTCCCACTAGAGGAAGACCGGACCCATCTCTCCACCACTGGACCTTTGTACAGGACCATCTCTGCTCTACAAAACCACATCTGTTACTCCAGGAGGATTTATTTGGACTGTTTCCAACACCCTGACCAACAGGGTGTCAGGTCGTATCCTTGACCCTGTCAGGGTTTTACCAGGACTCTTTTTGTTTGCTTGCTTGCTTGTTTTTTTGTACTACTACATTTGTATTCCTTTTTCTTTATATTCCTAGTAAAGAACTGTTACTCCTATTCCCATATCTTTGCCTGAAAGCCCCTAATTGCAAAACTATAATAATTTGGAGGGAAGGGGATTTACATTCTCATTTCCAAGGGAAGCTCTAGCTTTCCCTGGCAGACAACTGTCTTTCCAAACCAAGACAACGCTGATTTATGCTGTAGCATTAGAAGGTGAATCTATATGCAGTTTTGTTGGAATTACAGGTAAAATGAGTCTTCCTCTTCTATGATGTGGAAACAGTATTTTTGTGCCTACCAAGAGGTGTTACATGATGAGCTGAGTAACCACCTGACACAATCAGAGTTTGATGCTTAATTCTGTAGTCTGGAAACACTGAAGCAAATATTCCATGTACAACCAACAGGAAGGAGAAGAAAAGAGACAAAGAGGTTAAGAAAATGAAATCTTTATCCATGTATATGCAATTCCAAAAAGATTTCTTCGAGATTTACTAAAAAGTAGGCCTATTGCACAAAACAGGAAAATTTGTAAAAGAAACTAGAGGCCTACACATTACTAGAAATTATTCACGAAAACAAATTCTTTGGGGGGAAGCTTTGTTCTTAGAAAGTGTGTTCTTAGAAAGCCATGTGCCTCCTTTTCCTGATGAAGACCAAAGAGACCTCTTGGCTTCAAAGTGTGGCACTCATCAGTCATGATAGATCAGCTAGTGCCACATCACTGAACCCAGTGGCATCCCATGGATGTGGTCACAAACACGAACAAAGACTCCAGTTTATGAAACCATCAATCATATAAGTGCAGAACAGGAATGAGCTCCTGAAATGATGATGCTTGTAATCACTTCTCTCCAGCAGAAGAGCTGATTTCCCCTGTCCTTCATGTGTAATCATGTGAGGGTATTATTATAATCATTCTTTATAGTATGCTTCCTATACCATGGCAGTGGCTGGGTCCATCACATTATCATTGATTCATCTGAAAACACTACAGTGAGGCGCTGGAACAGGTTGCCCAGAGAGGTTGTGGGCTCTCATCACTGGAGATGTTCAAGGCCAGGCTGGATGGGGTTCTGAATAACTTAGTGAAAGGCTCCCTGCCCATGACAGGGGGGTTGGAACTAGATGATATTCCAACCCAAACCATTCAATGATTCTATGATTAAATTATGAGTATTTGGTTCATTTTTAGCTCAAGCAATACTCTAGTAAATACACAACAGCCTTCCCTCTAAACTGGAGAGAGATGGATTTGATGAGTAGACTGATGGATGGCTAAGAAAGTAGTTGGACGGTTGCATCCACAGTATAGTTGTCAATGTCTCAGAGTCCTGAAGCTTATCATAGTTATGTGCTATTCTTAATGGCTTCTGCTGCTGAAACAAGGAGCATCTTTTATAGTCACATTCAGATTGCTGTATCAGTTTGTGTGCTGTGAGGTGCTGCTGATTTGAAATTCCTAGTCAATGACTGCTAAAGAGCAGATGAGTGCAGAAGCAGCTGCATTCATCTGGGCACACCATGATATGGGAAATGTGTTCAAAACTCACTGAATAGCAATTCCTAAGAAGTTATATTTATGATTGCACTTCAATAGGGAACAAGTTAATATAAACTTTAACCATACTTATGTTATGCCGTAAAATATTTTCATGAAGAGTATACAAGAGTATATACTCTTAGCTAAGCCAAATTCTCTGAAACAGGAAAAATATAAAGCTCTTCTCTATAAAGAACTTTGACTGAAAAAAGTAAGTGCAGAACATGTCCTGAAATTTTTTGAGACCATGGTACCCTTTTTACTGATCTGTAAAAACAGGTAGAAGAACAGCAACTTGGAGAAGAAATTTTATCTTTGAGAAAACTTGAACCAAGGTTCAGAGTATACACCAACTGCCTAAAAATGTGTTAATATTTCTCTGGCAGAGAGCCTTCTTCCTGTAGTGATTGTTTATCCTTTTTTTGGTGGTAGTAATTGGCTAGAGCATGGACACTTGTAACAACTCAGCTGTTCTACACACTGAGTTCCAGCAGAGATCATCCAGGCTTTGTGTGCGTTAAGGTTCTGTTTGGAAACCACTGAGTCTCCAGAGCAGTTTACTTCAGAGTACTTTAGGCAATTGGTGGTTCTACTAAAAGAAATGAGATAAACTTATGCTTTTAATTTTTAGTTGAGAAGATGGGGTCTTACTGCTCAATCCAATTTGTGTGTGTGAAAAAAAAACCCAAACCAACAACCAGATTGACCTGTATGCATTTCCTAGATTTTATCATCTGGACATTTTGAGAATGCATAGTTTTGACAAAAAAAAAAAAACCAAAAACAAAAACAAAACAAACAAACAAACAAACAAAAAACACCAAAAAAAAAAGCCCTGAGGAAACAACTAAATGCCCACGCTGCCAGGTGAACAGCTCTTTCACAACATCTCCTTTTTCACTTTTTTGCACAGAAAGATATTTGGGTATGAAACTCTTTTCTGAAGTGATAGATGTTGCTTATTTCTCACCTGAAATGATACAAACATAAGCATCACTTGTAGGTTTTTCCCTGTCTGCAGAGCTGGAAAAGAGAGCTAATAGAAAGCCATAGCTGAGTTCTAGCATCCTTACCTCTTACTCTATATTCAGAAGACAGCCAAACTTTCTTATTGTTCATTGGAACTATGCTTTGCAGCAGCTAACTGCAACAAGATACCATGTAGGAAACTGAGTTTCCCTTGCAAGTTATTCATTCAAATGACTCAAAAGTTCTAGTTTGAAATTCAATAGGTTGCTTCATACTGAGTTATCTCTGAGGAAATATCATATGTATGCATCTGTGATTACTTCTTCAGCTATTCTGGTTTAGTTTTGCTGCAGCTTCTTTCAAAAGTAACAGAACACCAAAGTCAGTAAGTCTTCATGCTCTTCAAGTATTTGAAAAGAACTGGTGGCATTGCATCTATGATTCTTTTATTACTATTGTTTTTAGACCTGTCTGGGAAAGGAATCTCAAGCCTTCACACTGGCACTAATGGGATTCTGCAGGGCTATATTTTAAGCCCAGCTCTCTTCAACTTCTTCATAAGAAGTCCTGAACACAGGACTTGAAGGGATACTAAGTAGTTTTACCACTTACACTAAATTGGGAGGAGCTGTCAATTCCCTGGAAGACAGGGACGCCCTGAGGCCCTGCAGAGAAACCTCCTCAAATCAGAGGTCTGGGCAATCACCAAACCTTTGGGGTTTAAAAAGGGCAAGTGTCAGGATTTTGTGATGGGGCAACCCTGGATGTTCTGACACAACAGGGAATGAGAGGCTGTAGAGCAGCACCACAGGAAGGGACCTGGGTGTCCTGATCAATGGCAAACTGAACATGAGCCAGCAGTGCCCTGGCAGCCAGGAGGGCCAAGCGTGTCCTGGGGTGCGTCAGGCACAGCATCACAGCCAGGCAAGGGAGGGGATTGTCCTGCTCTGCTCTGCTCTGCTCTGCTCTGCTCTGCTCTGCACTGGGACAGCCTCACCTCAAGTGCTGGGGGCTGGTTTGGGTGCCACAAAACTTTTGATTAGCTGTTGCAGAATGTCCAAAGGGAGGCAACAAAGATGGTGAAAGGTCTTGAGGGGAAGCCCTGTAGGGAGTGGCTGAGGTGACTTGGTCTGTTCAGCCTGTAGGAGACTAAGGGTATACCTCATTGCAGTCTACAATTTCCTCATGAGGGGAAGGGGACGGGCAGACAGTGATCTCTGTGTTGCAGGGGTTTTTTCTTTTTAGAAATACTGTAACATAATATAGCTTTCCTATCCTGAAATCTGGTAAAAGTGCTTGAAATTTTAAAATACTTGTCTTGACAGAGAATTTGTGTTAAATCTTCTCAGTATGTAAGTTCTTTAAAGCATAATATTTTAAATATTATAAGAGATTTTTTTTCCCAATTAAGCTCTCCTTTGTGTTTCTGTTGACATAATACTTAAAAATTATTTCAAAATAAAAGACAAACAATGTATGTGGAATAATCTTATAGAAAATCTCATTTGAAATGGAAAAATACAGAGTCCACAAAATTAATAATTTCTGATAACCTACATTCAAATTCTTCATAATTTATGTGAAAATGGGAGGCTAGTGTGTGCTTTTCTTTCAGCTTTTTAAAGGTGTCTTGCCTACCAAAACATGTCTTTGGTCAATCATTACATACGCAGTAATGTGTTTTAATGGATCCCTCCTTTTTGCCTTTAAATTGTGATGGCTGTAATAGCTCAATGTTTAAAAATTTAGAAGGACTACTTTTAATAAGCTTTGGAAATATTTATTTATACTTTAAAAAGGGCTGCAGTCTCAGCAAAAAGTGGTTTGTCTTCATTAAATAAACATTTGGAATATGATGCATAAAAAGCAGACGCTATCTGCTCATTCAGTCTGTAATTGCTTATGTGTATCTGATTGCCATACCTAACAAATACATCTACAGAGAGTACAATGTAAATGAAAGCATAGATTATCATTGAAACTGGTATTCCATTTTGTGAGTACATTGTGTTATCTGTAAAACACAAAGCAAACTTTATTGTGCTGTAAAATAGAGCATTTTATATAGGTTCCAGTTTTTGTAAGGAGTTACTTTTTCTCACCATGATGATTAAAGCAATGTCACTTTTTTCAGGTCTGTACAAGCATTTCACAATGCACAAGAAAAAGGTACTACAGCTAATTACTTCAAAATTAATTGCATTTCAAATTTTTCTGCTTTTTCCTTCCAGATACACACTGATCCAACAAACTGATGATCAGTAACACTAAAAAAGATTCTGATTCTAGAGCTTGTTTTCTTCTTATTATTACAGCAGTTTACATTCCAAGTCACTTAACCAGAATGTGTATAGTAATTAGTGAGCACAGGAGACGAAATGCCCAAAAATTGTTTTCTGACATGTCATGAGTATGGCTTCCATTTCCTATTTCATGCACATTTAATTACTCAGGACACTTCCTTTATGGATACACTCACTAGTAACTAGCAGGTTAACAACTGACTTGTTTAATATTTCAGAAAAATCTACTTTTGAACACCAAAATCCAAGAAATTTTTTTTCATCATTTTGTTGAATGAGCATACTTGGACAAGACGCTGGTCCAAACTAAGGGTTTGTTCTCATAGTCATCTTTTCTGCTGGCAAGTGACCTATCACTTAAAGGTATTATCTCATATTCCATTAGGGTTATCTGGGAACTATCCCTGGACTTCTAGGATGCCTGTTCCCCTATTTTGCTCAAGCAAAATGCTGTATAGAGAGGGACTGTGGATGTTATGTGAATTCTTCAATGAGTAATTAAACGTCACCTTGACTTAATAATTTATGTCCAAGTTCTTTGTGGTTTTCTGTGACTTTTTTTTTTTTATTATTTTCTCCTCTTGAGAGGGTTAATTTATCAGAACTTACATCTCATGTAATGTTCTGTCCTTAGATTAGAGCAAAACCTACAATCAGCTGTCAAGATGCTCAACCACCATGTGTAGTTGCAGCATCTCTTCTCCTGATCTGCACACTGGCCCTGAGGTGAGGGCAGGGAACATTTTCAAAATATATATATTCAGATCCATAAGAAAATAAAGGTCCTTAATTATTTTCTGCTATATAGAAGTCTGTCTCTTAGAGTATAGATTGACACTTAATGTGTTGTGACTGATCCCTACTTCAGCCGTGAACTGTGGCTACCTGTGGCCATGAGTAGGCAAGCGAATCTGTGTTGGTTTTGGAGACAAGAAGTGATACTGCAGCAAGACAGAAAGATGTGACTGCACTTTGCACCTCTACTTCATTTGCCCAAAGAATCTGTATTTTCTGTATGGGTATTTTAGGAAAATGACAAGAGGACACCAGCCAAATGCACGGTTAAGAGATGTAGCAGTGGCACTTCAAGTCAGACACAGAGTCTGTCATTCATGCATAAAGCTTTCTTCTTAAACACATGCATTGCAGGGGACCCACAACCAGCTGAAAATATATGCTGATTGTCAACCAGAGGATGAGTTGTTTCACTTGTAGTGCTTTTAAATCAGAGCTGCTGTGTTTGTGGAGGGAAGGGTTACATTTAACCTTGATAGTTATCTGCCAGATATCCTGGTTGCCAACCAGTGCACATCTAATACAAATGGGGAGATGCCAGCAACCCTTACTGAACAACAGATCTAATTTTGGTATTCAGTTTCTCTCACTATTACATCAGTCAGCTTTTTTTAGACTGACATTATAGCCTCTATTTCTGTGAGGGCCTATGTTTAATAGAGAGATTTAGGCAGGAGTAGCATTCATCACCACAACTTTTACTCCCATGAAGGCAATCACAATATGAACAAAGAAAACAAGCTGCAGCCATGTTGAGGAACAGATCTGTGGCCTGGATTTGCTTTATTCAGCTATGATGGAGCAGATGCAGAGAGGGCTATTCAGGGCAGCTTTTAGTGAGAGGCATTATTAGGGTGCCGAACAACATGGGTATTTTGGCACTTAGGTACTTTAAAAATCCATACCTGTATGGATATTGTCACAGACTTGCCAGCTGGAAAAATTGGGTAATTCCAGAGGTAATTCCTCTGGTTTTTATGGCTGTCACACAGGTAATTGTGCAAGGAATCTGGGAGGAAGCAGCTCCCATATGACATCATTGACATGGGTGTCACTGGTCAGGCTGTGAGTTGGAGCAGAGCAGCCCCACTTCCTCATTAGTTTGAGGAAACAGGTTTCTGGTTTGTTTCTTAAAAAGCATCTCCAGTCTTTTACATAATTCAGAGTTACTCCTGTAAAAATCATTACAATTTTTCCAGCTGGCACTTTATAGTGGGAGAAGTCTTGATGGAAGGACATAATCTGATAAAGTAATGATCTCTGTTTACAAATACCCTAGAGGCTGTAGCTACTTACTTCACTAGCAGCGTGTGGGCTGATTGGCATGCATGTAAACTGTACATAGTGCTGTTTTCCACACACTTGTCCAGCTGTGCAAAGTATGTAAATTATTCAGACTCATTCCTGGAGCAGGGAGAAAAAAATGTGTTTCATAATACAACCAGTATGTCATACGCATGCTGTTTGGTTTGGATGCCAACCAATATATCTTTGCTGGTGCCTGCACAGGTGTGCATGTGAAGTTAAATGCCATGGAATGTTTGGGCCTTGGTGTATTAAAGATAAGTAACCAACTGACACCTGAAAATTTGGAGCAGCTCTTGCACTTCTCAGATCACAAGCATACACTACTCTTTCTCGGATCCCGGGCTGGTAGCCATCCGAGAATTGCGGGTAAAGTCCTTTTCTCCAAGCCCCGTGCCAGAAGAAAGAATCAGGACGCGTCGATTCTTTTATCAGAGTTGTTTATTCCATCGTGTTCTTAAATATTTTTCCTTCAGCCGGCGTAGGTGTCACCTACACCGCAGCCGAAGGCTATCTGACTCACTCATGGGCGGTCATAATCTTTTATACTAATTATTATGTCCCCTCTGTTTTCACTACTATACCAATATCTACTGCTTTTATTAAACTGTGCACCTTTACACTAAACCAATAAGAAAATGCCACTACCTCACCCAAAGATGGAGGACAAGAAGAAGAAGGAGAAAGACAAGGGACACACCCAAATCCCTCCATCTTGTCTCCTTGAGCCCCCTTTGTGAACCCCCAAAATCCATATTAATACACAAAAATAAGTTATTTAATATCCTAATTACACACCTGTGACTTGTAATTCTTCATATAATGTTGGCAATCGCTCCCAGGGGCTAAAATCAAAGGCACTGGTGTTTTCATCACTGTTCCAGGGTCTCTGGACCTCCTCCTGGGGTCTCGGACCGCCCGGGACATCCAAAGGGATGTCTTGGGTTCCGACACTCTTCAGGGCAAACTGTATCTCTTCTCCCTCAATGTGTCTAGGCTGTTTGTGAATCCTGTGGAAATTTACCTTTACATGATCATTTAAAGATAATTTTTATAATTGTCCTAAATACATCTTTAAGTTTATAACTATAAAGGAATTTCTTGACAATTTGAAACAACTGAATAATATATTGTACAAAACTTCAGCAGTAAATAATGAGAAATATTCTTGCTATGAGATCATACCTGATCATTGCAATGCAGGAATAGGGTATTGTCTACTAATATAGCTTTCTCCATCTGTCTTGAGATGGCAGTGCTTCCTTTGCATGCTGATGTCTAAGAAGATACTTATATTCAGAGCATCTACTTCTCACATAATTAGTTAGCCTGTATGGTTGAGGGTGGAGAAGTGAGAAAAGGAATACTTACACCTTATAAAAGTTACATGTAAGCAAGACCAGTAAATCATGTCTGAAGCACTCCCTTAAACGGAAGTCCATAAATTCACTGGGAAGTTTTTCTATACGAATATGAGGCTGAAGGGAATCCTTCGGACTTATGTATTCTGTTGTAGATTCTCCAAATATTTTTATTACTATCTATAGGAATAACTTGGAATGTGTGTATGAACTTCCTGCATTTTCTATTATTCTTTATGCAGATTAGATTATCTAGGCCAATGTCCAGACCATTAGATTTACTGAAACATGTTTCCAAACCTTAAATGTTGCTTTAATTCAGTAGTTGAAGCAGATATACTTAAAATAATGCAAAATCATTATTTTGATTTAAGAAATTATTTTAGGCATTTTAGAAAAAGAGTCAGTCTGGCACCTTTGTCTTAAAATTAAATAATTATTCCATAACAGAGCAATTAAAGCAATTCAGCTTAAAAAGACAACATTTATCAAGAAACAAATCAGTTTTTCACTTACTGTTTAAAGAAAAAAGACTTTTTGGTGATACAGTGGGGTGATCTTGGCTGAACACTGGGTACTTACCAAAGCTGTTCTATCCCTCCCCTCCTCAGCTGAGCAGGAGAGAGAAAATATAACAAAAGACTCATGGGGTAAGGACTCACTCATTACCATCACAGGCAAAACAGACTCAACTTGGGGAAATGAATTAATTTCAGTCACACCAGAGTAAGATAATGACACATCTTAAAAACGCTTTGCCCCCACCCCTTCCTTCCTTCTTTCCAGGCTTAACTTTATTCCCTACTCTTTACCCTCTGCCCATAACAGCACAGGAGGATGGGGAATGGGGACTGCAACCAGTGCATCACACGTGTTTACAAGTTCCTTCCTCCACAAGAGGAGGACTGTTCTTTCATTGCTCCATGGTGAAATCCCTTTCACAGGAAACAGAACTCTACAACTGCAGAAGATTGTGAGTCCTTCCCAAGGGCTGCAGTTCTTCTGTTCCAGTGGGAGTCCCTGTTATGGGGCACAGTCCTTCAGGAATGTACTGCTCCAACACGTGACCCCCATGGGGTCAGAAGTCCTGCCGGCAGACCTGCTCCATGGAGCCACAGGTCCTGCCAGGAGTGTGGTCTAGAACAGGCTTTTCACAGAGCCACAGACTCCTTGGACATCTACCTGCTCCAGTGGTTTTCCACAGGCTGCAGATGGATTTCTCCTCCACAATGGACCTCCATTGGCTGTAGGGGTAAAGCTGCCTCACCATGGT
Organism: Acrocephalus scirpaceus scirpaceus; assembly: GCA_910950805.1. NCBI lineage: Eukaryota > Metazoa > Chordata > Aves > Passeriformes > Sylviidae > Acrocephalus > Acrocephalus scirpaceus. The sequence continues at coordinate 47,413,442 of OU383776.1, forward strand.
TTGCACCAGGGGGTGGAGCAAAATCTCTGCTCCACCACCTGGAGCATCTTCTCCATTCTCACTGGCCTTGATGTCTGCAGAGTTGCTCCTCTCACATATTCTCATACCTCTCTTCTCCATCTGTAATTGTAATTGTTCCATTCAATAACCTATTTTCATTTTAACTATGTTACCCCAGAGGTGCTAGCACCATCACTAATAGGTTCAGACTTGGTCAGTGGCAGGTCCATCTTGGAGTTATCTGGCATTGTCTTCATCAGACATGGGGGAACCTTCTAGCAGCTTCTCACAGAAGCCACTCCTTTCAACCAAAACCTTGCCACACACACCAAATATATTCAGTCCCTTGCCTCTATGAATCACATATTTAAAAATTATTAAAAATTCGCAGTAGTTACACAATCTTCACTCTCATCAACAAAAAAAATCCCCACACCAAAATCAAAATATCAACACAGTGCCTATTCCTTCAGGCCACTTAAAACAACAGAAATTCCCGGTGATCATACCACTCTCTAACATTTTTCAGTCCTTGTTTTGCCAGTTATGTCTCCCAATTATTATCCTTATCTCAGGTTTCTCATTCCCAAAATCGGGTAACAAAAGGAATTGTGGTGGGTTGACCTTGGTTGGACATCAGTTGCCTACAAAAGCCTCTCTATCTTTGCCCTCCTCAGCAGGAAAAGGGGTGATGAAATAAGGGCTGAGACCCTTGTGGGTCAAGATAAAGACAACTTATTGAAGCAATGGGGACAGTTCCTTGCATGCAAGCAAAAGAAAAGAAAAAACCCAAAGCAACAAAACTCCCAAATATTTGATTCCCTACTAGCTATAAGCAAGCAACATCTGGCCACATCCACCTGGCACTTTCCCCTTGGAAAACATGAGCAGTGGTTGCTCTGGAAGACAACCCTTGTAAACAGAAAATGCCTTCTGTATCCTCAGCTTTTACACCTGAGCTGATGTAATATGATGTGGAATATCCATTTGTTCAGTTTGTGTCAGCTGTCCTGGTTATTTTGCTTCCAAAAGTTTTGCCCACCCTATCCTACTGGCAGGGGTGGAATGTTGGAGAGACAGTGCTTATGCTGTGCCAGTGCTGCTCAGCATTAGCCAAAACACTGGTGTGTTATCAGCAGGTTTCCAACTATCAATGCAAAGTGCAGCAAGGTGAGGGCTATTGTGGGGGAAATGAACTTCAGCTCAGCCAGACACAATGCAGGTGAATATCATACTGTAGTACATACTACCTTTTTTGAAGCTGTGGTTTGTTTCTGCCATTAAGTGGCTTGAAAATGAATATACATTAAGGTTTTATGTAGGAAATACATGAATTTATTTAAATTAACTATATTTTGAAAACCAGTGCCCTCCAGATAGAAGGCCCATAGAAAGTTGTGAGATATCTGCTGTGTTCCAGTTTTCTTACCACAGTGTTTAGAGTGTTTCCAGTTCTGTTGCCAGGGGCTTTGTGTTCCCTTGTGCAGCTAAACAAGAAATTTTTCTAGCATTTGTTAAAGGCTCACCTAAGGAAAGTGAGTGGCAAAGGAAAGAAAATAGCCAAGACTGTACTCCCTACTGCCTTTCTTTCCTGAAAGTTTGTATTAATGGAGAAATACCTCTGAAAAACAGTGACTTTAACAGATAATGAGAGAAAAGGAAACCAACGCCAAAAAGCCCTGGGTCTGACTGGTTTAGGTATTATATTTTCCACCTTAAGTGCTGGAACCCCTGAGGTACAATCTATGACCCATTTAGAAGCTTGTAACCCTGCTTATGGTCTTTGGGTCTTAAATATGTGCAGGGGATTTCTGCTGTATCTCTGGTGGTCCTTTGCAAATAAAACTTGTAAAACTAAGATGGGAATAGTTACCTTCTTTTTCAGGAATTACTCTGCTTCAGAAATGGTGACAGTAGCATGTTTTCTGCTCCTTCCTTGGACAGGTTTTATAGGAACCAAGAAAACATACCAGTGTTACCAGCACAATGTTTTTCTACCTGTCAGCTAGGGAAAAAAAAATCTTCATGTATCATGTACCTGAAGACATTTTTTGAGGGGATGGGATGGGTGCGTTAAGACCATGAGGGCTCTGTGGGGATCACTTCCATCCATGGAGAACTGCTGGCAGTTCAGGGGCTTCAGACACCTCTTCTTAGCTTTATGTTTAGTCACCAACATATTCCCACAGATAAGGAAAAAAAGTGTTATAAATGAGTATAAGCCAATTTAAAAATAACAGGGTTTATTAGCGAAATTTCTAACACCAAATTAAAGCCACAATAAAAACGGGACAACAATCGATCGAGAGTTGGGTGGACAGAGTGGTGGTACAAAGGTACCCTCCGAATTCTGCCACCCTGCTATGTTTCAGCCTGTGGGTTTTATACAGTTTTTTTACCCTAAGGCTAAGTCCAGTTATGCTGTGTTTCCAAAAGAGTCCTGTCTGCATGAAAAGGTTGCTAGATAGTTTCTTCTGAAATTCATCTTGGGAGGGGTGGTCTGATCGTCTAGGATCTCCACCAAGATCGGTATCGAATGTTGAAGAGCTGTGAAGTGAGGGTCCACCCTTAATGGCTGGGCCATCTTCTTGCTCTGCCTTGTTGTTACAGTTGTAAATGTGTTTAGGAACTTTGGAATCTTGGAGGCATTCTCGGGTAGCTTCTTATTAGTAGCTTAAATCCACACGAATTTATCTATTATACTTATTACAGTCCCCCACCTTTTTATTTACCCAAATAAATTCGTGTGTGTGTTGGATTGCCTTTCTTTAGTAATTGCCTTTGAGTCGTGGCATTCTACCCCTTTTTCTGATTCACAAATTTAGTATTGAGTGTCATAAAAGAAATAATCCCTTTTTCCTTTATCTTTGGGACAATCATAATGCTCTTGATACTTCAGGTTTTCTCTGGTGCCATGTTTAGCTATAGTTCACGTCTCTTCTTGAGGGTCAGCCTCTGTAGGCTCTTGGGGGGGGGTCTCCCGTCCCTCGGCTCAAGACTACGAGGACTTTCTACTACAACATGCCTCTGCCTTTCCCTTCGCCCACGGGGTAGCAGCCTGCGGCGGGGTAATCTATTTTCTCGGCAGCAGGCATATGTTTCTGGAGTCCTGTCAGTCTGAGCTGCAAACTTTTTTTTTTAAAGGCACTCCACCGGGACAACTTGATTGTATCGGACTAGCAAGGTACTTTGATTGTCTTTCTGCACTCGACTTTGAGCACTTCAACTTTAGCGTCTAATTGCCCTTTTGTCCCCTTTTTATATATATAATACTATTCTGGAGAATCTAACTCTAATAGACTCAAGTTAGTGGCAATTACTAAGAAATGGCTAGTCTCTTTTTGTTCTTTTTCTAAACAGTTGGTACATAATCCTTTTGGCCTACGCCCCCCTTTGCAGTGAACAACTTAAATCAATTTACAATATACACACTTGAAGTGAACAAAGGGAAAACATTCACAATCTGTTTTTTTTTAAAAAGGTATAAAGGATAGAGGGTTTGGGGTTAGGCGTCCTAGCCAGCGAGCTCTTTCTGGTCAGGACTAGTGGATAGGAACTGGGAACTGGGGGGGGTTGCAGGGAGCCAGAGAGACTGCAGACGTCCTGGGCTATTCTGCGCGGTGTGGTTTGCTGCTAACGACCCACTTTTGAAATAGGAACAGGGGCAGGGACGACGAACAGGGATATGGGGTAGCAGAAAGGCAACAGTAGCTTCAAGCTTATCTGTGCTCATTCGGCAAGTTCTACTCCTTATCTTGCTCTCTGAACAATAGGAGAGAGAATCATGGAATAGAATTCACAACTTGTTTATGTTTATGAAGTAAACATACATAACATTAAAAGTTAACAGGGTAGCTAAAACTGTTAGACACTTCGGGATGGAGTGACTCTGCAGTTGCTACGGTAGTATCTGGTGGAAATGGTTTAGGCAGGGTGTGGTTGAGAAGCTGGAACGATTGCATTTGCATATGAGTATAGCTGAGAGTGGGGTGGGGGTTTCTAGGGGGGGTGGGGAAAGCTGGGGACCTGGAAGGGAGAATTCTAAGGGAAAGATTTTCTCAGATCTCTCCCCCCCCTCTTCTTCTCCTCGGTTTCTGTTCTCACCTCGGGGGAACTGAGAATGGGAAGAGGATGGCTCTTTGGGGGAAGGGGGGGCTAGAAGCAGGATTGGGAAAAGGGGTCAGAGAGAGACAGAGAAGGCAAGCAGGAGGACAATCGTCTGCTGGACACAAGGATGCTATGGAGGTGGCGGTGCCGGCCGCGGGAAGCAGTGGGATGGATGCGGCGCTAGACGGGGCGCACGGGTGGGGGAGGCGCAGCACGGGCGCAGAGGGCGGGCCCCCCTCTCTGCTAGCGTGCCCTGGACGGCGGCCCCGCACCCCGCGGTTTGGCTCTCGGCACGCAGCAGCGGCTGGCAGCGGCTGGCAGCGGGCTCTTCACTCTCCCTAACTTCGGTACAATAATAAATTAGTTTTTCTTGGACTTACTTTTCAAAATGGGACACTCTCTCTAGTACTCTAAGATCTATCTCAGTGGACTTTCTGGTGGGATTTCGAAGGTACCTTTTCCTTTTCTGAGAGCATGCCTTTTCTCTGATTCTTTCTGATGTTTACTCTTTCTTTGCCCCATTTTTTAAAAAAAAAACAAAAAACTTTACCTTTTGGTAATGGATTGCAATACTAAATTCTTTCTTAGCCTTAGCTCTGGCTAAGAGCAGGGATCTTTCCCTAAACTGTTTTGTTACAAACCGGGTTTCCGTGTATTTCGGATTACTTACCCGTCCGGCGAGCTGAACCGTGGGTCTGTTCGTCCGATGAAAAAGTCTTCGGTTTGCATCCTGGGCTTTTACTAGCCCGTAGCAAAAGGGTTTACCGGTTCCCCAAACCCAGAGGGACGTATCCTTCCCCTTTTGCTTCCTTGTGATCGATTCCCCCAGACTCCCCGAGTCTGGGCTTTGATGAGCAAACGAGTTTTCCCCAATTCTCTTCCCTACTAGCCGAAAAAAACTTTTGCGGGAAACCTGGTACAAGAGCTTACAGATCCACCTTTGTATCGTGGCAAGGCCACGTCTCGCTCACCCACTCAATCACCCACTCAACCAAGCATTACTTACAGCTATTTTCTTGCTTGGAGATCTTCGTGCACGGAGAAAAAATTTTACGAGTGAAAAGTAGCCGCGGCTCCGAAAAGACTCCTATGTCTTTTCCCGGGTTTTCTGCTGGATCCAGGCCTTCTCCCTTTTTATTGTGGCGCTTTTATCTAATTTTTGGGTTCGTAATACAATAGGTGCGAAGGGGTTTCCTGCTTTGCCGGGCCGCCGAAAAACCAGCAGGGCGGCCCCCGTGCAAAGGGATTCCTCCGCAGCCAAATTGTATCCGAGTCACGGCACCAAATCTGTTATAAATGAGTATAAGCCAATTTAAAAATAACAGGGTTTATTAGCGAAATTTCCAACACCAAATTAAAGCCACAATAAAAATGGGACAACAATCGATCGAGAGTTGGGTGGACAGAGTGGTGGTACAAAGGTACCCTCCGAATTCTGCCACCCTGCTATGTTTCAGCCTGTGGGTTTTATACAGTTTTTTTACCCTAAGGCTAAGTCCAGTTATGCTGTGTTTCCAAAAGAGTCCTGTCTGCATGAAAAGGTTGCTAGATAGTTTCTTCTGAAATTCATCTTGGGAGGGGTGGTCTGATCGTCTAGGATCTCCACCAAGATCGGTATCGAATGTTGAAGAGCTGTGAAGTGAGGGTCCACCCTTAATGGCTGGGCCATCTTCTTGCTCTGCCTTGTTGTTACAGTTGTAAATGTGTTTAGGAACTTTGGAATCTTGGAGGCATTCTCGGGTAGCTTCTTATTAGTAGCTTAAATCCACACGAATTTATCTATTATACTTATTACAAAAGGAAAGTGCTTTTGGCCAGGAACACTTGCTGACTTTTTAAAATTAAACCATTACTGTAATTTATTTCATACATTAGTGAAATATGCCTTTTGAAATGTTATAAAGAGTGTGCAATCTAATGAAGAAACGTGATCTATTTTTTCTTTCTACATCCCATGCCACTCTCAGTATGGTTTCAGATGTAATCTACTGATGTGTCTTGTTATAAATATGTAGTTTAATTCAAGTTTTTTACTGTGCTAAAAGGTACCCCTTGCACCCAAACCAGCAAGGGGCGGGGGGATAGGTAACTAGCCTGCCCATAGAACAATAGACCTGTATTCTCCATATCAATGAGGGGTGGACCATGCCAAAAGGGTGCCAGATAACGATCACTAAAGGCCATCAGAACTGATTCAGCTCTCAGAAAATCCAATCCTCCTGGAATCCTGACACCCGCTGAGACCAAACCCAAACGAAGATATGTTCGTCTAGCAGGAGCTTCAAAAATAATTCATAGACATGTTTAGTGAAGACTTCAGGAATAATTCATGGACAGATCCAGAGATGTGACCAGATTTCCCGGAATTCTATTCTACTCTCACTCCAGGTGGACGGAAATCCTATCTGCATATTCAGACTGGACAGAAAACTAGCCTCGGGGCCTAAAAACCTTATAAAAACTAACCTTCGAGAGATGGTTGGTGTGAACTATGTGAACTCTACCCAGTGCGATAGAGGCTGGGTCTGGTTCACCCGGCAGCTCGAAACCCGAGCTCAGAGCTGTTGTTTGATTGTGGGACTTGTTTCTTTTCGATCTCATTTTGTCATTTTCCAATAAACCTCTAAAACGGAATATTGGAGAACTGTCGTTTATAATATGTGTGAACTCGGGTTTCAGATAACTCTCAAATATGAATTCCAAGGGAGGCTAATTTTCTGTGTATAGCAACACAGGATGTGTGACTGTTGGGGGTTAGGCTTGTTTCTTGTTTTTTTTACCTATAGAATTTTTTCCCAAGGGTTGCAAGGCAACTAACTACTGAATACTTATTAGTGCTCAGGTGAAACAAAAGGATGGAGCCTGGCACTTGGCTACACTCTTTTTGTCTCCGAGAGTTTCTTGGGGCGGGGAGGGGGGAGGGGGCAGGAAAAAAGACGGGGCTGGGGGCAGCTTCGCTCTCTTTGTGCTCGGCATCGGGGAGAGGACAGAGGCTGCTGCTTGCTGCGGGAGTTTTTCACTGGCACCACCCGGATCTGATCCTGAGGAAAGCTACCATCATTCTGCTCCTGTGCCCAAGAAAACTCCTGAGTTTTCCTTTTGCTGCCCTGCTGGAGCTGGCCCGGCCCTGTCCCACCACCGCTGCTTTCTTGGTGCTCCTTTGAGGCTGTTCTGCACCATGCCCCACGCTGCCCTCCCTGCCAGACATCCCTGCCCTCCAGTGACCACCGATGGAGCTCCGGATTTTATCCGATCCACCAGCCCGGGATCCCTCGCCGTTCCAGCTTGGTACCTTTTTTTCAGAGTCCCAAGAGACCAGACTGCCCTGGGTTTTGTGAAACCAAGCCCTGTCAAGGCCCCTGGTTCTGTTGGCTATTAATTGCTGTAGTTTTTGTTGTTTGTTTTGCCTTGTTATACCTATTAGTAAAGAACTGTTATTCCTATCCCCATATCTCTGCCTGAAAGCCGTTTTAATTTTTCTAAATTATAATAATTTGAGCGAAGGGGATTTGAATTATCCATTCCAAGAGAGGCCCTGCCCCTCTTTAGCAGATACCTGTCTTCTTTCAAAACCAAGACAGTGACACAAAAGATAAATTGTATTTATGTTTAGATAGGAAAAGGGAAGAAAAGAGGAGATAGCATCAGCTCTTTATTCACGTTTTTGTGAAATTACTTTTGGTCCTCTGGATCACTTTTTGTCAAAGTAGAATTTAGGACACAGAATTACAGAAAGGCATTATTTTTATCTGAAGTGGGACTCTGATTTTTTGCATGTGTGCTCCTGTGTTGAAAGCATGTTGCAAGCACGCAGTCTTTTCATTAAAATAAGCAGTGAGATTATCATAGTTATTGTGGGTTTTTTCCTGTTGTCAACAGGGTCTAAGTATATGAAGCAAAGTCAAGGGGTTCCTTAAGGAATATATATTTGCAAATGACAGTGTTAGAAACTTCTTGTCCCTTAAGTAGAAAGTAATTAAAGATGAGATAAAATTCTTTATAGAATTTTAAACTCTTTAAACTAAAATTTATGTAAAAATTCACTGAAATTATATATTTGTGATGTATACATAAAAAGAAATTTAAACAATGTTCGGACCCTTAATAATATTTAGAAGTAAAAAGTATCTGATCAGCCTAAGTACAGCATCAAAACAATATATGTGATCAATTTTTGCTGATTTCATGCTGATGTAAAAACTGTTGTTTAAGGTGAAGTGGGGAAACAATATTTGTGGAAATATTCTTCTTCCAGTACTTTAACCATTGGAGAGCATGCTGCAAGGAGAGACATCATACTAAATGTGACAATTTAAAACCATTTCCATCTTCTGATGCTCTGTTTTACAGGCCTATTCATTATTTCTTCACTGCAAGAATGTAAATTGGGAAGAAGTTTGTAGATGAAAATCTCTTGACAGAGAAATTTCAATTACCATGTTGGTTTATGATTGTTGATCTTTACAATATAATCTCTAAATGTTCCCTGTAAGTATATGAGGTAAACTGATAAACTAACAGCGCATGGTATTTTTGCTTTTAACCTCCAGGAAAGTGGTAATGTTTGTGCTTTTTCTGCAATTTCTTTTCTTAAATGCTTACGAAGTTTCAGCAGCTGCTTTAAATATGTATGGTTGGTTGGTTGACTGTCAGTTTTGGGTTTTTAAGTAAGATGCTATTGCAGAAAACATTTCCATACAGACGATGGACAAGTTTGTATGTATATTCAGAGACTGATTAGGAGCTATATTGGAAATACAGATCAGGAAGTGAGTAATGCTTTTCATTAACAATTAGTGTAGGATTCTGAAAGCTCCATTCCTGTTCTGTTTCCAAATGCATTTGAAATGCTTGGTGGTTTTTAGTCATAAATAATGAAGCCAACAGGTTCCATTACTGTGCTTTGTAATAGCAGAGGCAGTTCTATTGTTAGCCATAACTATAATTATTTCTACATCAAGATATTTAATGCTATTTTTCCCATACCTAGGAGAAAAATAAAAGTATTCCCTTAAAAAGAGGATGCATGTGGATGCACTTTACCCCATAATGAAGTTAAAAACACTATTTTGTTTTATTCCTTAAAATCCTTTGAAGTTATCTTTACCCAGCTTGGGAGGGATAACTGGATGTTGAGACAGTCTTCTCACGTAAGAGATATTTATTTTTTATTTGACTTGAATACTGAGAGGAGATTTTTGTTCCGTACTGGTTAAAGGACCATGAGGACTAAAGGGCAGGCAATATGTATTTTCTCTGGAGTAATAGAAGGGACGACATTTTAGATCTAATTGTCCTTTAACATTTAGTAATTTTATCATTTCCTGTTACTGACATTCATGTAATCGCCCTTGTCCTCTTGGTACTCTTGAGATTATTTGTACTGTGTTCTTGATGAAAACATGGAATAGCATTTTCCATTGCATGAGTTATTTAATTATTTTTTTGCAACCTTGGTTGGTACTGTAGGATGTGGAAGAAGCAGCAGTTGTGGTATAAAGTTGTAATCAAAGCTCTCTGGCAGCTATTGGGGAGAAAAAGGGGGCAATTTTTACATCTTGTCCTCTGTAATCAAAAATTATCTTTAAACAGAAGGATTTACAGAAATTGTGCCTGTAGAGCAGAGACAACAAGTGCTCCTTATCACATCCTGTTTGTGAAATATTAAAAATATCAGTAGAACAGAATGGGAGGCATCGAGAGTATTACCAGTGTCCTAAAATCACTGTCATTATAAAATATTCTGGAATTTTTGTTTAGATGAACTGGAGACAACTTTGTGAAGCCCTAAAGAGGAGAGCGCAAGAAACATATATTGGCAGACCAGTATCAAATTCCTATATTTTCTTCAACTGCTAGTAATATTTGTGTCTATGTGTGGTTTTTACTTAGTATGTTACAATCCCTTTGAAGAGAGAATGGCAGTCAGATATGCTGGACAAATCACTGCTTGCAGTAGGACAGTTTTATAAAGTTCCATATGTAACACCTTGAAGAAATGTCAAGCTTGTCTCTTTTCAAAAATTTGTTTAATGGCTGGGATCTGAGGTAACTATTTTTACTGCCCATACACTGTAGGTAACAAGACATTTTATCTGTGTGCGATAGAAGAGAGGGGGACCAAGTAGATAATGGTAGGTATCTGCCAGGTAACGCAGTGAATGCTCTCTTCTTTTTGTTGCCCTAGACATGTGGCATTCAGCTTGAATTTTATTTCTCTAAACAGTTATAGGGGTTTTTTTAATGTTTCAGCAACTTGATTGGTATCTCTGTTTATGCCTGTATGAAAGGGAAGTACAAAATTCAGCCTCTTCTTGAACATGCAAGTTATTGCACACATCTTAAAATTCCTAATAAATGTTTACACTTTCTTTGTGTGTTTTTTCTGTGCTTTTCTGAGAAGCCAAGTGTCTGTAGTTCATTTTGAAAACTCTAAGCATCTAATCTGACTGTTTGCTAAGTGTAAACCTGCTTTTGTTTCATAAAGATCACCTTGCTTATTTCCTCCAGCTCTGTTTGTGAAGCTTCCGTAGCACCAAAGCACTCCAGTTTCAGATGGTAGAATATTTCAAGCAGCCAAAAAGAGTTGGAGGGGATAGAAATGCCTGTTATAAATCAGTGGAAAACATGATATTTAATTTCTTCATTACACATGGAACTGTAATTAATAAAAAAATATATACAATAAGAAATGCAATAAATGCCACTGAAATGCAAGATTACTTCATACTTCACTTGTGGTTTTGTATGGTCAAGGCCTCTTCTTATACAGAGTGAGTCCAACATAACTATAACTAGGATAATCTCAATGGGATTGCTTGTGGCATAGAATAAAGGATACTTGCACTGTTGTCAGATTGGTATTCTCAGGAGATGGTGATAGCTGTTTCTCGTCTTAAAATAGTTGTAGAAAATAAATCAGTTTTGATTACAGAAACTATCCACTCCAACTTCTCTCTGCCATCATCCAGGAAAGAACAAGACAGAGTTGGAAAAGAAGTTTCACCAATTTTTTACTATTTTGAAAAGGCCTTGTTTATGGACATGAAGTAGAAAGGATCAGCACAAGTGGAGAAATATGCCAGCTGACATAGAAGACGGTCTAGTCCTGAAAGACTGGAGTTTCTTTGCTACAAGGTTTTGCTTAAGCAGACTCTGTAGCCTAAATTCTGATTCCTTCTACATGCCAGGAATTAGGACATAATGCCTACTTTGTGGCAAAACAGCTTTGTCAAAAGTAATTTCCCCAACTGATCTCTTGGTCTAATAGAAACCACCTGAAACAGCTTCTGTTCTTGGCTGACCCTGATTCAAAGAGTTTGCAAAACTTTGAAACCTAAGACTTCTATCTCTAAGACTAATAAGGGCTCTGTGACCTGCTGTGGATTTGTAACTTAAAAAAGAAAATCAGTGAGCTTCCCACAGTTACCTGAAAACAGAATTATGTAACAGAACTGTTTATGATACATGTTAAGTATAGACTGAAGGCAGTAGTCTTGTAAAACAGCCTCCCAAACTAGCAGAGGATTATGAAGCTTTAAAAGCTATGCTTCTTGATGTTTGGTCTCTGTTTAAGTTACATCATGGGCAAATTTCATATCTGATGTTGGGGGCATCTATTAAGAATGCACTTTTTTGGCCACAATATTTTTCAAATTTGAGGAAAAATAACTTGACATGCAAAGTGTTGTGCACTGCAGTCTTACCCACATTGTTTCTCCTTGGATCACCATTTATGCCTTTTAAAGCTCCCACATGAAGCATATTCTGGCCTAAACCTGTGTTATATGCATATCAGGTTTAATTACAGGACACAGCCTGTAATATGTGAAGAGTAGAATGAAAGAAGCACTAAAACCTAGAGATCAGAATCTTGGAAATATCTTAATTTAAAAACTGAGCAATTAACATTTTTTCTCATCTGCATATAAACTCTTCAACCTTCAGAATTATTCATAGGTGTTTATGGTTTACAGTACTTATACTGGGAATTTTTTTAACTGATGTAATGCAGCTCCATATTAATGGTGGAAGATTTTATGCCTCTGCAGATTACTGAGCAGTTTTAAAGGGAAGGATTGTTTGTGTATGATGTGTACAGCATATCTAACAATGAGAATTGATGCTGAGGCTTTTACATTTCATCTCCAAATCCTTCTCACAGGGCTGCTCTTTATCTGTTCATCCCTCATCCTGTGTTGATACTGGGGGTTGCCTCAACCCAGGTGCAGCACCTTGAACTTGGTCTTGTTTAACCACAGGAAATTCCCGTGGGACCAGTCCCCCAGGTTGCCCAGGTCCCTCTGGATGGCACCCCATCCTTCAGGAGTGTCAACAGCACCACCCAACTTGGTGTCATCTGAAAATTTGCAGAGTGTGCACTCAATGCCACTATATTATCAATGGGGATGTTAAACAGAGCTGGCCCCAGTACAGACCCCTATTGGACACCACTCATCACTGGACATTGAGCTGTTGAACACTACTTTCTGGATGCAACCATCCAGGCAATTCCTCATCCACCATGGTCCACCCATCAAATCCTTTTCCCTCCAATTTGGAGACAAGGATGTTGTGAGAGACCATATCAAAAGCCCTACAAAAGTCCAGATGAATGACATCCATAGGCCTGCTCTGTTTAAAGGGAGATAAAAGAAAGGTATCTGTTAATTCCCAAGTAACCCAATATTTAGTGTTTTAGAATCAGAGTGTTTTGATAAGTCATGGAGACCTCAAGGGAGAGGAATAGTAGAGTTTAATACATTTTTAATTTCACAAATAGTATGCTTCTAGATATTTTTTTGGTACAGTCACATATGCAGTGAAGTTATGGGTAAAACAGGAGATTTTTTAATAAAGGGAACCTATGTATTGTTGCAGCTACAAGGCCTGCGAGGCCTCCCTGGCAGTCAGTGGCCTAAGATAAAGAAATGCTAAGTCATGATGAATGGCCAAAAAGAAACCCCGTTGCTGCCTTTGGACTCCCTCTTATCTCTCTTTAAGACCATAGGTCACTTTGTACCCCAACTCATTCTATGGGTCCATTTTCAAAACCCCTCCACCTTATATAAACCCCGAATTTTGCCCTGCTAAGTTGGAAGAGCTGCCCCTGGACCCCTTTGCAGAGAATGCCAATAAAGACACCTCTGAGGAACTTCACACGGCTCTTCTCCTCTCTCTCCCTACATCTGCCGAGGCACCTTAGTAAGCAAAGAGCTGAGAATCACTAAGAGCTGAGAATCACTAAGAGCTGAAATCACTAAGAGCTGCTTGCTAAGTTTGCCTGAGGCTGGACACCTCGGCCAAGACATCAGGTTGAGCGGTTCCTAATGCGGCACCATTCTATCCAGGCCACCCACGGCTATCGGGGTCAGACGGATCCTGAAGCTCCAGACCTCGATAATGTATCTACTGCAACTGAATTTGTAGAGACAAGTTTGTCAAATCCTACTTCAGACCTGCCAAAAGTATCAACGCTAACAATGACCATACAAATCCACATATTTAGTAACTTTGTATGTGTGACTGCACATCAAAACAGGCTCACTTTTGTAATGAATATTTGTGGTCTTTAATAATCTGATTAACCACAATAAAATGTAACAACCTGTTGGCTCCATGACCTGGTAATTCTTCATCCTTGCTGTCAATGATGCATTTTAATTGTTATGAAACAATCAGAATTCGTTGGATTTGTTTCATGTTTGCTCTGTGACAGAAATATAGCTACATAAATATATTGTAATATGAATTACTGGAAGCAGTGGATTTATCTAGCCACTGCTTTTCATATTTTTTATAATTTTAAAGGAACTCACAGACCCTTTAGAAAGTACTTGCTTGTGGGTTGCTATATGGCATATACAAACTCATTTTTGTAAATTATGACCCATTTGACACCCTTTAAATTGTTTTATGAAAACTCCAGGATTCTGAAAACCACAAACTAAAACCACACAATTGTTAGTCAATTGTTTGCATTAATAACTTTTTTTCCTTTTCCAAAGTTTCTTATTACTAAGTTGTTCTAGAGGACATAGATGTCTTTGTTGTCTGTCAACAGGTATTCAGCACAGCCACCTGACTAAATTATGAAAAGCACTGAGTTTTGACAAATGATGTTGCAGTTGTCCATATTGTCCTTTGGAGATGTTTGTCTTCTTTCTGTGCTACACCTTCTGGCACTGGTGGCCTTGCACAAAGTGAGAATATAAGCAGTTCTTAAATGAAAGAGAATAGAGGAAACATGCAAGAGTGAAAACCCCCTGTATTTAACTCCATCTATATTTTCTTTAACAGAAGAAAAAGTGTTTAGGAAGACAAATATTAATGGAGATACATTTTTCTACATTTAAAAGAGAAGGGACAATTTTAAATAAACAGTGATATCTGTCATTCTCAGAGAATGAGCATGAAATGCTGAAACTACAAATACTCTATTGTGTGATTTGAATGAAGAAACTTAGCAGGAAATTATATTTTTAATAATTATTTTGTGTTTAATAATAAAATTTGATAGCTTCCACCCTCTCTACATTTTTAGACCTTCATCCACAGGCAAAGAACTTCTGATGCTACTTGCCTTTAACTGGTTTCCAAGCCATGATGAACAAATGCTTTTTAAATGCTTCCCTATAAATTCCATTTTATTCAGAGGACTACAGATGCAAGCAGTTTCAACTATAGATCATAAGTAGGGCATTTTCTGGTAGTTCTGTATTGTGCAGCATATATTATTATGTCCATATAAATTTATTTTTAAAGCTAATTATTGTTATTCTATTTCAACTATATAATATGATTTAAATTGAAAATTAAAAACTAAAAGTTCCCTCTTGATTCTTCTCTGTCCTGATAGAATTTCCTTGCAGTACACAAGATAAAAGTAAACCAAGTAGTTCTCCTACTCACCTTACTTTTTCCTAAATATAAAAGAATAGCAACTTACCAATACACTAGTCATTATATCCCTTTATTGGATCTCAGAAAAGGAACCTGAGAAAACATTCGTAGATTTTATGGAATACAGAAAAACTCAGGAAATTTCAAGTGTGCTGTGAATAGCAAAAATTTGTAAGTCTGATGGAGTCTACATTTTCTTCAGCAGTTTTTCATCAGAACAGAACCTCAAATACAGAATAATGCTTAATCTTGTTCCAATTTTTTTTTCCAAAAACTGTGTGGCACAGAAAAATGAATTAGCACAAATTGAGGTGTAAATAGAGAGAATAATGATATTTTCTATTATTTTATGAAGATGCACAGAAATCAGTGGGATTGCACACTCCCATGTGCTTGTCAATATGAGCAAACCTCAGCTGGCTGCAGTCCTAAACCAAGATTGTGGCCCTTGCTCTCTTGAGACTACCTTTCTTCCCAGATGAAGTGCTTTGAAAAGAGACAAGAGTAGAAGTTCAAACACTGCTTCTTTTGAACTCCATGTGCCATTAAAGCACTAGGAAAATGGAAAACAACTTTTATTCTCCCTGAGTAGTGAGGGAGCACCTGTTTTTTGCTGGCTGGCTGGCTGTCATTCTTTTTTTTTTTTTTTTTCAGGATTCACTAGGACAAAATCAATGTCACTTTCCAGGGATGCTCCATGAATAGCCTGTGGAGTTGCATTTGCCTGTAGCAGTTGTTGCTAAGCTAAGACACGGGTGACATCCCAGCTGCGTGTGAAGAGGGAGTCTGAGGCCAGAGCTGTCTGAAAGAGCTGCACAGCCACGAGGTGGCAGGATGGGTTAGTCTGCGTTCCCTTCCCTCCCCCAACAGGAAGTCTGAAGACATTTTTGTTTATGGATTTGTGAAGATGTGGAAAGTGCAGTGCGAACTCATAAATCAGGAAGAATATGAAAACCATAGCTTGAATTTGATTTGTGACATTGAACTCTTGCTTTTTGATCTCTCTGGAGGTTATGACGAAGTACTCTGGTCCCACTTGGTCAAACCAACAAAAATTAATTTTCTTCCTGCTAAGCTGTTTTAAACTTTACAGGATTTTATGACCTTCATCTAGCACAGGTGAGACAGTGATTAGAAGTATGAGAACATATTCATCAACTACATAAAAATAGTATTGTCTATTAGGTCCCCATTAAAAAACCAAACAAACCAACACAAAATTCAGCAACTAGTTATCTAACACTTAGTGATCTAAATGAAATTGGAAGGAAAAAAACTCTGACAGAAGATAGGTATAAGCTTTAACTAGGAGGATAGAAATTTTCTTTTTAAATTAGAATTAATTCCTTTAACCTCAGTGAAAGGGAATATGCATCTTGTTGACTTTTCCCCCCATCTGAATAACTAGTAAGGGTTCTATCATATTCAAAGAGTTAATTTTTTATGTTTAAAAAGTATGGTTTTTTAATAACGTTGTGATTTTTATTTAATAACATTGAGATGTTATTTAGTTATTAGTGAGAGACCTTGAAAGAGCAATAGAAAATTTTACTGTTAACAAGTATAATGTGAATCTTATTTGTGATGTCAGCTTGTTTATGGTATTTTTAGTGAATAAAAAATACTTAAGTTATACTATAAGAACAAACACAATACATTTAAGGGTAGAGAGAGGAGAATTGCAAAACCTGCTCAGTAATATGTAAAGTTGTTCCACAATGCATTGACTTTATATGTAAATTTATGTATTATGTTTGACTACACAGGGGAGAAAAAAAGCTATTGGATAAATTAGATCTCGAAAACTGATTTCACATAGCATACAGCCCATCTCCTACTCTGAGTGCTATTAATTGAAACAATTGTCTACATTAGTTCTACATTATACCCATATTAATTGACAGCTTCCTACCACAGATGATGAATTTGGAATAGCAGCCTGTGTTAAAGTATGGTACTTGCACTCAGTGTCACTTGTTTAGATCTACACAATTTTTTGTGCTGTATAGGCATGCCCTTAATAATATCATCATGTTCAAGATTGTTATCTTTAGCCTATTATGGTTTTTTTTTAAGGAAGGTAAAAATTTCGTATTCATCATGACCAAAGTCATAATTTTTGACCTGCTAGAAGTAGTAAAAAAATATTTTCTTTTAAATCACTGTGCACACATGCAGGGGGAAGCAGTCACTTACTTGTAATTACATCTGTTTTGTTCCTGGCTTAAGGTATTTTTGTAAGTATGAATTTTCACAGTTAGCATGGAAGAAAATTGAAGTGACTGTGTTGGTAATGACAGCACTGCGTGGTGGTGGAAAGTTGAATTTGTATCTCTGGTTAACTGGATGTCAAGCTGCCTGCAGCTGGCCAGGATGCATTACTCATTTTTTTCATTACAGGCATGAAGGAAAACCTACAAAAAGATGAAGAAAATCATATTTTTCACACGTAGAAATGGCAGCTGGTCTACAGAGGCTGGCTCCAAGCACTCTGTTAAGAGCCTTTCTTGACTACATAGTGACACAAACAAGTCAAAGCAGAGAGCTTCTTCTTCAAAAATAATTTACCTACTTAGTATTACCCTCTGCTCTTCTTAGTCTCCAAAAGAAGTTATAAAAGGTAGATGATGGTAAATGTTTTGATCTCTGCTGGTATGATAAAACTCTTCCAGATAAGTAATTTTTAAGACCTGATTGGAAACACCAGCTTCTCTCTATAGGGCTGGAAAATTCAAAGCAAATATGAAGGAGCCTGAATACTTGCTTAACTAACTTACTCCACTGTTGTTTTGTTGTGCTTTAACCACCTGCCCTGTAGACAAAGGCAGTCCTCAGGGGAGTTTCTTAGCTTGAGATAGTGTGTTTTGGCTAAGGAAAAAGAGAGCTTTAGTGCTGCCAGTTGGACTGGCTTTGACATACTCTGTTGGGTACCTTTTGGTGCCTTTATGCATCAGACTACTTGCAAGGGGAATCAGCAAGTTTGCAGAGTGCTTTTAGATATTCTACTGGGTATATAATAGTACAGTTATGAAAGAAACCACTTTTTCTGACATTAATAGGAACATATAGACAGCTGTGCTGGTTCTGTTCAAAAGTGATTTTTCAGAACCTGAGACCACTGTGGATGGAAAGGGACAGGCACTCGGAAGATATCGGTTTGTAACGGGAAAGAGCAGAACTCCCCAACCCCCCCAAGATAAGCTATCACTCCAAGAATGTAAAACCCCCTCTAACAGACATACCAGTACTTTTCCATTCTCCCCACTAACTCAGGAAGTGTAGCAAGACCCCTCTGACGTAGGGAAGAACCAGAGAGTATTTAAACTGCATGCTTTAGATAATAAATGCTTTTAACCGTCCACCATATTGGTGTCTGTGTGTTATTGGCCCGAGCGCCACACAAGCATGTGGTAGCCGTGCCGTCTAACCTAAAACCAGGCCACCGCAGTTGTGGCTGCAAGAGCAGCAACAAGTGGCGCCGACAACCCGGGAAAGAACCTCGGGGGACGGGAATACGCCTGGAAAGGAGGCGGCGGCAGTGGCGGCAGGTTCCGAACCACTGCGGAGGAGCAGGGGACGTCCCGGGAACCAGCGAACTGCATGGAGGCCTTAGCGCAGGTTGTAAGTCTTATGAAAAAACACTGGGGAATACGGTGTGAGCAAAAGAATTTATATCTTGTGATTGCAAGGCTTTTGGATTTGGGCATAATACAGCGCCCTGTTGATATACTAAATTTAGAGAGGTGGGAAAGATATACTGCTGCTTTGGCAGAAGATACAAAAGCCACCGGCAGTGGAAAAATTTTAAAAGCATGGGGAAAAGTTGAGATAGCTTTGCGGAAAGCAAGGGAAGAACAAGAGACATGGAATGCTGCGAAAACATGTTTATTTGCTGTTACGCAGCCGAAGGGGGGAAGCCATGGGACCGCGGGACCCTCTGGGGATAGCCAGATTAACGGCGGGAACATGCGGGGAACGGGCGCGTTACACCCTCCCCTGAGACCATGCCCGAATCCCCCAGACCCCAAAGGGGACCCTCAGACCTCCCCGCTGGACCCCCCCGGACCCAAAAACCCCCCTAGAACCCCCCGAAAAAATCGCGCTTTCCCCGCCCGTACCTCCCCGCCGCTTTTGCCCCCGGGAGCCGGGTGCACCCGATGGCGGCGGCTCGCCGGGTCCAGCAGCGTCTCCGCGGAGCGCGCAGGGCACCAGCCCCTCCCCCGGGGCCGGAGAGGAGATCGCGACTTCTCCAACCGCCGAACCGGTGCGGCAGGCGAAAGAGCGCGCGCGGTCTTTCTGGGAAGGGCTTGTGCGGGAAGCGAGAGAAGCTGAGAGTGAAGCCAGCGCCAGGACGCGGGCAACCGAACCGCCGCCATACCCCGAAGATGGCGCCGATGGTCCGGAGCGGGGGCAGGGCGGCTGGCCGCGTGGTGCTGAGAACCCGGAAGTGCGAACCCCCGCGGGCGCACACGCGGGAGAGAGAAGCCCAGACCTGCCGGTTTGCACAGCGCATGCACGGGAGAGCCGGGGGGGCGCATACGCGATTGGAAACTGCTCCCAATGTCACCTTACAAGGGAAAAACCCCTCCTTGGGGGGCGCAGGGCGAGCCCAGGGGGTGGGAATGGGACTGCCCCCAAGAGGCGTGCCGGCACCACCCCCGGGAGGAGGGGAGGGGCCGGACGCGGGAGGCGGAACGGGGCCGAACCCAAGGGGAAAACCGAAGCCACCCCCGGAAGGCGGGACGGGGGCGGAGCCCAACAAAAAGGCATAGCAAGCCGGAAGTGCACCAGCAGTCTGCTTCCGACTCTGAGTGGAGCCGTAGCTCCACAGCTAGCCTTTCAGAGAGCTGGGACTCTGACACGGATTCAGAAACGGAGATAACAGAATTTATGAGGTTTCTACCAAAACCGAGCAAAGCTTTTAACAATGTAGGGGAACAAACACAATACAAACTTACCGATTGGGGCAAGATAAAGATAGCATGCGCTGAGTGGAAACCAGCTGCTACAATCCATGCATTTCCCGTACGAGTTACCGGTGCAAGGCAGAATTTAAGGCGGACCTACACCCCGTTGAGCATGAAAGAGATACAAGCAGTGGTGAAAGCAGTTCAGGAAAAGGGGATTGGCTCAGCCGTTGTGTCCACACTGGTGGATGGTCTTTTTAGTAATGATGATATGCTGCCTTTCGATATATCACAGGTAACTCGTATGTTTTTTGATGGGGCAGGGCTGATTGTATTTCAGCAAGGGTGGTCAGATCAATGTACAGCTGCTTTAGCCCAAGCCTCAGGGCAGGGACAGCCTCTCCATGGCTCTACCCTGTCCAGGCTGCTAGGCTAGCATGACGATGTGGCCACACCACAGGACCAGGCAGCACGCCTCTCAGCAGAGGAAGTCAGAGCCACAACTAGAGCAGCCAGGGAAGCCATTAGAGCGGCTTCTCGGGTGGTGGACAAGTCAACACCATGGTCCACTATTAAGCAGGGGGAAAGTGAAGGTTTCACACATTTTGTAGACCGTTTGCAAGCTGCAGTCGACTCATCTACCCTGCCTGTAGCTGCGAGGGGACCTGTGGTGACAGACTGCCTGAAACAACAGTGTAACACTGTCACCAAGGACATCCTGCGCTCTCTGCCAGCAGGAGCCAGCTTGGCCGACATGATCAAACATGTAGTAAGGGAAGAACAGCTAATCCCTATGCAAGCAGCAGTTCATACTATAACCAATGCAATGGTTATAGTATTATGAAGTGTGGCCAAGCAGGTCATGTGGCAGCAAGCTGTCCTCAGCCAGCACAGCAGCCCGTGGCAGCACCCTCGACCCAACAGCGCCAGAGACCGACCTGCTGGAGCTGTGGGAAAAAGGGTCACGTTGCCAGGGAATGCAGATCCAAGCCCCGGAGAAACGGAAGGGGGAGGGGGCACGCAGGCCACATTCAGCCTCCTCCCACTGCGAGATGGCCCATCTTTCCCAACACCCAGTGGGGCGGGGGACCTTCATACCCCATATATATACAGGAACCAGTCAGTATTACATCCCCACCAACCATTCAGTGGCAGAACGGTGCAGCACCACCAGTGGCAATTACGCACCCTCCACCGCCACAAACTGCGCCAGTGTCAAAGGGTCAGCAGGGGGCATCCCAGAGCGGAACCCCTGGGTGGCCCTGGTCATGAAAGTAGGGAAAGAGCCCTTGAGGGTGTGGGGGACATGTCAACTCTATGGCAGTCGGGACCCTCACGTTTTAGGGCTTCAGTTTTTGGCAGACACAGGATCAGACTGCACGATTATTCCCCAATCACATTGGCCCAGACATTGGCAAATTAAAGAAGTCCCTCCTGTGAACGGGGTGGGGGGACAATCCAGGGCTTGGAAAAGCACCCAACTGGTGGCTATAACACTTCACACAAAAAAGGGACCAGAACAAACAGTTGCAATTTACCCCTACGTTTTGCAAGATTCTCCACCCTTAATAGGAAGGGATGTCCTGGCTATGCTCGGAGTCAGGATCACAAATTTATAATGAGGGCCACTGCCGTACACCCTCTGCTGCCAATCAAATTGACTTGGAAAACATCAGACCCTGTGTGGGTCGAGCAGTGGCCCCTCTCAGAGCTTCGAGTAGCAGCATTATTGGAACTGGTTGAACGGGAACTGCAAAAGGGTCACACAGAACCCTCCATAAGCCCATGGAATACCCCTGTGTTTGTAATTCCCAAAAGGTCTGGAGAAGGCTATCACCTAGTCCACGACCTGAGAGAAGTGAACAAAACAATCCGATCCATAGGTCCAGTTCAGACACTGAAGCCATCCCTGAAGGACAGCCATGTGCAGTATTGGACATTAAAGACTGTTTCTTTTCAATACCCTTGCATCCTGAGGACAGGGAACGATTTGCCTTTTCCGTGGTTTTCCCAAATGGCAAGCGACCCAGCCTGCATTTCCAGTGGAAAGTTCTACCGCAAGGTATGGTTGACAGCCCAACAATTTGCCAGATCACCGTGGACAAAGCGCTGACGCCAGTCCGACACTCCTATCCCCCTGCA
Source organism: Acrocephalus scirpaceus scirpaceus (assembly GCA_910950805.1). NCBI lineage: Eukaryota > Metazoa > Chordata > Aves > Passeriformes > Sylviidae > Acrocephalus > Acrocephalus scirpaceus. The sequence goes on from OU383776.1 coordinate 47,435,500, forward strand.
ACCATCATACAGTACATGGACGACATCCTGGTCTCAGCACCATCAGCGAGCCAAGTGGATCATCTGGTATCCATGATCACAGAGATCCTCCAGGCCAACGGCTTCGAGATTGCGAGCGCGAAGATCAAGAGAGGACCCTGCGTCACCTTCCTGGGAGTGGGAATCACAAACTCCTACGTGACACCTCCCAAGGTGAAAGTCCACCGAGATGTCAAGACGCTCCATGACGTGCAACGCCTGGTAGGATCACTGCAGTGGCTTCGCAACATCGTCCTGATTCCTCCTGAGGTCATGGACTCTTTGTATGACCTCCTGAAAGGAAAGCACCCCTGGGAACCCAAGGACCTGACACCGCAAGCAGTGAGCTCCCTCGACTTCATCGAACAGCAGATGTCCACTGGCACACTGGCCAGATGGAATCCAGCAATGCCCCTGGACTTATACGTACACTTCACACCAAAAGGGGAAGTGGGAGCATTGGCCCAAGGACCTTCTGAAAAGGCCCGACCGATCCAATGGGTGGTCCTTGGAAGACCGGCTCGTGCATTTTCCCCAGCAATAGAATGCATCTCTAACCTCATCATGAAAGGCAGGAAGCTCGCCTTGAAACACCTAGGGACTGAGCCAACGAGAATCCACCTTCCCTTCCGCAAGCAACCGACCACAGAGTCAACCACAATTTCAGAGCACCTAGCCCTTGCTCTCATCGGATTCAGAGGAGAAATCTTCTACTCCACCAGACCACCTTGGACTCAGCTGCTGACCATAGTCGACATAGACATGCCGCCGAAGGTCATGGACAGACCACAGCCAGGACCAACAGTCTTCACAGACGCTTCCTCCACGACTTCTACTGCGACAGCAGTGTGGCAGGCAGAAGAGCAATGGCATTGCGTCAAAGCATGTGACCCCACACTGTCAGTGCAGCAACTGGAAGCAACAGCAGTAGTCTTGGCGTTTGGACTCTTCCAAGACGAGCACCTTAATATCGTATAAGACTCTATATTCGTGGCAAGGCTCTGCCTAGCTATGGCAGGACCAGGTGTGTCAACATCAGCAGCAGCCCTGATGCTAGAAGAAGCACTCTCCTCACGAAAAGGCACAGTATCCGTCATTCACATCAACAGCCACAACCCAGTCAAAGGTTACTTCCAGATCGGCAACGACAAGGCGGACGCTGCAGCGAAAGGCGTCTGGACGTTGCAGGAAGCTCGTCAATTGCACGAGTCCCTCCACATCGGACCCAAAGCACTGGCGAAGAGATGCGGAATCACCACAGCGGATTCCAAACATGTAGTGGCTACCTGTCCTCACTGCCAGAAGTCACCCCTGTGGACCAGTGGGGTCAACCCAAGAGGTCTCAAGCCCTCAGAAATCTGGCAGTCAGACTTCACCTTGTGTCAACTGCTGAAGCCTCGAGCATGGCTTGCAGTAACAGTGGACACATTCAGTGGAACGATCGTAGCCACACAGCATCACAAAGCTAACTCTAAAGCCACAATTCAGCACTGGCTGACAGCCATGGTGTGGCTTGGCATCCCCAAGCAGATCAAAACGGACAATGGTTCCAATTTCATTTCTAAACCAGTGCAGGAATTTGCCTCCAAATGGGGGATCACATTAGTGCAAGGCATCCCATATAACAGTACCGGGCAAGCTATAGTTGAGCGGGCAAACCAAACCCTGAAAACCAAGATAGAGGTGTTGGCAAAAGCAGAAGGCTTTACCAACTCTATCCCCTCAGGAGAGCAGACACGTATATTGGCAACTGCGCTGATAGCATTGAATCAGTTCCCTAGAGGAAATGAAGCAAACAGTCCCGTTCAAAAACACTGGGCCTCCAGAGCACTAGAGGAGGGCCCACAGGTTGTAATTAAAAATGAGCTGGGTGAGTGGGAACGGGGCTGGAGATTGATGCTCACAGGGCGAGGGTATGCAGCTGTCAAAAAGGACGGAAAAATCAGGTGGTGTCCTCTCAAATCAATTAAACCTGATCTTCACAATGAGCAGGATGAGACTAATGAGAACTGTGAGTTTCTGTTTACAGGACATGCTGGTGGGGCGACCACGTAATGCATACATGCCCCTCCCAGAGGAACGAGACACACCACCAAACCGTCAGACAGCACCAGAGAAACCCACGCGGGTGAGACCCAAGCATCGACAATATGTCTGTGTGATTTTGTTGTTGGGGCTTGTCGCCAGAGGACAAGCCAGCCCAGATTACTACCCACATCAGCCGTTCAGGTGGGTCATGAGACACCTTACCAGCGATAAGGTGCTCAGAGACATCACCACACCAAACACTCCATCCTTCGTGCTTCGTATTACTGATCTATTTCCAGGACAACCAAAGGTAGACTCCTACTCTCCACACTCATCACACATGTACCTATCCTACTGGTGCCCAGCTTCAAACCCAGGGAAAGGTTATTGTAATTACCCTGGGTGGGGATACTGTGGGTACTGGGGCTGTGAAACCATAGTCACAGATGCCAGGCCATCAGGGCCTGGGTGGGACCCACCAGAGCCCGACCAGTTCCTACAGTTCACCTGGGCACCCGCAGGTTGCAAAACACCTCTCTTTGTACAGGGAAACTCCTATCGAAACAGTTATAAAATCCCTAGATTCCGAAAATGTATATACTATATACTATAACATGACAGTCTTGCAGCCCAATCATCCTGGTTGGTAAAGCATGGACAGTGGTCCTGCAAGGGTCAAAAGAGTGGGTGAATGTGCGAATTACCAGGCTCCAACCATCAGCACCCCGAGCGGTTGGACCCAACAAGGTGATTAAAAGCACGCAGACAGAGAGAAACATGACTTACCCCAAAGCCTTACCCACAAGCATCACCAAAGTCCCAACCAGTGATGAGAAAGCTTTCCAGATAGGCCGATCGGCCAGGTCAGACCCAGACCCAATCCTTCGTATGTTAGACGCTACTTTTCTATCCCTGAACGAATCTAACCCTAACCTAACCAATTCCTGTTGGCTTTGTTATGATGTCCAACCCCCTTTCTATGAAGGAGTTGCTTTAAACACCCCATTCACTTACTCCACAGCTGATGCACCTCATCAGTGCAGATGGGACACACCCCGCAGAGGTATTACCCTGAGTCAAGTCACAGGTCGGGGCAGATGTTTTGGTAATGCAGCCCTAGCTAAGCAAAAAGGGAATGTCTGCACCAAAGTTGTAAAGCCCAGCAGAAAAAACAACAAGTGGGTAGTTCCATCTGCATCAGCAATGTGGGTTTGTCAGAGATCTGGAGTAAGTCCTTGTGTATTTCTTCCCAAGTTCAATGATTCTATTGACTTTTGTGTCCAAGTTCTGATTGTTCCTAGGGTCCTGTACCACTCAGACGAAGAGGTGTACAACCTTTTCGAAGAACCCAGCAGGCTTCACAAAAGAGAAATAATGACAGGTATAACTATCGCAATGCTGCTCGGCCTGGGAGCAGTCGGAACGGCAACAGGTGTTTCGGCCCTAGCAACGCAACATCAAGGACTGTCTCAGCTACAAATGACCATAGATGAGGACTTGCAGAGGATTGAGAAATCTATTTCCTACCTAGAGAAGTCAGTCTCTTCGCTCTCAGAAGTGGTCCTGCAGAACAGGCGAGGTCTGGACCTCCTGTTCATGCAGCAAGGAGGCCTGTGTGCAGCCCTGAAAGAAGAATGCTGTTTCTACGCAGACCACACTGGAGTCGTTAGAGACTCCATGGCAGAACTCCGAAACAGACTGGCTCAGAGACAGAAAGATAGAGAAGCCCAGCAAGGCTGGTTCGATTCCTGGTTTAACCAATCCCCATGGTTAACCACTTTGATTTCCACTTTAGTAAGCCCATTGGCAATGCTACTTTTAACTGCTATCTTCGGACCATGCCTGCTGAACAAGATAGTCTCATTTGTTAAAGCTTGCCTAGAACGGACTAACATTCTGTTCATAGGCCAACATGAAATGCTGTGAATTAATCGGGGAACATTGCCAGTCACAAGCTTTTCCAAACTTGCCTGGCAAAAACTTACTCAGGTTTCCAAACTCCTTTTTCCTTTTGTTAAATCCTAACCTTCTACCTCATTTAGTGCCTATATATATATATATATGTATGACTACCTCGTTCTTTTGTGAAAGAGGGGGGGGGAGATGTGGATGGAAAGGGACAGGCACTCGGAAGATATCGTTTTGTAACGGGAAAGAGCAGAACTCCCCAACCCCCCCAAGATAAGCTATCACTCCAAGAATGTAAAACCCCCTCTAACAACGTACCAGTACTTTTCCATTCTCCCCACTAACTCAGGAAGTGTAGCAAGACCCCTCTGACGTAGGGAAGAACCAGAGAGTATTTAAACTGCATGCTTTAGATAATAAATGCTTTTAACCGTCCACCATATTGGTGTCTGTGTGTTATTGGCCCGAGCGCCACACAAGCATGTGGTAGCCGTGCCGTCTAACCTAAAACCAGGCCACCACAGTTGTGGCTGCAAGAGCAGCAACAGACCACTACAACAGTGAAGTGTATTCACAAATACAAGGTTATGTTGTTTTCTAATCACACTGTCCACCATAGCAGCTTCTATACGTGCTTTGACTCTCCTTATAAAACCTTGTGATCTGGTCTATAAATTCTTTAGGTTCAGATATCTCTTGTAGTATTCAGTATAAGCAGGCCATTATCTCAAAGTGTCTCTGTAACTACTGCTTTCAAACAAGCAATTAAGATTGAAATACTATATCATGAATAAAAGTAGAATTCAATAGATAATTACATTAAAATGGAGCACTGTAGCTGGATTTAAAGGTAGAAACACTATGAGTTGGTGTAGGATTCTTTAGTAATAAATGAAGAGTTGCAGTTACTTTCATAGGGGTGGATTGTGGGTTTTATCAGGAATGCCACACATTACACTTCCTCTGAAATAGATATTAAAAATAGTCATTAAAATGGAGCATCTGTTAAGATCCAGTCCTTGGAGAATGAATTAAACTGTATGCATTAAATAAAGTTTAAACACATTAATTTTAACAGTTTAACAAGCACAGATATGTTTACATCCCTTGACAATATGCAATTTACTTGAAGCTCAAGAGTGGGTTTCATGGGTATTTAAGTTAGTCATACCTCTTCTCTATTAAATTAGAATGAAATTGCCTCCTACGACTAATACTACCCAAGGGTGTAAAAAAAAAAATCATTTGTTTTGTAAACAGATCAAATGACCTCTATTAGACAGCGACGACTGTGAGAGAAGCAGCATTTTATTAACATTTGAATGTGTACACCTTCCATTCATGAGATTTAATCAAATAATAGATAGAAATAAAAGCTTCCCTGCTTTCAGGTGCATTAGCCACTGCAACTTCTAAATGCAAAAATTACTTTTCTGTCTTCCTGTTGTGATGTGTAACATGAAAGATCTAAAAGAATAAAAAAGTGGAAGAATGTGAAAATCAGGGAAGTGCAGCAGCTGTGTAGTCTCAGGTAGTTAATTCAGAAACTAAATGCTGGTAAGAATTTCCTTGGAGGAAGACTTTTGAGCAAGGAAGAAGAGGAGCATTGCATGGAAAAGCACTATCAGGAGTGTCTAGTGAATTTCTGTGGAGTTTCTTAAAGGTTTTTACACTACATCCACGATTGTAAAGATGTATGTTTAAGAGCAAGATTTTGATTCCCACATCCATGCCAAATCCACATAATACCATTCTGTCCCCAGTAAATTATAATAGATTATTTTATTAGTTTTCTTCTTGAAACTCTTTGGAAAAATTATGCTGCACCCTTACATGTGAAGCACAAGTCATGACTGCAAAAATGCCTAGCATTTTAATTTTGACTAAGTCTGGTAGCAACCCTATGAAGTACTCTCCAGCTGACATCTAGATTACATGTATTGAGTCCTTGGGCTGAGGATAGAAGTAAACTGTGATTAGATTTTAGCCTCTTTGACAGCCACCTCTCTCCTTCTGTCTCTTGGTTATCTCCATAAGCACTCTGAGTCAATGCTGAGCTGTGAAGCACAAGTCATGACTGCAAAAATGCCTAGCATTTTAATTTTGACTAAGTCTGGTAGCAACCCTATGAAGTACTCTCCAGCTGACATCTAGATTACATGTATTGAGTCCTTGGGCTGAGGATAGAAGTAAACTGTGATTAGATTTTAGCCTCTTTGACAGCCACCTCTCTCCTTCTGTCTCTTGGTTATCTCCATAAGCACTCTGAGTCAATGCTGAGCTGTGACGATACTCCACCAGCTTAAACACAGCAGTTGTTACTGCATCAGCCCTGAGGACACTTTAGTGTTCAGGGACATATGCAAGTTGAAATAGGAAACATATAAGATTAATAAGGATTTCATACAATTGTCCTCTAATTTCAGTTCAGCAAAAGAGGTAGAAGGGAGAGGTATAGGAAACTGACTTTCCCAGGCTGATTTCCTGGGGAATGATCAGAGATTTTAAAAGCATTGTGTCCTTCTGTTACTGAATTATAACACATCTCTGTGTTTCAGTCAGTTGGAGTTTTTTTTATCCTGGCTTATCCTGTAGCTTAATGAAGGTAATTTTTGCTAGGACCGTTAATCCCTTTATCTCTTCCCCAGGAGCTGAAAAGTGCTTCTTAGTTCTCCAGTCTTTTCTGTCTGGAGCTATAAGGGAATAATCCCATCCTTCTTTCTTTGAAGAAACAGAGACAGAACACCCTTTGCCCAGCTTCCAGTTATTTCTTTCTGTTGTGGTTTAACTCCAGCTGGCAACTAGGAACTGTGCAGCTGCTCACTCTTCTCCCCACCAATCTCCCAGGAGGAAGAGAATTGGAATGAAAAGGTAAACCTTATGGGTTGAGATAAGATTCATTTAATAATTGAAACAAAAATTAAGTAATTAATTAACAACATTATTATTATTATTATCATTATTATTATTACTATAGTGATGTTTGTGGGCTTGATATTTCTGAGTCTGAGAGAATTTTTAGCCTGCTAGCAGTTGCTAACTTCTTTCCCATGAGAAAACTTCTCAAGAAAACTTCTTCTCAAAACAAACTTGGAAAACAATTTTTCTTTCTCAAAACAATCTTCTCCAGGTGATGTTTTTCTGTTTCTCTAGTTTAACAATGGGATTAGAGAGGTGGTGTCCCTATTCACCAATCATGTTAAGGCTGTATTGTAAGACCTTATAAAAAGTATAAGAATTAGACAATGAAGCTTTCTATGCTTATGCCTTCTGAAGTATCTTGGAGTCCTTTGTCTTTCTTTCGTGTCCTAAAGCAACAGATGCTGCTGCTGCTGTTGCTAATAATAATAATAATAATAACAAGAATAAAAGTAGCAACAACTACAAAAATGAGAAGGAGTGTGTGAGAGGAATAAAACTCAAGAAAGATGAGTGCTGCACAAAGCAATTGTTGACCACATGCTGCCTCATGTCCAACCCGTTCCCAAGCAGCAACTGGTAGAACTGGCCAAATCCCCTCAGTTTATATACTGGACATGATGTTCTGTGGTGCGGAATATCCTTTTGGCCAGTTCAGGTCAGCTGTCCTGTCTGTGTTCCCTCATGGCTTCTTGTGCATGTGCTCATGGGCTGAGAATGAGACACTGAACAGTCCTTGAGTTACAACTAAGATATCAGCAAGCAATCAGCATTATTCTCATACCAACTCCAAAGTACAGCACTGTACCTGGCACTAAGAAGAAAACTTTCTGTCCCAGCCAAAGCCAGGAGATACTTTCTGTGGCTAGGCTGGCTCTCAAATTAAAGTGTGATCATGGGTTAAGACATCTGCTTGTTACACCCCTGAGAGTCATATGAAGCAGAGGGCAGAAAAAAAGGTAATAATAAGGCATGAGTCATGTTAGTATTTTTATCTTGAATGTAGGTTCACAGATTTTCAGGACTCCTCAAACTGAAAAAAGGTCTTACCAGTTTAGCCAATTTGCATTTTGAAATCAGAATAAAATTTCCAAGGTTGCTATCAGGCCAGCACCCCTAAATGTCTGACGAGGGAAAGGCAAACTGAGTCATACTATTAACAACAACAACAACTGGGTATTGGATGCAACTATGCAAATTACAGAATAAATAGGAGGTTGTCCTTTGCGTACTTCCAAGCTTCACACTTCCTCAGAGTGATATTTACTTTTCTTGAGTAATGTTACATGGGTTGTTGCCTTCTAGTGGTGAGTAAAGGCGGGGGAGGTGGGGGAGGGGGGAGAAACAAACATGGAGCAACTGATAATTATCTCTATGGTTCCTGGCTCATTGCATTATAAAAGCAAAAGCAATCTTAATAGAAATATATGCAGTCACTACTTCATGAACACTTTTATGAAATCCCATGGTTTTCAGGAAAAATAGCTGTGAAGCAGACAAGTGTTTCCTTATGATGTTTCTATCCCAGAGTTCACTTTCACTGGATTTTGGACAATTCAGCAGTAAGAAATGCCAGCTTGTGCTAGAGGTTGTCAATGTTTGGCAACCTCTCAAAGCATCAGAGCATTTGAATACTGAGACTGAGCTTGCACCACCACTGATGCAAGCTCAGAGGTATTGTGCTGGAAACAGCTGTGGTTGTGTGGCTGCAATCATGAGGCCCCAAGGACTCAGGGTTTCCAGACATTGCCAAGTCCATGTAGCTTCCAGACCCAAGTAATTCAGTCCCTGTCTGGAGCTGCAACAGTTTTATTGCTATTATGTAATGCTTGCTACAATCAATTATTTTGCCTTTTGATGAAAACTGTACAGCACATCTTTGAAAAATAAATTTAAGGTAGCAAATCCAGGTCATAATGGCAGGGAAACACAACCTTGGAACTTTACTAGAACCTTCACTTGCTCAACTCCACTCTCACATCACACTTCACCCTAATAAGTACTCTGTCCCATAGTACTCAGGGGCCCATAGCATCATAAAGAGTGTTGAATAAATGTGGTTTCCTGATTTTAAGTAAACTTTTCAAATGGTTTTGCAATTTTAATGTGAAGATTTATTATCCAAATATGTAATCTTTATAAGCTAATATCCAAAATACAAACATACGAAAAAGTACCCCTCAGTTAAGCACATAATTCTCCTCAGGCAATTAAAAATAGAAAAACTTAGATTTATCTAATTACATGGGGTTTATCCTCCTATTTCAAGCCAGTGGTTCTGAACTGTCCTTTGATGTTCAGTGTATTAATGAAAAATATTAATAACAAAAATCCAAACAAACAAAATCTAAAACAAACACCAAAAATCAAACCCAAATTAAACATCCACCACAGTAAAATTTAGCTGTTATGCTTATTCAGGTAGATTTTTCCTGTCTGGGAGTGTTGTTTACTTGGCTTGTACTGCTTTACATGTCACCTTAAAAAAAGTCAGTTTCGAACAACAAAACTGCTTTAGTAGCAAAGTGGAATTCAGCCAACTGAATTTGTAGTATTTAGATTATTTAAAAAAACATTGCTGTCAGAATTCAATGCAAGAGAAGTGGGGCTTTCTGTGCAAAATATTCCCTGTGATTATCTTGGGAAGTCCTATGCTTGATACATTGACAGTATTAGTGCTAGTGGTCTTGGAGTTCAGACAACACATACCATGAATAAACCTATAGATTCTCTATAGATGTGTTCAGTGTCTTAGTTTTTCAACAAAACTACTGTCATGATCTAAGGCAATTTTTCAGTTCTTCTTAACTGGGGAAAAAAAAACCTATTGGAGGGGAAAGAAGTAATGAATGTGTTCTCATAGACTATAACGTAGTAGTGGTTTTCTCAAACAACTGAAACTTTCAGACAAGAATGGGAAAAAACCCCCAAAATTCCATGTTCACCAACATTGTGATACAATTCTAAGTTGTTACATACTTCTGTCAAGACTATTCAAGGAAAATTTTGGGATTTCAAGGTTAGATTTCTAGCTAATAGGACTGTTTCATACATTATCCCAGGATGAGATAAGTTATGAAACACTAAATTGCGTCTTTTATCTCTATTTTTGCCACTAGTCATATCAAAGAATACAGAGGAGCTTGACACTGTGTCAGCTTATCCATAGTCCTTGAACTTTGGACTGGAAGAAGCATGTAACCAGATCCAAGAATCATAGAATTATAGGGCAGCCTGTGTTGAAAGGAACCTTAAAGATCATCCAGCTCCAAACCCTTTGCTTTGGGCAGGGACACCTTTCACTATAAGAGGTTGCTCAGAGCTCCATCCAACCTGCATTTAAACACTTCCAGGCATGCACCGTCCACAAATTCCCTGGACAATCTGTTCCAATGTATCACCATCCTCACAGTCAATTTTTTTTTCCTTATGTCTTATCTACACCTATTCTCTTTCAGTTTGAAGACATTTTCCTTTGTCCTGTCACTACATGCTCTTGTAAATAGTTTCTCCATCTTTCTTGTAAGCTACCTTCAGGTAGATAAGTAAATGAGAGCTCAAGTTCAGCATTCCCTTGCACTCTAAAATATATGTTGCCTGGGATATGGTTTTGGGACACCTTTTTGGCAGATACTGATGTTTCGTGGAGCAGAGGAAACTACTGTGGTAGGAGATAGATCATGAGTTTGAAACTTGAAGATCTAAAGCTTACTTGTTTCTCATGCCTAAAGCTCATGAAAGGTGAAGAGTTGCCCTTTCTATGTCTCTGAATTCCTAAGACAGCTTAGACTGAAAGAATAATAGGATCATTTAGGTGGGAAAAGACTGCTCAGATCATCAAGTCCAATCTCAGCCTGGAGCTGTCAAGACCACCACTAAGCCTTGTTCCTCAAACACCATGTCTACAGGTCCTTTACATATCTCCCAGGGTGATGGGCTCAATCAGTTTCCTGGGCAGGCTGCTTCAAGGCTTGACAATCTTGTTTAGTGAAATTTGTTTAGTGAAAATGACAAAGAATGTTTCACAAAATATGAAAGAAAATTTTAAAAAATTATAGAAAATTCTGCAAAATTTTGCTGGAATGAGAAATATCAATATAAGCTAATGTAAAATGGGAGCAATAGACAGCATTAGAGTAGATGAGGACTGTGCTTCAATCTTGGAAGTTAAATTTATGCTTAAGTTAAACTAGTGAATACATTTGCTGTTGAAAATGCTAGTACTAAAAGTGATTTTAGATTTAGTTGTAGGTACAGTAATTCATTGGTTCACTGAGGTGAGCTTATTCTTGCAAAGAATGTAGATGATCAGAATGTCTGAAAATATGGCACATGGCACCAACAGGGAAGACGTCCTTCCAAGAACATGGATGCTGAATATGCAGAGTTGTAACTGCCAAACTTCCACAGCAATTAGGAAAAGTCTGGAAGAGGTGTGTGTTAGCTGTTAGCCTAATTGCTTTCAGCATCATAGGTGAAGAACAAAAAATGTCAACAAGGCTTCGACTGCACAGAGGAGAAAGATGAAACCTTTTATTTATATGTTTTCAATTTCATTAATAGGACATAAATCTCTGCAAAATTGAGAGAATTGTCACTTGAAATTCTGGTAGGTGCCCTAGAAAATGTGGAAAATGTGCATTTGTGTGAAATCACACTCGTGGGAGACAGCTGTGTTAGGAACGTGGCCCAGAAAACACTGAGTACTGTCTTGATAAGTTGTTCTGTCCATTTCCAGCCTCTACTTGACATATTGTGCTATGTATCATTGATATATGAGAGTCCCTGTGTTGGTGCCAACAGAAGTTTTCTTTGGAAAGCACCAGCCTGATTCATGGACATTACTGCAAAAATTGTTGAACAAAGCATGTCAACAGATGCAAGAAGACTGCAAGGCAGTAAGGTTTATGTTGTTCTGAAATGAACAGTGACACTGAGGATGCTACAAGTGTTTGTTGTGTATGCCAAACCGTCAAACAAAATAAAGGGAAAATGTCTATGCAGAAATTGACAGCCACTTTTTTCCTAGTAGGATAAAGCTGTATACATGTTAGAAAATTAGAAACTATTACAGACTATTACTGTCATTTCCCTCTGATGACCTTACTAAACAAAATGTTATGGTCAAAAAGGCAAGTGAGTGACCAAAGGCCAGAGTTTAATGAGCCCAATTTCAAAGACCCTGTTGTGGAAAGAATTTTCAGCTGCACGGTTGCCATTCTCTGTAAGCCATGGTCCCACAAAATGGAGAAATGCTGTAATTTAGAGCTGTTAAAGCTGCAGAAGGATGCTGATGAGGCATGAATTGCTCAAACAAACACAGATGCCATTACAGGCAACTTTGAGAACATTTGCAGTAACCAAATAAAGAGACAGGAATGCTGTACAAACAAATTTTCCAGGAAAGACACTAGAGTGCCAATTATTGGACTGGTTGGTGTCATTGTTCCTTTTGTTGTGTACTTTCTTTTGTTCCTCCTACTCACGCATCACCTTAATGCTGCTATATAGAGAACCTGAGATTTCTGTGCTATGAACATATCTTAGCTAAGGTGTTCTGGAATTTCAGGACTGTATTTGAGCATAATGCACATCACTGTTGTGTTTATTGCCCCATTTTTGCAAGTGAAATGAGATTCAAGATGTCCATTCGTCCGTCCACTGGGACAAAACAAGTATCTTTGTAGCTTATTTATTTGCTTGCATCTTGGCAACTACAAACATATTTTATGTAAAAATAAACCACATAGCAGAGGAAATTATCTAGAGATTATATTTATTTACAGAATTATTTGGTTTGAAACATTTTTTGAACTGTGTTTGATAAACATAGTAAGTCAATCACATTCTGTAATTTTAACTTGCATCTTCCCTCATTTCACACAAAGAGTACTCATGGTTTCCTCTCACTGCGAAAAGACAATTAAAAGCCTCACTTCACATATAATCTTTGGGCCTAGAACTCCTTATTGAAGAAAAGCTACTGTTTTCTATTGCAACACCATAAAAAGTAGTTAAGATTCACTTAAATTGATTTCCTGGACAGAAATAAACATTATATATTAAAATCTCTAGATCTTGTCATCCACCCAATTATTTTGATTTTATTTTTCTGTGATGAAAAGGTTTCATTTGTTACCATTGTTTCTGTGATCCCTGTTTCTTTTCCTTCTCTTCCCAACTTTTTGCCACTGTTGTGCAAATAATAGGTAATAAATGGAAAAACTGAGTCTATGTCCTGCAAGCGAAAACCTTTCTTCTTCTAGATTGTAGGGATGTAAAGAATATACTTAATATTTAAAAAATTCAAACTCCCCTCGCTTCTGATTTTGTAGCAGATTGATACTGGCTTGTTTAACAGTAATGAAAAGAAATCTTTTTGTATGGATGTAGGTAGGTAGGTACTCTGAAGATATGCAAACTGAAATATTTCTTTGCCACCCAGGCTTGCCTAAGGCATACCTATGTTTGCAGTTGCAGATTCCACACCCTTGCACTGGTGTCTGTTTCTGATGCTTCTCTCTCACTGCTGTGCACAACTGAATCGAGTGTTTTCAACAGGAATGTCTCACACACTGTGTGGGAAAGAAGGGGTCCCCTCTTCTTGTGAGCAGAGAAACTTTTACATACCAGTATTTTTTTCCTCTGGATGCATAATACAATGGCCATGGTGTGAGATGAAGTGATGCTGGACACTGGTGTCTTCACTTTGATAAGACCATGTAGAGCCCATCTGTCATCTTGGGCAGCTCCATTGCAGAGCTGTTTGGGTCTGAAGATGAACACAGTAAGTGTGTATTGTGCTCCAGTGAGCAACCTGTAAGTTGTGATTATTAGTACTGTCACTTTTGCAAATATATGTTCTGCAATACCTGTCTGAACTGAGATTTAGAGAGTAAAAAAGTTTGATTCTTGTGGACATTATATCTTGGATGCTGTAGCACATCAAGGTTTATCCCACTGCATACCCCTTCTAATCTCTCTTAGGAGGTCCTAACAAATCCAAGACAAATAGTAGGCTGGCTGTGCTAATCATGCACCACCTTTCTGTTAGGTGGTAGTTTTATGAGGCATTAGATACAAATTGGGATAGCTGTTGTTCTCTTCTGTCTTTGCAATGACATAATATCATACATTGTTTGCCCTATCTAACTGTAAATCTTTAGTGTCCTTTTAATTGTGGATACCTTATGCACAAAAGTACTAGCTGTGTCCCAATAAGTAGTATTTGATTTTGGAACCAGCATGATATTTATGATTAAGCACCAAACTTTGGCGCATATAAGGCAAGGACTGCATTGGTGGCTGAAGTACAGCTTGAGTCCTGTACCTTATTCCTACACTTCTTGTAGTCTGCTGATTTTAGTTAGATGTGATGTTGTGCATAAAACCTCTGTAACAAAGACTGTCTGATTAGCTAGAAAACTCCACTGTGATTTTTCCTTGGTTGACTTGGTTGACTCCTACTGCCTTCAACCAATAGGTGCCTTCAATGTAGGTGCAAAACAATACTCTTTTTAACACCAAAAGAAACATGAAATAATAGCTTGTTTTACAATTCTCTTTTTCTACTCAGTACTAATAAGTCCTCATCTTGTAGAAGAAAGATGTCAGGTACTTGCTGTAAAATACTGGAGGTAAATCAAGACACAATGGAAAGGTGTTAAGTTTATGAAAAGTAGTGTTTCAGTGGACTGAAGAGGAACTCTGATAACAAAGAACATGTCTCATAAGCTAGTATTTTCCCATTTCTAGAGCATAATCAATGCATGAAGTCATCAGAAACCCATAACTAAGATAATTTCCAGCTGCCTTCTGTAAATGCCAATGTTTTTTGTTTCTGCTTGCCAAATCCATGTGTTGTAGAACTGTTTCTTTCTATACACTGTCTTTGGTAATATGACAGAGTTTTCAAGTTCACTTGTTAATAGAAACTTTAAAAACTTTTCACTTTTTTATTTGTGATCAGGGAGCTGAATTCTGTTTCAGTACTTTGTATATGTCGTATTAACCCCATAGCGTTCACTGAAGCTGCATTAGATCCATGGCATCATAACTGAAAGATAGTTTGGTCTCTGGCCACCAAGAACATGATGTGTCATGAAACAAAGCCAGTAAGATGATTTTCTAGAAACAACCTCTGGCTGAAGCAGAAATTTAGCAGAAATTCAGAAGGAGGCAAATGCCAAGTGAAGTTTAAGGTCTTCTCTTTTCAATTTGGGTCATATTTGAATACTCAATTTTCAAACAGTACATACTGGGAAAAAAATATGTACAGAAATTTACAAATAAATTTTTCTGCCCGTTGCATGTGGTTATACTTCATGCTAAGTGGGTTGGATATATGTATTCTCTATCCACTTTCTAGGGAGTGGATACTTGTTTTAGGAGAGAGATAGATGACCTCTTCAGGAACATTGCTGAGATGGAAAAAGATAGGCAAGTCATCAGCTGATAATAGTGATACCTTCTTTTGTGAAGTTTATAATGACAAGTCTGGAAGTAATTTAAGACTTCCCCTACTTTACTTTTGCAATAGAAAAAAAATGTCGCAGAGTGGAACCGTGGCAAATTTTCTTGTAATGTAGCCTGGCTATTGAGTTTTCTTATTAATCTGCAAGCTGTTTTCCTTGGTTTTATGAATCTAGACCTAGAAAAAATTAATTACATCAATGTCTTGTGTCCTGTCAAATGTTCATGCAATACCCATGCAAGCTTCCTTCTGAAGAAGTGTTGATGTGAGTAAGCATCCACCCACAAAACCAAAAAGCCATGCATGCCTTCTCTGCACCTCTCTGGGTGATGTTTCTTTTATAACATTTTTCTTCAGCAACCTTCTGCTGCCACCTGCCTCTGAAGGATTTTCATAAAATCTGCAATTGAAGAATTAAACTCAGAAGAATTCCCTGCAGCGTATGCAGAGCTGGCACTGGAGATTAACTAGCAAATCTTTTAATCAACGACAAAAAAATATTGCATCTTCCAAGAACAGAATTCCTACCTGTATCAGAGTTGAAATATGATATGACAGAAAGGCTACCCAACAAGGGTGTAAATCTTGCATGGCTAGTTTTCTGTGAATTTGTGTGAGCTCTGAAGTGTTCAAAAGCTGAAGTCAATGTTTCCATTGTAAAGAAGGCTGCAATATATTGAAAGGCTGATTGATCTAGACTTTCACATGTGAAGCAGTGTGAAGTACTTTTAGCCTAATTTTTCCTTTTATACAGACAGAAAAATTGTGCACAAGTGGTGAAAGAGTAAAACTAGTGAGTTAGCACATGGCAGTATGACATCTATCTGCCTCAGGTGTCTGCCCCCTGCACTGTGGTATCCAAGGTATTCTTTGCCAGTTGCTAACTCACTCTTGCCACACTTATTCTGGGCTTAAGTGTGCAAAGAAATGATACATATATGATTCATTATAGGTACAATTGCAGTTACAGGCATGTTAGTTCAGCAGTAAGACTGTTCTACAGAGAGTTAGTGCATTTGAATTCCTCTGTGCTAGATGGTTGTGTAGCCACAACAGACATCATGCAAAAAGGTTTTTGTAGTTACATCAAAAAATGCCACAGTACAGAAACGCTGAGAGTCAACACTTCTCCGATGAAAATAAGAATGAGAAACAGATGTGTACACACACACGCAGAGACATGCAGATCTTGGAGGATGAATTGTCGACCTATCTTTGGGTTGATATGCCTGAGAGGTACTGCCAAAGCTTCTTCAAGTTCAAGTGGCTACACTGGATAGAAATCCAAGATATAGACTGAGAAAATTCATCTCTTGCAATCTTGGTTAGAATGGCAGAATCACTAGATTTGACAAAATATTGAAGTGTGTAGATCTATTTTTCACCAAGCCCTGAACATGTTTTACCTGCAGGCATCCTAAATAACATACCTAAGAGTTTTCTGGAAGTTATTTGGTGAGAAATTCTTTTCCTTCTGCTCTGTACATCATCTGGATGAACCTGATTGCACTTTTTTGTCGGCTGGTTGGTGTATTTTGTTAGTTTACTTTTGTTGCTGGTAAGCTATTTGGCACAAGTAATAAGGCTTTGTAGTTTGATAATTTGAATTACTTTACAATTATAACCCAAATACTTAATGCCTGTCCATAACCTGTCCTGGATGAGTATAAGTTCATATAACATATAATTTGCGTGACATATTAATATGTGTGATGTATACATGAATGTCCCAGGAAAACTGCCTGTAAACTTTGTTTGTATGAGATTTTAGGACAGGCTAATAAAAACAAAACAAAAAAAAAAGTAAAAAAATCCAAGCAAACAAACAAGTAAAAAAAGGATTATGTGAGTGTGGAACATCACAGTAATGAAAAATAAAAATGGCTATATTGTGAATAAGGCAATCCCTGCCTCGGTGTAGATTCTATTTATAGTGCAATTGTCCAAATCTACCAGGTACCTTTTCAAAGCATATTTTCCTATCATTGCTTTTATATTCTCAATCGGCTGAGAAGTACATCTCCCCAAACCTGCTAACACATGCGTGAAAGTGCACATTTTAACTCACAGTTGGGTCTTCTTCTGAGTTACATCAAAAAGTAGATAAATGCCTTAGAAGTGTGTCACCTAGCATGGCAACAAGCTGTGGTGAAATCTTTAAGGGAGTCCCATAGTCAGCTTAGCAATTTTGGTAACTTTTGGATGACACCATAGCAGAGCCCATTGCTGTAGATCTGCTATTGCATAATCCAGCACATATTATAGTTTACATTTTGCTCTATCACTGTGATGAAGACCCATGATTGGTGAGCCTACATACTAAATTTTTGTCTCACCATAATTTTTTTTGCATTTTCTAATCACAGTGCAAATATTTTCATTCTGTGTTTCTTATCTCAGTTACTGACATATTTTCCTGTCCTACCTCCTTCACTCTAACCACCCCTGAGACATCTTTAAACCCCTTTAAACTGAAGCGTCTACTGTCATCTTTTTCCCACTGCCTACTTGTATTGGCTCTTTTTCTGTAAGATATATTACTTCTCCCTTTCTCTCATTTCATCCTGTTCAGGTGGTTGTACACAGCTCTTGCTCCTCCTATACATATACTTCCTCTTTCTTTGTTTTACTACGTTTCTCTGTATCTGACAATTCAGGATGACCCTTACCTTGTCAGCCTGAAAAGCCATGTCTTGCTCAGGCATCTTTGTTCTGCATTGTGTATGGTTTTCTTCAGTGAATAAAAAATCCTTTTTTGCAGGTGTTTTGACATGAAAGGAAAATTGAATAGTCACATGTGCTGCAAGGCCAACTGGTTAAAGGAAACACTGGCAGATGTTCTACCTGAACCACTTTTTAACAGCTGCTACTTCAGATAGAATGGGCAGGTACTTTCATATGAGTGCAACAGATGATCAAATAAGTCAAACCTGACTAAGAAGATTGAATAGTTGATGATTAAATAAGTCAACCCAGGCCACCAGTTCATATATTTGCCAGCACTTGGTGTGTTAGGAATTCTTTTCTGGATTTGAAGAAAGCTATGCAATGATCTTTGAAGAACAATACGTAACTACTTTTCCTCCCACTTTGGAAGAGGGTAAATTCCCACAATAAATTTACTCAGTGTCCTGTTCTTCTACAGATACATTGGCAGAAAAAGTGGAGTTTCAAGCTACTCTGTTTAGAGGTTCTGGGATATTTTTGTTATGTGTATGACTTTTTAGCAGGAAAAAAAACCAAAAACATATATTTAAAGTTTGCTCGGAAGAGTATGCTTTTGTCTATTTTATGCCCAAGAAAGCAGTGACTCTTTGGAGTGGTTGAGAATAGGATGAAAATAGTATATTTATACCTTTGTAGAAAATCCCTGTAAATATAAACACAAAATGATAGTTTCAGGGGATTTATATATGAGCTTTGATAGCTTAATAGAAAGAGAAGTATCTCTTTCCTCCTTAAAAGCTGTAGAGGAAGGAGGCTTAAAAAAACCCCTAGATTCTTCACCATTTAAAATCTGTATTGCCTAAAATATTATATCCATACACCCCTTTTAGTTTCATTCCCATTGACATTCTACAGGGATTTTTTTTGTCCTCTCTGCCAATAAAATTCTGACTACCAGTCCAATCCATGAAACAGTGAGGAAAGAAAGGCTTTTCTTATAAAAGCAGTGCGGGAGAGCTCTATGTCTCCTGTGATATCCATTTGTATCAGTCATGCAGAGTACTATTAAAATTTGTGGGCTGAAAGCAAACATCCTGTTGAGGGAGTATCTGAAAGATTTGTTTTCATGGGTGGCCTATTCCCACCAGACATCTTTCATTTAGCTGTAATGATAATTATATTTAGCTGCAATACCAGGTCTTTCTGGCAGAGCTAGAAACCCACAAACCTCTGTCATTTGACCTTCATTAACAGCATTAAATGTTTCCAAGAGTGATACAGTCCCTTCTGGGCTATGTCACCAATTTTCTACATAGAAAGCTGTATGAGCCAGCAGCAGCCACTAAGTCTGATTATTTTCATCCCATTTTCTCATCTTCCATCTGAGATGGACTGCCTAGGATCTTCTAATAACCATAGCAATATCTTTCCTTAGGTCTCTGAGACATGCTTCAGATTTGACATTGAGCTGATATTTTACTACACCTAGAAAAGAAAAATTAATGTAGGGAGCTTGGTTCCCTGTACTGCTCCTTGAGCATGCCATTAGTGGCATTAATGCAAACTTAACTTTACATTTTCAGTCTTATTTTATCTTTGCAACATACTACAACCTAGAGAACAATGGTGTCAAAGAAAAATGATTTCTCAGATATTTTCTGGTTTTGAACTTGTACAAACTGTATTTGGTGAGAGAACATAAGTGTATCAAGGAATAATACCTATGTCTGTAAAGCAACATGGGTGGTTGCCATAGCAGCAATCAATCCACTAAATAAGGAGTAACATAAAATGATTCAAAGACAAAGACCAATTTAGGTCAGGGAATAACACTTCATAAAATGAGAAACTTCTCTCTTCTTGTTTTGCTTTTGTGAATTCAGTTATAATGCATATTGAGAAAATGCTTATTTGCCACAACTATCATGTTAAGACTTGAGAACCCTTGAATACAGTGAAGAACCAACTCACAACACTCCTGGAAGCTCCAGTGTCATCTGAAGAAAAGGGCTTCTCACTGTAGTAATCACAACTATAACAGTAATAGAGGGAAGCTGAAGCTAAATAAACTCTGACTAAAACAGTACACACTGTTTGGGAAGTGATGAAATCAATCACAGGAATAATTTGTAAATTCCTGCATCAGACACTCCATCATGCTATGTTTTACATAAAGACTGTAGACTTCTCTAGAGCACATACTTTAGGTTATGACCTTGATATAGAAATTAAGATGATAGGCCTCGTAATCTCAGTATGCCATCTACAGAGGTAGGATTAGACCCTTCTCAGCCCACAGCCCCAAAGTCTGTTTGTTCACTCTACTCTACAAACCAAAAGCAGCCAGCACTGCACAGATGAACCCATCCTTCATCATTCCTGCTGTGGAGAGGTTTCTTGATCTGCTTCATCTTCCTTGCCGACTTAACCTCAGCTAAAGGTGAAACACATCCATTGTGGTGATATTTTTCTTTCTATTTAAGCTAGAAACCTCTACCTGTTGTTGATTTGGCAGTTACTGACTTGGATCACAATGACTCAAGATCTGATGACTATCAGCAGTGATTTTAGGCCTGATTGACCTGGATTGGTATGAAACCACTGATGTAGTGTGCAAGCTGTGTTCCTTACCCCTTATTAACTGCTCCAACAACCATCAAGTGCTGCTTGCCCTTAGTAACTATCACTCATTTTTGTATCATGGCATGACTGAGGTATACTTTTCCATGTGCACACATAACAACAATACAGTAAAGTGAAAACTTATTCCCTAGGTAATATATTTTCACATGAGCGGTATTCTTTAGTACTATTCTCTTTGGTAGTCTGACCCAGAAATTCAACTTAGGGCAGAGCATGGTATTTGAGAGCACCCCTAATTCAGTTATTCCCCTGTCCCTGTAAACTGCCCTCCATAACATTTATTTCTGAATGCTCTGCTAATGTGGTGAATTTTTTGGTGTGATAAAATTATCTGGGCTTCTAAATTACTGGTAGCAGTCTTCCTTGCCACAGACTGTGTTCTCCCACTATGCAAGGTTTGTTTAAAATGGTGCCTTGTTCCAGCATCTGTGATGATGGCTGAAATTTGAGATTACTATATGAAATTTCAGCCTCTACTTTTTACCTAGTGATCAGTTCTGGTGCTGACATTATTATTTTTTTACTCCCTCATTTATGTTTACCAGATCATGTCTCTATTTTTTTTACTATAGCTAACAAAAATAGCCCAGGGAACATAATCTCTTCCTTGGTCAACTCAGCATTCCTTCCCTATCCCCCTTTGTAAAAGTGGGAGGTTTTGCAACAACTTGAATTAAAAAGGTTTGTCTCTGGTGGGGAGATTTGCTTGGCCAGAGCTCTCACTGCTCTCATTGCTGTGTCTCACATCCTGTGCTTCAAATATCTTCCTTGCCCTTGCCAACTCAAGTCACTCTCTCAAAACTGTTCATTAAGGTTATTAATGCAAGAGGTGACATTGAACTACTAGCCCAGTGAGCACTAGAGTTATCCTTTTGGGGGATGATTTTACTGACATTAGCCTATAGGGATCAAATCTTGTTTGTTCTTGACATTCACAAGCCATTTCCCTGCCATTGCTGTGTTCACTGTATATGAACAGTAATTCATCTCCTTACCTGGACCTGGTCAGTACTTGTCTCCTTATCCTACTATTTTGCTGATTGCCCTTCCCTTTGTTATGACAGGTGACAGAAACAACATTGTAAAAAATTTGTTTCAGCTCTGTGATCTGAGTTCCTGTGAGGCACTAGCTGTTTATCAACTGACTACAGCTATTTTTCTGGTAATTGAAAAGCCATTCTTAATCCTGACAGTGAAAAGTTCTAGTATTCTTTTTTAATGTGCTATTTGTTTTCCTCCATCCCGTCCCCGTCGCTTGGAAAGGAAAACAAAATCTTGACTAGCTGCCTGTAGAGGAGGAAGAACACAGAGCTGTTTTTTGAAATTCCTGAAGAACTTTTAAGCAAACCCCCTCTTTACTGAAGTTCTTAGTCCTGACCCTGGGGGGAGAGGGGATGGGTTGGATATCTTCCATGAATGTCTTGCAAAGCAAGGCAAAAGAAATCCTCATTTTTTCTAATATGCAGGTAGGTCATGCAAGCATGAAATTTCCTCACTGTGAAGAAAATTATCTGTCCACAAAAGTAGTATCCTAATATTTGAAATTGAAGAATAGTCAGGGATTTAAAGCTTTATAATGAAGATCATTTGTTCTGTGCTGTTGAGCTTGAAAGACACTTAACTCAAGTTTATAAAGTAGTCTTCAGCTGGTCATGTTTTAGGCAATCACATAATTTCATTTCAGATGCAGCTTGTACATTTTTTAGGCAAATTGCATGTGTGTTATGTTGAATGTTGGCACTCATGATGCTATTTCTTGTCCCATGTATCTGCATCAATGATGTTAAACAACAACATTCAGACGAAAACCCAAAAATCCCAGTTTACACTCTTGTGGGAACAAAGAGTCCTGCAATTTCAAGGACTTGAGAGTCTTGCAATTTCACTTTCTTTATTCATGTAAAATTGATACAACTCCAAACCTATGTTTGAATTTTTTCCTTGCTTTCATGTTTTCATGATGTATTTTTCAGTATGTTCTACCTGCAAATTTAAGAAGAACCATTAGTTATAGTTTCCCAGTATAGTAATTTCCTGCAACTGGATGTGCAGTTGAGCTGAGGCAAAATGTTTTAGAAATATCAAGCAACTTATCATTATACTTACCTTGAGCAGTTCTAGCATTTATTAAGATTTCTAATTGAATAATGAAATATAGCGAGTTCAGTGTTAACTGGACTAATTGGCCTAATTGAAAATTGGTCCTGCCAGTGTACTTTGGAGAAGGTGGTAGTGAGGTTGACAGTGGGATCAAGGGCACCCTCAGAATATTTGCTGATGACACCCACCTGTGTGGTGCAGTCAACACCATGGAGGGAAGGGGTTTCATCCAGAAGGACCTGGGCCAATGCAAACCTCATATAGTACAAGAGGAAGTGCAAGGTCCTACACCTGAGTCTGGGCAATCCCAAGTACACCTGGAGGTTGTGTGGAGCAATGATTGAAGCAGCTCTGTGGAGAAAGACTTGAGGTAGTGCTTGATGGAAAACTCGAGTCAGCGGTGTATGCTTACCGTCTAGAAAGCCAATGAAATCCTCGCTGCATCCAAAGCAGTGTGGCCAGCAGGGTGCCTCTTCAATCTGCTTTATGAGACCCCTCCTGGACCAGTGTCAGATGCCCCCAATTTAAGAAGGACATGGAACTGTTGGAGCAAGTCCAGAGGAGGCCATGAAGTTGACAAAGTGACCAGAGCATGTCCCCGATCAAGACAGGCTGAGAGAGTTGGGACTGCCTGGAGAAGAGAAGGTTGTGTGGAGTCCTCATAGCAGCCTTCCAATATCTGAAGGAAGCCTGCAAGAAAAGCTGGAGAGAGGCTTTTTATCAGGAATTTTAGTGACAAGAATTAGGACAAGAATTAATGGGTACAAACTGAAAGAGGTGAACCTTAGATTAGAGAAGGTTCTAAGAAGAACCTTCTTAGAACCTTAGAACCTTCAAGAATATTGAGAAGAAATTCTTTACTGTGAGGGTGGTGAGGCACAGAGGAGTTGTGGATGCCTCATGCCTGGAAGTGTTCAAGGCCAGGTAGGATGGGGCATTGAGTAACCTGGTTTGCTGAAAGGTGTCCCCTCCCACAGTAGAGTGGTTGAAACCAGATGGTATTTAAGGTCTCTTGCAACCTAAACCATTCTATGATTCTATTTTATGATTCTAAGTTGGAGTTTGATAGTCTTGACTTTTTAGAGTAATGCTGCAAATTTAAGAGAAATAAATTTTCAAATTTTGTGACTGTTGTTTTTGTTTATTCTACAGTTAAGAAAAATTATTTTGGTCGTAACTTGGTATAGTTCGGATAAATGGAATTAGTAGGAACACTTTCCTACTAAGAAACACAACCAACATTTCAAGATTCATATCTGTGAAGTTGTTTTGTAGCTGGAAATAGAAGTTTCTGGGTGGTGTTTGGTGATTTCAGGTGCATTTGGGCTAAGTTTAATCACTGCATCTGACCTTGGACAAATCTGAACCCATAATAAAGACTTATAATGGCTTGAGTAATATTTTTGACTGCAATCCAAGATTTCAGCTTTGCAATTCAGATTTTTTTTTATCTTAGTTCTCCTGTGATACCCAAGGAAAGCTACATCTCTCTGGCTTTTGTGGCTCCAGCAGGAAAATGAGAACTCTATTTTGTAAAGACATCATAATGTTTAGGGCTGCAGGATCTGAGGACAAGTCAGGCTAATGATGCTTTCAGAAGGTCTTCAGTCCAACCCACTGGATTGTCTTGCAGCAAAGCCAGAGTTTTGTGGCTGCAAGTGGAGTTCTAGTCCTTCCTATGTGCTCCCCTTCTGCATGCATGCAGTTGTTTGCATACGCTGGGATGTCCACCTGCAATTTACCTTTCCTGAGCCCTCTTGTTCCTCTTGCCCTCTACCCTATGTTTTCCAAGCAAAATTTTTTTCAGGAAAAATCTCAGATTTTTCATGTCTCATGGCCAGATTTTCTCACATGCTGGTTACTTCTCTTAGCCTAGAACAGTTCTTCAGGGAGGTTCAGTTACATTGTCTGCATTGTCACTAGTGTTGTGTTGGTTAGAGCTCAGGAGAAAATATGCTTAACTAGTGGAACTTTCATTTTCTGTCAGTTACTTGTGTCTCTGGAGCCTCCTCTGCCTAGCCCTGGGCAGCTTGCAGTTTCCTAAGCTCAGCAGTGCAGCCCAGCCATTCATGGCTTAATCCAATGGCCAACCATAATACAAATTTAGTCAAGTTTTGTAGCAATTCTCTTCAGTGGACCAAGAAAAGCAAAGAAATTGATATGTTAATATAATACTTTAGAAGAGAGCAATTTATTAGTGTCACTGAGTCTTGAGAAAAAATAAACAGGACTGCAGTAGAAGAGGTAGGTAACAGTGAAGTGACAGACTAAATCACAAATACAGCTCTCTGTGTAAGTGCATCTCTTTTAAATGAAAGGAACTGTGCTCCAGGGATTGCTTTGTGCCAGAGGAGCAGCTGATACCAGACACTGCTGCATCACCAGGCACACCTGGCCTCCAGCTCACACTTAATCTTGGGGCTTCACCCCTTGTACTTGGCAATTTCCTGCACCACACAGCTATGTTAAATTGCCGTTCCTTTCTGGGAAAACCAGCTGTGTTAATTTCAGCTCCTTTCACAATACAAGCTGAAAATATCCTAAACCCTAGCATTTGAAGGGACAATGCTCTTGGGGAAAAAAAAGTGTTTTCAGATTTCTGAAAGGAAAATTGAAAGTATGCTTATAAAAATAAAAGTGTCTTTAGTAGGTTTGATTTGCTTTTGTGGTTTGCTGAGGTGGTTTGTGGTGGGTTTGGGGTCTTTGGGGGGCAGGGGGGGCGGATATTGGTTTTTTAGTAAAGCTACTAAAAGTAGAGCTAATGAAGCTGATTTATGATACTTATTTTTAACCCAAAATGTAATTTTCCCACTTCGGGTTTTGTGACCGTCACAAAAGACAGAAAAAACCCGCTCTATTTGGTTGCTTTATCTCAGTATAACTAAGAAAAATCTGAAATATAAACTAGTAACACTGTGTGGATCTATGCATATCAGCAAACACTACTTGGCCAGATGAGGTGCTACCTAGGAGAAAAGCTGTCATGAATTTTATTTTGTTATCAGTTATCTCTCTATTTCAGGTAGAAAGACAAATATTTCTAGGGCAATTGTAACAAAATAGTTTTGAAAATTTTTGCTACAGGTAAGTGTTTTCTTTTTTTTCTTTATCTTCTATACTATTAAATATATGCTGTTGGCAACATTTGGAATTCTTTCCAAGTGGTGAATTTGAAAATGAAGAGTAAAAACCCCTTCTTTTTGTTGGCTCATTATTTCATTATTATTTCGATGATGTGTTTGCACATTGACAAGGTATTAAAGCACACAGAACAGTCAGAGGCTGAATGTTGTAGAATCAGGGCAGAGAGAATTTATGTCCCATGGAGAAAATGAGGATTCTCACTGCTCTCATCCACACAAAAAAATGTACTTAATTTCTCCTTTCAAACTTCAGGCTCCCCTTAAGGGACCCAAATTGAGTGATAGAGAAACAAATACCACTGAAGATGGCTGAGATAGTCTCATTTATCTGCCTAAACACTGAATTCAGAGTGGCCTGGAATCTCAGGGGAAAATATGTTTTTCTGGAGTATTTCTGGTAAAACTAGGTTTTCCAATCTTTGGAGTTATCTGTTTTGGTTTGAAACAGGCATACCTAGATGGTTTAAATTCTTAGGTTTTTTGCATAGCATGAAATGAAGCAATGCAGATACCCTGGTATTTCAGCAGCTGCACACCAAAGGCAAGCTATTAACATGTACAACACCTTGTGATTTTTGGTCTTTTTCAGCTGATGACCTGTGCAAAAATTAGCTAGTCTCTATTTGTTTGGTTTTTTTTTTCTCTGCAATCTGCTCAAGGGCTTGAAAGATGACCTAGTAGTTCCAGTAAAAGGATAATTTTTTTATCTCTACTTTTGCATTTATAATGCTGCAAGTTGTTGCTGTGCTGCAAGACTCTTGCTTCATATTTTAAGTCATGACGCATGTAAACATCAAAAATATTGCTATTTGCAGTGGAAGATTATTGCAGTTGGGGGTTTTGTGAAGATGTGGTTTTGATGGGAGTTTGTTTGGCTTTGTGTAATTTGGGTTTTTTTCTGAATTGATAATAACAAACCCAATGAGAACTTTTTATTTTCTTTAAAGGCATCAACTGTAAGTGGATTTGGTGGTTGTTGTTTTGTTTGGGTTTTTTTTTTTTGGTTTTTTTTTGTGACAGGGTGATGTTCTTAATTTCTTCTTTATGTTTTATGATGTTTTTAGAGACTGAACTATGCAACCCCATTTTCTCAGAATCCACTTGATTGCTGATAATTGTTTAAGAAAATAGACTCTTTGTGCTGCTATGAATTGTCACAGCACTGGAAACCTAATGAAATAATAATGACACCTTTAACACAAAACCCCTAAAGAAGGGATTAATATGAGATGTTCTACTCATGAAGTTTCTGTGGAGTCAGCTGAAGTTCAAGGTAAATTTACAATACCTTTCAATTGCACCAAAATTTCAGTTTCGGATTAATTTTTACCTATTGGAGATGTTTAGATAGATATAAATGTATATTCACAATAAAGAAGTCAAAGTGTACAAGCTGATTATCAACATATAATGGCAAATATAATGACAGTTGAGCAATTTTAATTTGGTCCTGTTTCTGTTTTACATAAAGATACTGTGAATTCTTTAATCATAACTTTGCAAAGGCCTTTTCAATCCACAGAGACTGAGAAATGGCTCTTCTGTCCCTAATCAGACCTAACTATAGCTTTATTTTCCTGGTTCAGCTTCTTGCTCATCCCTGCCAAACTTGGTTTCCCAGCAATTTATCCCAATTTGGTTTTTTTGGCACTGTTGAGCATGTCCAGGTATGATCTTCTGTTCCTTGCTTAGAAGAGTTGAGGCCCACATGTCAGGTGTTGTCAGGGTGGTCATTTCAAGCAGTAGTAAGTCCCCTGCTCTTATCTCAGGATTGAAAATGGATTCACTTTGGCTCTGCAAGCACAGAACTATGATCATGAACAAGGTGTAAAGATTGGGGCATTTGTGAAGTAAACAGCTACACCCACTGCTGGGCATATCTGTGCTGAACAAGTGGGAATTGCTAATTTTTCAAAAGTATGGTGGCAATAAAAAGCATATTCTTGTCAAAAAATTTAATTCCCTGGCAAAATTGTGCATTTTTTCTTCAAAGCAAAAGAAGATAATGCTCTCTGTTCAAAGATGAGTTATAGAGAGATTTATTTTTTCTTTTTTTTTCTTTTTTCTTTTTTTTTTTTAATTGGAGGAAGGACTTACTTTTTTCCTTTACCTCTTTCTCAGAAACATATGAAATATTTAAAGTTTCCAAAACCATTCCACCTGAAGGAAATCCCTAGCATGGGAGACTCCAGGCCAAGATATAATCATCAGAAAGTAATCTTAAAATGAGAATTTCTGGGGTCAAGTGTGTGTAGTTGTCACCAATATACCAAATCATTATGTGAATTTCATATATTCAGCTGGTTAAAGGAAGTGTGTATGTATACATATATGCATAGATATTTGTTCAAGACCAGAAATTCATATTACAAACAGTAATTCTTAGGTCTTTCAGAAAATATAACCCATGGATTCATATTCCTGTAAGGAAACTTACAGAGATGAAGTAGGAATCAAAGTTTAAGTGTCTAGCCAAAAAGGAACACAAGAAAATAGTTCTAGAGGTCTGCTAACTTGTCAGTATGGATGATCCTCAAACATTTTCTTATTTCTATGTTACCTATGAAAAGGAAAATTGTGTTGATAGAAAATAGCATTACAATTCTTCTTGAAAAGAATGACATTTTTCTGAGAATCTCCCCTTACTATTAATTGCTATTACCACTTTTCCCTAGATTATTCTCACTCACAACCCATGTACATTATCTGAAGTTAATTTCAAAATTATGATGGTTGAAAATTTAGAAAGAAGAAGAAAAAGAAGAAGAGAAGAAGAAAGAGAAGAAAGAGAAGAAGAAGGAGAAGAAGAAGGAGAAGAAAGAGAAGAAGAAAGAGAAGAAGAAAGAGAAGAAGAAGGAGAAGAAAGAGAAGAAGAAGGAGAAGAAGGAAGGGAAGGGAAGGGAAGGGAAGGGAAGGGAAGGGAAGGGAAGGGAAGGGAAGGGAAGGGAAGGGAAGGGAAGGGAAGGGAAGGGAAGGGAAGGGAAGGGAAGGGAAGGGAAGGGAAGGGAAGGGAAGGGAAGGGAAGGGAAGGGAAGGGAAGGGAAGGGAAGGGAAGGGAAGGGAAGGGAAGGGAAGGGAAGGGAAGGGAAGGGAAGGGAAGGGAAGGGAAGGGAAGGGAAGGGAAGGGAAGGAAAAAGGCTTGTCAGTACTAGAGGAGTGGGCTGGAAAGCTGCCAGAGAGAAACTAGAGAGGGGCAGTAAGAAGCTGCTTTTATGGCTCTGAAGTATGTCACACTGAGACTAAATGATCACGAACTACACGCTAAGTCTCTAAAGGCAAAAAAGAGAACTTTATTTACATTTTTCTAGAATTTATAGATTCTCTAAAGTGAGAGTGGATTGGAGGATGACATCTCTCCTTTGAACTACACTGGCTAGGTGAACAGTCTGTCAATTTTCTCCTCTTCTAAGAAGGAATGTGCAAAACACATTATGTTTTGGTAAAATGTGTGGGAGCTCTTGACTCTAAGAATGTAAACATCAGAAGGCTTTGAAAACTAGGGCAACATAAGTATGACAACTAGACATCATGTAGGCTTTCTCTTCACAGTCATTTTCTTTTCTTAATTGCCCAACCAGGATTCAACTCTTTACAAGAAGTTTGTCACATTTTTGAAATTCATCATATCCCACAGTGCATTCTTAAACTATATAAAGTCAATCCCTTAAAAATCCCACCCTGTCATATTTCAAAGTATAGAACCTTACTTGTGCTGCATACTTGGAACTGAGAGGTTCTTCTTTCTATTCTGCTACCATTTCCACTAGGGAGGAAAAGAAGCCCTCCTTTTCCTTTTGACATACACCTCTTCATTTTGCTCAATGTAGAATTGGTCACTTCATCTAATATCTGAGAAGATTTATACATAAATCTAAGAAGATTTATGTAGATACGGGTTACATGAGTAAGAGTCTCACAATTTGAGCTACACTGTCCAGAAAAATGAATTGCTAATGCAACAAGAATTTCTGTCTAGAGTCTGTGGTCTCTTTGTACCAGATAGTCATAAAAGAACTACCAGTGCCTTTACAGACATGAAGGTAGTATCCCCAGCTCAGTTACTTCGTAGGAATGCAAGATAAATAAAAAGTGAGAAAATATGCCACTCAGGTTTACTGGAAAGGGTAAGGGATGAATAGGACAACAGAAAACTTGCTGAACTTCTAGTGTTATGACACTTTTCCTGTATGATTATTTAGGATGACCACATTAGAATTGCTCCCATTAAATACATAAACATGATGTCCTTTTTTTTCAGAGAAATACAAGTAGGGATGTTAATAGAAGCTCAAAGACGTACCAAACTCTTGAATAGTCTAGAAGGTGAGAGAAATTTGGAGGAAAATGGATGCAATCTGACATTCATCTTCTGTACCTCTGTCTTGGGAGAAATCAGACCATAGCTCCACCTCAGATTTTGGGTTGATCAAGGTGTGGCTCATCCTGAGGTGGGTTTCTTTGTTACCTCTTCTTCATTCCCAGCACAGGATGGACCTCTTCAGCTTTTCAGCTCTGTTTGTGCTCTTGAAGGCTTGAACCTTATAGGACACATCCTTATATCCTTGAACATAATAGTATATCCTTATAGGATATATTATTGTCTTGGTTTTGAAAGAAGACAGGTATCTGCTAAAGAGAGGCAGGGCCTCTCTTGGGATGGATAATTCAAATCCCCTTCCCTCAAATTATTATAATTTAGAAAATTAAAACGGCTCTTAGGCAGAGATATGGGGATAGGAATAACAGTTCTTTACTAATAGGTATAACAAGGCAAACAAACAACAACAACTACAGCAATTAATAGCGAAAACAGAACCAGGGACCTTGACGGAGCTTGGTCCCACAAAACTCGGGGCAGTCTGGTCTCTGGGGACTCCAAGAAAAAAAAAGGTACCAAGCTGGAACGGTGGGGTATCCCAGGCTGGTGGATCAGATGAAGTTCGGAGCTCCGTCGGTGGTCACTGGGGGGCAGGGATGTTTGGCAGGGAGGGCAGTGCGGGCCCGCGGTGCAGAGCAGCTCTAAAACAGCGCCGAGGCAGTGGGACAGGGCCGAGACAGCTTCAGCAGGGCAGCAAAACGAGGAATCAGGATCTTCCTGGGCACACAAGCAGATGATAGCAGCTCTCTTCAGGATCAGATCCCGGTGGTGCCAGTGAGAAGCTCACGCAGCAACGGCAGCCCAGTCCGCTCCCGACGCAGACCACACCAAAAGTGAAGCTGCCCCCCCCAGCCCTCGTCTTCCCCCTCCCCCCGCCCCCCTCGGAGGGAGGGGGGGGGGGGGAAACTCCTGGAGACAAAGGGTGTAGCCAAGTGCCAGTCTCCACCCAGCCTCCATGCTTTGTTCCACCGAGCACCGACAAACACCCAGCAATCAGTTGCCCCACAACTCCTGGGAAAAAATTCTATAGGTGAAAAAAAAACCCAAAAACCAAAAAAACCAAACAAGTCTAACCCCCAACAATTATTTATCTGTCTCAGGTATAGCTAAAGGAAAGAGTGTTCTTTCCTTTCCCTGTTGTGACATTTCAGAAGTTCCTTGCTTGATGTCCTCTCAACAGTACAGCTGATTCCTGTAGCACTCTGAGTGGATGAGGTAAGAAACCCTATTTGGAGAGGGCTCATGTCAGGTGGGAGGTAATGTGTTGGCTGAGGACACATGTGGTTGGTGGGCTTTCATCCTATGTCTTCTGTCTTACAAACTACCATTTCTGAGCCTGTTTGCTGTGCACAGCACTAATTTCCTCGAGGAATGTTCGGCCAAAATTAGACTATTTTTGTCAACAATATCAGCGTCATTGAAATGGACTTGGTAGACAGGAGCTGTATTATAAAGTGAATAGCTGTTTCAACTGATATGGTTTCTCATCCTTCATAGGTATCAGCAAGGTTCTGTTCCCTGTTTCTCAGATGGTCATGGTTTTGAAACTTCTGTCTAGTACAATTCTTTCAAGGCAGTCTGTGAAGTCTCAGGTGGCATGGGGCTCAGCTGGGGCTGGGCTGGTGGAAGGTGAACTGCCTTGACTGGGCATTAGTTGCTTGGGGTGACTGACCACCCAGCTTTTGGGTAAAGCAATTACTCTTTGGTTGCATTAAAGAGCAGAAGTAGTAGATTCAGAACAATGGTGTTTGACAAAAATAAGAAAAATCAGCACCCAAAACAAGATGAAGGTGGCAGTGTGGAACAGAACACAGTGGGAATCTGTAGGCCTGGAGAAGAGTGTGTATATTTAGTAGGGACTGAATAAAGTAAGAAATGTGACATCAAATTTTTGTAACATGAGAACTCCAGGGGAGTTGGTTGTCTGAAACAAATGTAATGATAACTACTTGTCAAAAAGCATAAGAAACATCATTTTAAAATGAAGTGCTATGTATTTCATTTTTGACAAATATTAATTTTTATTAAATTTGGCTTTTGGTGAAGATAATATTTTTCAACTTGTCTATAATTCTTTATTTTTAAATTCTGAAGAAAAAACCCCAACAGAGAAATATTTGTGTAAATCTTCATGAGGTATGAAAACTTTTACTCTGTAACAATACAGGAAAAAGGAAGCTAAGAAAAAGAGAAAAACTTTAAAGACCATGATACAGAGCTAATGATTATCAATGATGATGCTCTGCTTTGAATTCAACATGTGCTTTATCTTTTCAGGAACAAGACATCTTTGCTGAACTGAAATCTCCAAGTCAATTTATATCTTTTTCAGGTTTTTATTTCCTAGTAACTCTTCCTAGATCTGAATGAAGTCTCTGATGAGTTGAGCTCACATGAGAGGTACAATTTTGTATACTGTGACACTAATAAATGTGATTTTGGTGAACTTTTTTTTTTTTTCTTAGAGAGGAGAAATGCCTGTTATGGGATATTGCACAAATACTGCCTAAATTCAGGAAATGCTCTAGCCAACAGATGGCAAGATTTTTATTACAAAAATAAAATGTCAAAAGTGTCAAATGCAGTGACTCTGCCTAAGTCTTGCCTTTTCCAGCCTAGAAATGAAACTCAAGATGATTTTAGTATAGGAGGTAATAATTAAGTGGATCTTTATTTGGAGGCTTCCAGGGGCTGTCATGGAGAATTTCTACAAAGACCCACCCACATGAGGTGACTACAGTTCCTATAAGTTTGGCAAATCAGCATAATTGACAAAAAAAAGCACCAATTAGGAGGACAAGTGGTGATGCGATTCCCCCATGCATCAAGTCTCTTCTCTGGAGCCCCCCCTTGGCACTAGCTGTGCTTTGCAGTGAAAATGCATCCTGTAGAGTTGTTCTTTGACTTTGGTAGCCAGGAAGAACCAAAATAGAATTAAGGTCTTGTATCCCCCGGGGCTTCGAGTGTTGGAATTAGTTTTGTTTTTCCACTTAGGGAAAGGGCATAGAAGAGTACTGCAAAAACTAGCTAGAATACAGTAACAGGCTACAGAGCTACAAATATATCTGCAAAGAATACAGAGAACATATAAAAGGAAAAAGGGAAACAAACAAGACATCATCATATGAAAAGAGAAAAAACAGAACAATTTTGACCCACCACACTCAGTAGCCAAGGAGGTGATAAAGTTACTTGAAAGAGTACAGAACCATCAGTGTAAAGATTCTTCCTTTTCTCAAGAACTGTTCCCTGTTGTCCTAGGTTACAATGTAAAATTGTGCCCAAGGTTTGTATTCTATCCCCATGAGCCGTTGGAGCCAAGGTGGGGCAGTGTTTTTCCTTATCTTCTGTTAATGAGCCTAACAATGCCTTGCCACATGACTCATAGATAACTTCCTCCAGGAGTTATCTCTGTTTAATGGGCCATCAAGGACCCACTGCATGACTCATAGAATGAGATCAGCCCATTGGGAGATGCTCTGCCCAGGGGGAGGAGCCAAGCATTCCCACCTGGATATAATCCAGGGTTTGGGACAGCACAGGCAGCTTTTACCCAGTGGACTCCCAGAGGAGACAAGAGCTACCAGACATTTCTACAGGAATCACCGCTTTGACAAGCCCATCTCATCTAGACTGCTACTACCACCCTAACAGGGTGTCAGGTTGTATTCTGACTCCGTCAGTGGTTTTTTTGTACTATTACTTTTATTTTACTTTCTTTTATTTCTTTTCTTTTCCTCTTATTAAATTGTATTTCTGACTTGGAGTCTTTCACTGGTTTTGCTTTCAAACCAGCACACCTGTTCTTGGGTCCATGGCTTCCTTTGTTTGATTAGAATAAAGACAGGCATTAAAGCACATTTCAAAATTATTTCCAAATCAAGTTTACAGTGATCAGAGGGAAGGCATGATTCTTGGTTCTACTCTGGCTTCATCATCATGTTTGTCTTCGCAAGGGAGTGAAGTTGTCCGTGAAGCTGACATTGAGCTAAGCCCATAGGAAGTCTTGGTTTTTGCATTGTATTTTGGCTGAACTACTTGAGACAAGCAGACATGAGCATGTGAGACTGAGAAAAACTGCCTGGGAGGGATGGAGGTCCATGATACCCCAATCTCTATTGTTGGTCCTATCTAATATGCAATGTTAAGAGAATGCAGTCATTTGCTACAGCCAGGGCTCTGCTATGTGTGTTTGTTTGTAAATGTGTGAGTTTGTGTAATCAGAACTAAATGATAAAAAATGAAGTTTTCTTGCCCTACCAAGGACTCTCTATTAAATACTTCCAGACGGCTCAGTGCTGGAGATAGAAAAAAGTGTAACCATAGTGATAGAATGGAAATTATTTCTTTGTTCTTAGGCTGCAGTGTCCTAAAGAATTGCCATTTGCAAGGTCAAATATATATTAGAAAGAAATAAAATTGAAGAAAAATATGCTGGCTCAGCTGCAAAAGCTAATTTATTTTATACATTATAAATTGTGTTAAAAATTACTAAAATGAGATTTTTCAGCAAGAACTAAATGTGTGGTTTCACAAAAGTAATTTCCAAAGATGAACATGGTTGCAGAATTTAGCTTTAAAAGCTTTTCAGGCAATCAAAGAAAACAGCAAAGCTATCAATTACTGGATTTCAGTGGCGCTTTCATCAGAAATATAATAGTCATTTTAGCATTCTCCCCAGCATTTGCTAAATTAGGAATGTCTGCTAACAGATCAACTGATTAGAGCATTATTTAATTTAATGAAATGTAATCCATCAAGAAATGCTAATCAGTCTTTTAAAAAAAATTCTGATATCTCTTTCCAAATGGCAGAAATAGTAGGGCCCTGACCTGGTGAGATGACAGTAGTTTTGAGGATTTGAGGTTAAGACTGAACATTCTTCTGAATAAGCAGAAGCCCGTCTCAACAAGGTATTGCCCAATACTGAATTCTGACACTTAGTGTTGCTATGCTCTCCTGAAAATATCTTGTAGCAGGAAGCCCTGCCACCCCTTCAGTTCATCTGGTTCCTGCGGCCACGCTCCGTGGGTCACTGATCAGTGAACCCCAGCCTTGCCCGGCCCCTGGCCTGGAGCGTGCGCAGCTGTCGGTAGGGTCCGCTGGACAGATCTGCAGAAACCCACTCGGTGGGTTCTTTGGCAGGCAAGCACTAGATGTAAATTAGCAGCGATGGCGAAGGAGGAAAGGAAGGCTCTCTTCTGAGGTGTAACAGGAGATGTTTATTACCTGTCCTCACCTCAGGATGGTGGATGAGAGAGAGAGAGGCCCAGCCCGGACCCCCCTTAAGAGGACAGGTACCAAGGGGCGTGTACAAAAACCTTCCACCAATAGGGGGATACAAAGGGAGGAGTTGGGGGGTAGATTGACACACAAAAGGGCCAATCCCTGGAGGGGGGGGGAAGGGGATTTCCAGAACCTGTTCCAATCAGAAGCCGAGTCTCCCCGAGATTTCCAGAAGGGGGAGAGGCTTTTCCTGGATGACTGGCAGGCTCCGGGGGAAGGGACAAACATGGATGAATAGGGGGGTTTGGAATAGACCATTTTCCCAACATAAATAACATTAATTATATAAACCCAAAACTTGTGAGCACAGCTCACGCACCACTACAGGTTCCCTGCTCTGTGCCTTTTCCAGAGATGGATGAATATGCACAAAATGCTTTTCCCATTATGACGCTCAAAGTCAGTGTTAAAAACGTTGAAGAACAGAGGTTTTACTTCAGATCTTCAGAGTCTCTCCCCTCTGTCCCAGGGAAGTGCACAAAGCAGGCTTTCCATTACTTGTGCTTCACTGTAGTGCAAGGCTTGGCAGCAGGCAAGGCAGAATTTCTTGTGGAGAGAGCAACACATAAGGTGCCTCCTGGCAAACTGATCTTGCAGTGATTTTGAGGGAGTGTAGATGTGGCAGTTAAAATCAAGCTTTTTGTTTGCAACTGAAGACTAAAGAATTCTTCTATATGACTCACAATTTTACTCAGAGTGATTAATTGCAGAAAGCCCATTTTGCTCCACCTCCATAGTCCAGATGTGGGCCAATGCAAATTTGTTGACTGTGGTGTGCCAAGAGACAGTCAAGCGAAAGGAGCAGAGGCAGCTTGAAGAAGGAGCAAGGAGATGCCAGAATGAGTAATTAATCAAATAAATTTTGTGAGTCTCTTCAGTCAAATATACCTTCTTTCTTTGAACTCATCCCCTTGCTGCCTTTTTAGCCACATGGTGAGGAAAGCTCCTTTGTATTAGCCAGGGTAAAATTGCAGGAACAAATCTAAACAACTAATCCAGCTCTCAGTGAAAAATGACAAAGAATAGGAGGCCATGGTTATAGAGGCATTGAGGCTTGCTCTCCTGTGACAGCTGTCATTGAAACAGTTTTAAGCATTGTGGTCTGCACCTAAGCAGATGTAGGAGTCTGGTGAGTTCAAATAAGGAAGGTGAACTTGTGTTTTGGTAGTTCAGGGATCTTAAATATTCAGTCAGAGCACTGGTTGATTTATTTTCTCCATTATACTAATGTAACTCTATTGTGAACCTGAAGAATACCTAATACATGCATCAGGAGAGCAAAAGCTGCTATAATATCTGTACAGGGAAGGGTCTGGATTTCTTAGGATACTTTAACTAAAACAGAGTTCTAATTTTATTAAACTTTGTGTTTGTTTATTGTCAGGGCAAGGCATTTGCAAGGTGAGATTTGACCAGTAAGACAACATTTACCAACAGAGAATGAGGAGAACAAGAGGGCTGAGATGACTGAGGCAGGGAGGAAGGGATGGCTAAAGGAAGGAAAAAAAAAAAAAGAAAAAACACCAGCTGATGCTTTTTCTTCCTGCTGTACTCAGGTTATGGTCTTCAGCCACAGGAGCTGCTGCCAGGGATGGTACTGCCTCCATGACTCTAGGAATAGAAACAAACCCTGTGGAGTGATGGTGATTTTTTCCTATTCTGGACCTCTGTCTAGGATATTTGAAGGTCTTCGGAAACAGCTGAGTTTAAGTGGAAAGCACTCACCCTGAGTTAGATAGCTGAGACCTTATCTGCTTTCTGTAGAGATCATTAGTCAGTATTACAACCTCACTCTGTGCTACTGGATTTTGGGGGATTTTTTGGATCATCTCTTAAAAAGCTTTCCTCTTTGAAAGTGCCTAAACACTTGTGATGAGGAAAGGATACAGAGCACTGAAAGAGTTGCAATAATATCTACATCTCAAGCAGTTCCCCTTATTATTTGCCAGATAATCTGGATGCAATAACATGATTTCGTGATATTTTCTCATCTGGAGATGTATGATCTCCCTGCAATGTGTATTCTCTTTTCTGTCAGAAAAACCTATTTGGTCTTCCTAACACTTGGAATAATCCTCAATGCTTTTCTGATGACTGCTTCTCTTGTACAGCATGTAGGAACGGTATCCAGAGACCCAGTTTCCTCTGGAATTAACAAAAATTATGTCCTCTTCAGGATAAGTTCCTCCCTTCATATAGTTTTAAACAGGTCAGATGAACTGAGCTTCCAAAGAATCACTTCAGTCCACTGACCATGAAGAAAATCTAAACATTGATGAAATATAAGCATTTACTTTCTAACAGCTGCTGAAATCAATCCCTTTCTGCTGAGTGTCCTGCAGAGACAGGCTCATTTCCTCATGGCACATTCAGATAATCACAGTTCAGTTCTGGAGAAGAGTTTGATTTGATTTTTTAGTAGTGAAACTACCACCTGATCTTGATATTGATTTCCTAAATGAAAGACAGCTTTTCTCCTTCTGCATACTTCACTAAAATTCAACACACTTTATTTAAAATTATTTTAGAAGTACAAGAAACTCATATTTTAAATCATACTTATTTTCAAAAAATGAAATAAATGAATTTTGAAATAGATATAACTCTCTTTGCACTCTAAACAGCTTTTACATTGGAGAGGTATGATACGAGTACTACTGATACGAGTTTGCTTGGGAGACAATGTGGACGTGGAGCATGGTGATGGCTTCATAAGAGCAATACAAGAGCAGACTAGTGTGAGAGTCGGCCCGAAGACCCTCAATTTTGTCTCACGCTTTTCGTCATGGAGACTTTGGGGGGGGACGAGAGGGAAACCAAGAGCTGATGTAACTGCTACGAGAATTGCCATTCTGCCCAGGTGTGTTTGCTTGGGAACAGAGTTCCCGGACATACATCCTGCTGAAACAATGGTAGTCGCAGCACGCTACACTGCCCCTGGATTCTGGACCACCTGTGCCTGAGGTGTAGCAGCACAGCTTGCCCTGTTCTCCCCCTCCCTCGCATTGTGCATGGGCCTGGACTCCATCACGGGACTTCTCCCCCCTCTCCTTGTGCATTGGGCCTGGACTCACGAGATTTCTCCCCCACTCTGGAGAACTATATATTCTGCCTCAGAAGAGACTCCTTTTGAGGACCTCCCCACGGAAAACGAAGATCTATCAGCTCCACGAGGGTTCTGCGAAGACAAATCTATTAGCGGGGCGCTACGAGGATTTGCGAAGGCGGACCTATTGGACTGCTGTGAGGACTTCGTCTCTCTCTCTGTGGTAATTATATCCTATCTGTCCTATCTCTCTTCTCTCTTGCTTTTATCTACATAGTTCTCTCTCTCATTTCTTTCT
This sequence comes from Acrocephalus scirpaceus scirpaceus, assembly GCA_910950805.1. Taxonomy (NCBI): domain Eukaryota; kingdom Metazoa; phylum Chordata; class Aves; order Passeriformes; family Sylviidae; genus Acrocephalus; species Acrocephalus scirpaceus. The sequence goes on from OU383776.1 coordinate 47,474,407, forward strand.
CTTGTTATTGTATATCATTTTGGTGGATATATTGAATAAACTATATCAGCTTTGGTGGGTACATTGATATTGAATAAAGTATACTGATTTTGGTTAAACAGCATTTTTGGCCTCCTTTGTACTCTAAGAACTAAATACGAACTTAGTTCACTTTGAACGGGTCGTAACAACTAGTCATTTTCACAGTCTGGCATTGATTAAAATTAGCAGATTATCTGAAAAAGACTGATGGGTTTTCTGTTATCTTCCAGTCTGACATTTCAAAAGTAAGTAATGGCCACCAGCGTCACACATTTTTGGCTAGCCAATCTGAAGCATTGTCTTGGTTTTGAAAAAGAAGACAGCTATCTGCTAAAGAGGGGCAGGGCCTCTCTTGGAATGGATAATTCAAATCTTCTCCCTTCAAATTATTATAATTTAGAAAAATTAAATCTGCTTTCAGACAGAGATATGGGGATAGGAATAACAGTTCTTTACTAATAGGTATAACAAGGCAAACAAACAACAAAAAATTACAGCAATTAATAGCGAACAGAACCAGGGACCTTGACGGGGCTTGGTTTCACAAAACCCAGGGCAGTCTGGTCTCTTGGGACTCTGAAAAAAGTACCAAGCTGAAACGGCGAGGGATCCCAGGCTGGTGGATCGGATGAAATCTAAAGCTTTGTCGGTGGTCACTGGAGGGCAGGGATGTCTGGCAGGGAAGGGCAGTGCGGGGCCATGGTGCAGGACAGCCTCAAAGTAATGGTGGTGGGACAGGGCCGGGCCAGCTCTAGCAGGACAGCAAAAGGAGAACTCAGGAGTCTTCTTGGGCACACAAGCAGAATGATGGTAGCTCTCTTCAGGATCAGATCCAGGTGGTGCCAGTGAAAAAACTCACGCAGCTACAGCAGCCCTGTCCTCGATGCCGAGCACACCAAAAGTGAAGCTAAACCCCCCAGCCCCGTCTTTCTCCCTGCCACCCCCCGCCCCCCCCCGCCCTCTGAGAGAAACTCCTGGAGACAAAGAGGGTAGCCAACTGCCAGGCTCCATCTTTTGTTTCACCTGAGCACTGATAAGTATCTAGTGATTAGTTGCCTTGCAACCCTTGGGAAAAAATTCTATAGGTGAGAAAGAAAAAAAGAAGTAAGCCTAACCCCCAAAAAACATCATAAAAGTTTTGGGGGTTGAAATGCAGGAGGTATGTGAGCAGGCTGAGAACCTGGATTGGTTCAGCTGTGCAGAAACAAGGGAGCCCTGTTGGTGGTTCTCACCATATTCATGTGCACAAGGTTGATGATATCTGCCATTAGAATCAAAGCTGTCTTGAATACCAAGAGGCTGAACTTCAGTATTTATGGGCATGTATGAGTTCCAAGGGTATCTGTGTGCAAACACAACCTGACTTTGCCTCTGCTTCTTATCTGTAATTCACATACCTCTGCTTATTGAAGGTGCTGAATGCAGGATGCCTGCATGCCATTCTGGGTCTTAGTAGTGTTGATTTTCTGGAATATTTTCAGATAAGAACTTTAAAACTATCATGGGGTTTGATATGGTTTAAATACAACACATTACTATGTTAAAACTCAGCTTTTTCCCCACAAAGAGACAGAAAACATAATCCTTTCACAATTTAAATAACTCCTTTATTCAAATAATTTACCACAGTTATAGTAAATGAATTCTGGGATGAATATAGAAGCGGATGAGAGTGAGGGGAAGAGAGGTGGAACAATGCAATGAACTTTTTCTCTGGTAAGGATTCCCAGTTCTGCATCTGTCTCCCATGCTGTGATGTCTGGGCGTTGCCTCAAAGCCCTTCAGTTGTGTGGAGAGCTTATTGGTGACACAAACAAAGAGCGTTGCCTTTCCTCAGGGATATGGGCATCTGTTTGTGAGATGGCAGCAGATTGCTCTGGCAGGAAAGGACAGAAAGAGGATATAGGGTAAGAGTAATAGGGTAAAATTTTTTCCTAATCATTGCAACGGATGAGAGGTTTAGTGACAGAGTCAAGGGCAACATGAGGTATTTTATCATATCATCAGCTACCTGGCAGTACTTGACAATCCTGCTAGTTTCCTTGGCAAGTTAGTTGGTCCATTTGCCACTTAAAAATAATGATTCACTTTCTAAAAGTGTTATAAAGACATTGACAGTGCTTGTCAAGGAATTTAGACTCTGCTCAGAAAAATAGCTACTGATGTTTCAACTTCCACATGATGTCAGCAGGTAGAGCAGTTGTGTTTGCACAGCCTGTGGGCCACTGTGTGGCAAAGTCCCCATCCTCAGTTATGAGTTTCAGCAGCAGAGGAGTGTGCCAATGCCAGCATCAACAGAGTGGAAAAAGATTTAAAGAATTCAGTTCAGCAACATGAAGTTTAATGTGCTGGTGGGATCCTAAGAAAGATCTCATGAAGAGAGGAGGCAGTGGGAATGTCTAGACATAAGGAATGATGTACTTCTTCTGTGGATTTTGAGGGGTTTTGTGCAGATATTGTGATGTTATATTAAAGTCAGAGTTCCAGTTAAAACTCATTAAAGATATCCAGAACGGTATATAAATCCTACACATCCAAAAGGAAACTGTTGAGATTTCAGATCTGCAAGGTCATCTTCTTTCTCCAGACTGAAAAAAAGAACAAAAACTGTATAAAACAAAACCAAAACCAAACAAACACAACAAACACTAAAGAAAAAAAAAGAGACTGAGAACTAAAGTGAAATCCTGGTCTGGCAGCAAGTCTTGTGTCTGTAAACAGACATGATGCAGGTTTTCTCTTGCTCAGTGGCAGGTTTTCTGGCCCAGAATGGCTTTAAACAATGTGGCAACAAGATTTGGGCATAATTCTGGAAAAACTGTGAAAACAATAATGGAAATTCATCTTGCAGATTAACAGAAACATCCTAGAACATTTCTTTCCCTTCTTGTCATTGATTTACCAGGACTGGCTGGTAAACTACATTGCAAGTGACTACTAAAGATGGAATGCAAGTTAGTTGAATGTGCTTTATCATGATTGTAGTTGGTCAAATTAATCCAAAATCAGATGCCATTCTAGTAAAACTGAAGCAAATGGACAATTACCCATTTATATGAACTGTAAAATCATTGTTGAGTGTGCTATGTATTTCTCTTCCCCTATCCCCTCACACACATGCATTTCCTTTTGTGCCATGGAGCATTCATAACTATATCAAAATAAGTTTATTTGAATATAATTTCAGATATTTGCCTATGAATTTTTTTTCCTCTTAAGAACAGTTCAGAACACCTTTTCTTTTGGCAACGTAGTCATGAAGACTCCGGTCTGTTTGATTGTCATGACTGTTGATGGAACTCTGGTTTTACTTCTGCCTCAGGCTGATAGAGTATGAGACTGTCTCTCCTTTTCTCCTAAATTTTGGTGCTTCTAGAAAAGACTGAGATCCCATGATATGAACGTGTTATTGACAGGTCTATGGATTGGCAAAGGGAGGACAAAAAAGGATCAGTTCATGAGGATTTTCATGTTCCAGTGGGAGCTCACAGATTCTATGCAGCCATATCTCAAATTTCTGCAAAGGGAGGATTATGATGATGATGATGAAAAACGATTCTTATATTGCTGCAGAAATGGGAAACATATTTTGCATGCTGTCAGGGATGCAAAGAATATTTTTCTAAGGATTGAAGAAAGTGAATTGTGTTAATGGAAGATGAAAGAGTTCTGAATTTTTTTGATAACTGTTTCATTATTTTACATGAAAAAATTCACAGGTTTCATTTTCAATAACAGTTATACAACCAAACACCCTGAAACACAGCCTTCATGAGACCTGCACAGAGAGAAATGTTTGGATTCTGATACTGAGACAAGCAAGTCAGACACCGCTGAGTGCTGGATTCTCTACAAGGGTATCTGTCTATTCCCATATTCTTTGGGTTTAAAGATACGGCTTCAAGACTGAGAATGGATTTATTTGAGGTAATGATGCAGTTCATGAACTCTGATATGTTTCTAACTAGTTTTCAAAATGGAAACCTAAATAATTTGGAATATACAAAGCAGAACTTTGTCTTATTTAAAAAAATATATAGCAATGAAGAGAACTTTAATGGATTTGGTGGGGACTGAAATGATAGGGGGCTTTGTAACGGCATGTACTGACTTTTTCATCTCTCATCTGAGTGTAGCTGGTGTTTCATTGACAACTGTCTCAGTATTGCTTGTAAGCCTTTCTGAAATGAGCCTGTGTTATTAGACTGTGTCTTCAAGTGGAACATCAGTCTAGAACAAATCACTTGGTAGCAGAGTAGCTGGGCTGTGCTTTGATTCTTTCTAGGCCTATTCATTGGATCAGAACTAAGCAAGATAGTAGGAGGATGGCATGAGGATTGATGTGCAGCACTGTACAAAATTCTCCTTGTTATCTGCTCAGGTCCTGGCACACTGCATGAGATGTTTCCATGTTATGTCCATTCATGGTTTCATTCATAGGTTCAGCCATGCGCAGCATTGGGGTAGATTGCTCATGACATGGACACACAGAGCAAGGCTGACTTTACAATACTTTGCCTCCATAAGCTGTCTTCTTGTCTCCTTGAATGGAAGCTTTCACACTCAAGTGTGTCAAACACCATCAGCTCACACCAGAACACAAAAGCATGTTCTGGTACTGGCAGTGCTGAAAAGAAGTTGGTCTTAAAGGGAAACATTTGTTGAAAAAATTTATTGCATTTTAATTATGGTTGAATGAAGTATCTCTGCTATTCTAACTTGAATTATTCCAACAAAACATAATCCTCTTTGTTGAAATATTTTGTCAGGAAAAAAATCTTGATCTTCTGGACCTCTAAAGAGGAACCTTAACCTGCAGCCAATGTGAGATGGAAAAGAAATTCTCTTAGGGTGTCCAAACCAGCTCAAAATTGCAGAGAGTCAGTGTATAAATTGCACCGAAACTCCTAAAAATCACAGATGGTTGATTTTTTGCTTTTTCATTACTTTTTGTTTTATAAATTTTTTGCCTTCCCACAACATGTTATTTCATATACAAACAGATATTGTTATACAAACTATCATTGTTATTATCAGTTTTCAATTTCCTTTCCCAAAATTCTCATACATATCAAATAGATCCTTGCTCTGGATGGAGTTAAACAATCAGATACATGCAAAGTTAAGTGGACAAGAAAGAAGGGGGGAAAACCCCCAACCAAACAGATAATTTTGTGGTTACTTATCTCTTTCAGAAATTAAATTCTGGCAGTTGTCATCATATCCACAAATTCTCATCCCTCATGTGTTTGCTCTCTCTCTCTCTTAAAGCACATTTAGCTTGCCACTTAAAATGTCAAAATAATTTGCAACAAGCATGCCAGCATCCCTTTAGCGGTGATAATTCATTTGATGGTGGAAGGTACGATTTAGGAAAGGCTACAATGGCTGGATGGTGCTAGGACTGAAGAGTTAATTCATTCTAATTCCTTCCTTCCAGGGAATACAGGAAGAAATTAAGTGAGGGAGCAATTGAAAGATCGTCAACAAGTGAAAAGTATGAAGGCTCTTCTTCCTATATTTTTTACTTAGCTATCTGTGTTCTTAATGCCTTACCTTGCCTTTAAGTGCTTTTCAGAGTGGGAAAGTGGCACTTTATTTCCAGAAACTTTACTGTATGGAGCCTTCCCTGCTGATAAGAAATTGCTGGAGCCAGGAAACAGAGAAGCAGCATGACAACCTGGGATAAATTGTGTTAACTTGACCTTCATAAGTGCCACTAAAGGACAACACTGTTATTTTGAAAATTAAACATAGGTGCAGCTGGTAGGTGTGTTAGGCATGAAGATGTTGCACTGCGTTCTGCCAGCAAAGGCACCAGTGTCCTGCACAGAGCCCATGAGAACACTTATGAGTGTGAGGGTCCATGCTACAAGATGAGACAACAGGACTGAGTGTCTGCTGAGGCCCTACAGTCTTTTTCTCAAAATTTGCCACAATTTATTTTTAATTGATTTGCTTGACATTTGGAATAGGGCTAACACAAAAAAGGTTTCAAGACAGACTTTCGGGAAACTTTACAAAGGGCATTACTCCTCTCCTGGCATTATGTACTGGAAATAGGTGGGTATGGAGCCATTATAATGTGATTATGGAGGATAGTTCTGCGCAGGGCCAGGAGTTCAGTGATCCATGTGGGTCCCTTCCAATTCAGCATATTCTGTGATCCTGTGATCAAGAGCCATTCTCATCTTTGCTCTCCCACTGTAGGTCTTGATTCCTCTCTGAGGCCTTCACTGCCTTATAGACTCCAATCTCCACCAGGACTGAGGGTGCCAGTTTGTCTTTCTGCTTTGTAAAAATAACCATTATTTCATTTCTGCTGCTTTAAGATGAAACAAAAATGCATTCTAAAAGTTCTTGTAGAAATGCAAATCTTTCCATACATGATGTGCAACCAGTCAAATCATTCTCAGTGTTTTACATAGAAGTCTTACAGAAATATTACTTGGAACAGCAATTCTAAAATAACTTTATTTTAAAATACCTTTGTCTTTTTGTTTCCACCACATCATGGACTCTGCACCTGGAAGTCATTCATGGAGACAGAATTTGCTGGGTACTTGCCTTGAATATGGACCCCAAAGAGGAGCTGCATACACCTTCAGCAAAGACTGAATCCCTAACAGTCTTACCTACTTAGTGGAAATTAACCTCTTTTAAAATAGCTACCTGTTTACGAACCCTCTTTCTTTCAGACTGGGTGGTTTTTTTGCCACATCATGTAATGCTTCAGACAGGATTCTGTACCACAACAGAATATCTACTAGAAAGGGAGATGGAAAATCTGCTACTTGATAGGAAACAAAGCTTTACTTTATTTTCCAGGTTTAAAACCTCTCTTGCTCCAACTCTGCAATTAAGTAGATTTTTATAAGCAGTATTAAGAAGAGTGAATTCAGCTGTGCTCTATCAGGCAAAATTAAGAACTATCTGTAAGGAAAATGTACATATTTACTCAGACATCAAGATTTAACCTCACATTTTCTGGAAAACAAATTAAACCTAACAAGGAATTACAATAGCTTGACTCATTTGGTTAAGCAAGATGAACCCATTAGGAATTGAGAAAACAGTATGTCTTTATATACTTAGTGGTGTCCTTTGTTTTATCTTTGAAATCAAAACAGAGCAAAAATTGTTTTGTTCTTGTTTATTCCAGGCTGAATGTATTGTTGCATGCAAAGTAAATCTCTGTTTCCTTCTCCTCCCAAATTAGAAACCAGGCAAAATTACCAAAGGTATCTTTGATTATCCTCAGATGTTTTATTGTAACTGAAAAAACAAGATAATTTTCTTGGATTCAAAGATACTTACTATACCTTTAATAAACCCTAGTCTGAAAGGAAAAATATCTGCTTTGTTGCACACTATTTAAGCATTTTAAGCATTTATCCTACGAAACTAATCTGTCAAAATGAAGTCTGTCTTTTTTTTTTTTGCATTTGTAATACCTTTGTCACCACAGTAACTGGAAAGTGAGAACTTAAATGGAACACACTCCAAAGCAATCATGCTTCCCAATCTTCACTGGGTTTTGATTGTTTAGTTTTTAAGATCAAGATTCTTCCAAAGTTTTGTGGAGAGTTTATGGGTTTTTGGGGCATGCTTTTACAAACGAATGAATATTTATTGCTGTCTGACAGAAGCAAAAACCTGAACAGATCATTCTTATTTCTAGCTGTACCTTGGCCAATGTTTCAAAAAAAAAGTTTGCTGCTAAGGAGAGAATATTTATGATTGGCCTAAACTGTAAACCAGGACCTTGCCATGGTATCTACCCTGGGCTGGGACTGGTTGGAAACTTTGCACCAGGTGTGCACTCAGTGCCAGGTGTGCTTGTTTTAATTCAGAGCCAAAGGAATCATGGACAATAGTCATAACTGGAGTTAAAGAGAACCTGCTGTTCCTTTGTTGTTGGCAGTAAATTGTAAAGACCCTCACAACATTAATGTTGTGCAAACAACAGCAGCGGAAATGAAAGCCGGAATTGCTCCAGCTTTCAAGTACTTTCCATCTTCTTTTGTCCTTCCTTTTTTTTTTAAAACACAAACTGGGTTTGGAATTAACAAAAGTGCCTTTACCCAAAGTGGATGAAGCAGCTCCGTTTTAATGTGCAATTTTTAAGTGCATCAGTTTTTAAATTTTCTGAGTCTTTTCAACTGAAATGAATTCAGAATTTGTTTCTTTATAGAAGTTTTCAGTATGCATGTTGGTTGAGAGGATTTTAAATTCATAAGGCTGGAATAGTTTTGGTTTAGCCCATTGTTGTAATGAAAAATAAAAAAGCATTTTTCCTGCTCTTTTGTTCCAACAAATTTGTATTTGATAATTGCTTTCAAGTGTAGTATTTTAAACCATTTCTGCTCTAATGGAATAAAAGCACATTCACATGGATTTATGGTGAATGCTCTTTTAAGTAGCAGTAACACTTTCAAGTCTGATCCTCTGTGTGTCATGTACAAATGCCGCCACTGTTTTTGTGTCCACGCAGGATTTTGGTTTGTACCAGCAGTATGTCAGTCCTCTCTTAGTGGTCAGCCTCACTCAGTGTTTGTCTTAAAACACCATTGAGAATCTGAAGATCAAGGAGTCCGGGGTAGGACTTATGTTTATTAAGGCAGCTAGAGTTACATTTAGTTTTTAATGTATTGAGAAAATAAATCTGGTTTTTTAGGGGGAAATGTGACAGAATTTTTGCAAATGCCAAATTTGCATTTTACTCACTGCAGTGTGGGTATTGATTCCTTTCTTCTGAAATGCCTTTCACATCTCCACCAAATGTTAAACTTGATCAAAGTTTTTTTCAACTTTTTTGAATAAATATAACTTTGACCAATGAAATCAGATTTCTCTGGCAACTCCACATGTGAACAGTATTAAATGAGCAAGGAAATATATTTCATTCAAATAGTAAAATGTGTTGTAAATATTATAACCTCTTCATTCTTACCATCAAACTGCCATGTTTTTAAAATCTTTGTTTACCAGTGTGTAGCGGTGCGTGAGCTGTGCTCACAAGTTTTGGGTTTATATAATTAATGTTATTTATGTTGGGAAAAAGGTCTATTCCAAACCCCTCTGTTTATAGCTGCATTTGCAGTGGTTTGTCCCCTCCCCCGGAGCCTGCCAGTCATCCAGGAAAGTCTCTCCCCCTTCTGGAAATCTCGGGGAGACTCGGCTTCTGATTGGAACAGGTTCTGGGAATCCCCTCCCCCCCCCCCCCCCCTCCAGAGATTGGCCCTTTTGTATGTCAATCTACCCCCCAACTCCTCCCTTTCTATCCCCCTATTGGTGTAAGGTTTTTGTACACGCCCCTTGGTACCTGTCCTCTTAAGCGGGGATCCGGGGGGCTCTCTCTCTCTCTCACCCACCATCTATGAGGAAGGACAGGTAATAAAGATCTCCTGTTAACCCTCAGAAGAGAGCCTTCCTTTTCCTTCCACCGCCATAGCCGCTAATTCACATCTAGTGCTAGCCAGCCAGAAAGCCCACCGCGTGGGGGTTTCTGCAGATCTGTCCAGTGGGCCCTACCGACTGCTGCCAGAGGCCGGGCAAGGCAAGGGATCACTGAAAAGTGACCCATGGAGGGCAAAAACGCCATACGTGGCGCCACAACGTGGGACCAACCACGTGGACATGAATTTCTGCAGCACGAGGCAAAGCACGAAGTGGCAGCGTGAGCTCTCTGCACGGGAAAAAGGTCTGAGAACACCGCCAGACCCCGTGGACTTGATTCTCGCCTGCGTTGGAAGCCTCCATGCAGTGCAGCAGGATTTCCAGACAGCCACGTGCTTACCAGAAAAGCAGCTCCGTGGAGTACACTTTCTGGTAAGAGAAGAAGACAGCTTTCCTGCACCCCGGAAAGTCTTCTTCAGGCGAAGGACCGCCAGCACCTCTTTTTCATTCGCCAGCACCGGACGGGTGAGTAAAATCACCTTTCATTTTGGGGTTCCTAGGGGAGCTGGATTTTCCCTCCCCTTAGGACAATTTTGGGGGGCTCTTTCAGAGCCAAGAAACGCGTTTCACCTGTGGAGAAGCCTTATGCCCTCCCAGGGCCAGGTTGTCTGAGTGCGGCATTTTTTTTTCTTTCGGTTTTTTCTCGTTTTGTTTCAGACGCGGGCTCCGTCGCGTGGGGCACGGTTTCGTTTTCCCGTTGTCGGTTTTTGTTTGAATTAGCCGCGCTCCGAGGGCGCGGGGAAGTGGTCTCCGGTCTCGAGTTTTAAGTCGCGGGTTTTTGTTTTTCGTTTGCTATTTTAGTTTTTGAGGTGCTTGCGTGACGGTTGAGAAAAATGGGTGCGAAGCTCTCAACCGAAGAAAAGGAAGTTTGTAAATTATTGGTTTTTGTGTTGAAGAGCTCTGAGTTTAAATTCTCGAAAAAAGAGCTCAAAAAGTTCGTAAAACTGCTCTTCCTGTACTTTCTGAAAATGCCCCCTGCACAGGTGGTGTGCATTCAGTTTTGGGATGCAGCCTATTCGAAATTTTTTCAATTAGGCAAAGCAGGGGACAAACACGCGGCAAAATTAATTTATTGGATTATGCAGATTCGATCTGCCCTTTTAGAAAAACAGAAAGTAGAGGAAGAGCAGCGAAGGCAGTTTTCCCTGGTTTCTCCTTCCCTTTCTACCGCTCCCTCTTTACCCAAAACGGATAACTTGCGGGGATCGGCAGGAGAAACCTCTCCTGTCGGCCCTGGCCTCCCGCAAGTATCCCGTTCCCCCCGCCTGAACAGTCTTAGCCGGACTGCTCAGGAGGCTCGGCAAAGCCCTGGCTCGGCTTTCCGAGTTTCTACCCTTCCCCCCTCTTACCCAGTTCCAAAACCCCGAGTCCGTTTTGGTTTTGCCGAAAAAGATGGTGCGTCACGGGACGGCGCTTCCCCTTTCTCCCCCTCTCCCCAAGCGGAAGATGGCGGCGACCCTATGGTGCAGTCGCATGCAAATTTCGCGCCTTCTTCTTCCCAGGATTCCTTGTTCCCTTCTCCTTCCGCCCCTTCCCAAACTCCTCCCTACCAAAGCTCCGCCCCAGTCCCAACCCCCCGAGTGATGTCAGCACCCGGAGCCACGCCCATGCCCGCGCCGGAACCACGTTGGTCTTCCGGTTCTCACGGTCCCGCATCCGGTTCCCACGGTGGGGAAACCGGAAGGGGGGGGCCGGAGACCCAAAGCCCATGCCGCGGTGATTTCCCTTCACTTGCGCCTGTTACATATAACAGGTCAAGGAGTGGGAACGTCACTCAAGCGATTTGGCAACCCTTTTCGCAAAGTGTCATTAAGGATCTGTGCAAGGCCCACCTGGATTACGGGAGGGAAAGCCCGTATTTCAGGGGTTTGTTGAAGGCCAACCTCACCGGCACAGTCGCAGTCCCATCTGACCTGCGGCAGCTCTTTTCCTGCCTCATGTCCTCCACAGAGTTTCAGCTGTGGGAGGCGGCATGGAAAAACCTGTTGCGGACTGACTTGCCTGGCTGTTACTAGATCCTGGAACTGCTACAGATGAGGAAGGGGACCCTATTACCCTTGATCATCTGTGTGGGAG